>JAQQAC010016209.1:99304723-99324853 GCA_029783875.1 Phataginus tricuspis | reverse complement strand
GTTCTTATACTCCACATATGAGTGAGATCATTTGATACTTGTTTTTTTCAGCCTGGCTTATTTCACTGAGCATAATACCCTCCAGCTCCATCCATGTTGTTGCAAATGGTAGGATTTGTTTTTTTCTTATGGCTGAGTAATATGAGTTATTTATATATTTTGGATGTCAACTCCTTATCAGATACGTCATTTATGAATATATTCTCCCATACTGTAGGATGTCTTTCTCTTCTACTGATGGTGTCCTTTGCTGTACAGAAGCTTTTCAGCTTGATATAGTCCCACTTGTTCATTTTTGCTTTTGTTTCCCTTGCCTGGGGAGATATGTTCATGAAGAAGTCGCTCGTGTTTATGTCCAAGAGATATTTGCCTATGTTTCTTTCTAAGACTTTTATGGTTTCATGACTTAACATTCAGGTCTTTGATCCACCTTGAGTGTACCTTTGTGTATGGGGTTAGACAGTAGTCCAGTTTCATTCTCTTACATGTAGCTGTCCAGTTTTGCCAACACCAGCTGCTGAAGAGTCCGTCATCTCCCCATTGTATATCCAGGGCTCCTTTATCAAATATTAATTGACTGTATATGTTTGGGTTAACGTTTGGATTCTCTATTCTGTTCCACTGGTCTGTGGGTCTGTTTTTTGTGCCAATACCAAATTGTCTTGATTACTGTGACTTTGTAGTATAGCTTGAAGTCAGGGAGCATAATTTCCCCTGTTTTATTCCTCCTTCTCAGGATTGCTTTAGATACTCGGGGTCTTTTGTGGTTCCATATGAATTTTAGAATTATTTGTTCCAGTTCATTGAAGAAAGCTGTTGGTACTTTGATAGGGATTGTGTTGAATCTGTAGATTGCTTTAGGTAGTATAGCCATTTTGACGATATTTATTCTTCCGAGCCAAGAGCATGGGATGAATTTCCATTTGTTAGTGTCCTCTTTAATTTCTCGTAGGAGTGTCTTGTAGTTTTCAGAGTATAGGTCTTTCACTTCCTTCGTTAGGTTTATTCCTAGGTATTTTATTCTTTTTGATGCAATTGTGAATGGAATTGTTTTTCTGATTTCTCTTTCTGTTAGTTCATCGTTAGTATATAGGAAAGCAACAGATTTCTGTGTGTTAATTTTGTATTCTGCAACTTTGCTGAATTCAGATATTAGTTCTAGTAGTTTTGGAGTGGAGTCTTTAGGGTTTTTTATGTACAGTATCATGTCATCTGCAAATAGTGACAATTTGACTTCTTCTTTACCAATCTGGATGCCTTGTATTTCTTTGTTTTGTCTGATTGCTGTGGCTAGGACCTCCAGTACTATGTTGAATAACAATGGAGAGAGTGGGCATCCCTGTCTTGATACCGATCTTAGATGAAAAGCTTTCAGCTTCTCGCTGTTAAGTATGATGTTAGCTGTGGGTTTGTCATATATGGCCTTTATGATGTTGAGGTACTTGCCCTCTATACCCATTTTGTTGAGAGTTTTAATCATGAGTGGATGCTGAGTTTTGTCGAATGCTTTTTCAGCATCTATGGAGATGATCATGTGGTTTTTGTTCTTCTTTTTGTTGATGTGGTGGATGATATTGATGGATTTTCGAACATTGTACCATCCTTGCATCCCTGGGATGAATCCCACTTGATCATGGTGTATGATCCTCTTGATATATTTTTGAATTCGGTTTGCTTATATTTTGTTGAGTATTTTTGCATCTACGTTCATCAGGGATATTGGTCTGTAGCTTTCTTTTTTGGTGAGGTCTTTGCCAGGTTTTGGTATTAGAATGATGCTGGCTTCATAGAATGAGTTTGGAAGTATTCCCTCCTCTTCTGTTTTTTGGAAAACTTTAAGGAGAACGGTGTTATTTCTTCTCTATATGTCTGGTAGAATTCAGAGGTGAATCCTTCAGGTCCGGGGGTTTTGTTCTTGGGTTGGTTTTTGATCACCGCTTCAATTTCGTTGCTGGTGATTGGTCTGTTTAGTTTTTCTGTTTGTTGTTTGGTCGGTTTTGGAAGGTTGTATTTTTCTAAGAAGTTGTCCATTTCTTCTAGGTTTTGCAGCTTGTTAGCATATAGATTCTCATAACATTCTCTTATAATTCTTTGTATTTCTGTGGGGTCCGCCATTATTCTTCCTTTCTCATTTCTGATTCTGTTTATTTGTGTAGATTCTCTTTTTCTCTTAATAAATCTGGCTAGGGGTTTATCTATTTTGTTTATTTTTTCAAAGAACCAGCTCTTGGTTTCATTGATTTTTTCTATTGTTTTATTTTCAATTTTATTTATTTATTCTCTGATCTTTATTATATCCCTCCTTCTGGTGACTTTGGGCCTCATTTGTTCTTCTTTCAACAATTTCAGTAATTGTGTCTTTAGAATATTCATTTGGGAATGTTCTTCCTTGTTTAAATAGGCCTGGATTGCAATATACTTTCCTCTTAGAACTGCCTTTGCTGCGTCCCACAGAAGTTGTGGCTTTGTGTTGTTCTTGTCATTAGTCTCCATATATTCTTTGATTTCTGTTTTGATTTGGTCGTTAACCCATTGATTAATTAGGAGAATGTTGTTAAGTCTCCATATATTTGTGAGCCTTTCTGATTTCTTTCTAAAATTTATTTCTAGTTTTATACCTTTGTGATATGAGAAGTTGGTTGGTAGAATTTCAATATTTTTGAATTTATTGAGGTTCTTTTTGTGGCCTAGTATGTGGTCTGTTCTGGAGATTGTTCCATGTGCACTTGAGAAGAATGTGTATCGTGTTGCTTTTGGGTGTAGAGTTCGGTAGATATCTGTTAGGTCCATCTGTTCTAGTGTGTTGTTCAGTGCCACTGTGTCTTTACTTATTTTCTGTCTGGTTGATATTTCATTTGGAGTGAGTGGTGTGTTGAAGTCACCTAAAATGAATGCATTGCTGTCTATTTCCTCCTTTAATTCTGTTAGTATTTGTTTCACATATGCCAGTGCTCCTGTATTGGCTGCATATATATTTATAATGGTTATATCCTCTTGTTGGATTGACCCCTTTATCATTATGTAATGTCCTTCTTTATCTCTTGCTACTTTCTTCATTTTGAAGTCTATTTTGTCTGATACAAGTACTGCAACACCTGATTTTTTCTCTTTGTTGTTTGCATGAAATATCTTTTTCCATCCCTTCACTTTTAGTTTGTGTATATCTTTGGGTTTGAGGTGAGTTTCTTGTAGGCAGCATATAGGTGGGTCTTGCTTTTTCATCCATTCTGTTACTCTGTGTCTTTTGATTGATGCATTCAGTCCATTTACATTTAGAGTGATTACCAATAGATATGTACTTATTGCCATTGCTGGCTTTAGAATCGTGGTTACCAAACGTTCAAGGGTTGCTTCTTTACTATCTAACCATCTAACTTAACTTTCTTGTTAAGTTATTGTAAACACAGTCTGATGTTTCTTTATTTCTCTCCCTTCTTATTCTTCCTCCTCCATTCTTTATATACTAGGTGTTTTATTCTTTGCCTTTAGTTAGTATTTGGATGGTCTGCTTTCTTTGCTATGATTTTATTTTCTCTGGTGATATCTTTTTAGCCTTAGGAGTGCTTCCCTCTAGAGCAGTTCCTTTAAGATGTCCTGTAGAGGTGGTTTATGGGAGGCAAATTCTCTCAGCTTTTGTTTGTCTGGAAATTGTTTAATCCCTACATCATATTTAAATGATAATCGTGCTGGATACAATATTCTTGGTTCGAGGCCCTTCTGTTTCATTACATTAACTATATCATGCCATTCTCTTCTGGCCTGTAAGGTTTCTGTTGAGAAGTCTGATGGGTTTTCCTTTGTAGGTGATCTTTTTTCTCTCTCTAGCTGCCTTTAATACTATGTCTTTATCTTTGATCTTTGCCATTTTAATTATTATGTGTCTTGGTGTTGTCTTCCTTAGGTCCTTTGTGTTGGGAGATCTGTGGGCTTCTGTGGACTGCGAGACTATTTCCTTCCCCAGCATGGGGAAGTGTTCAGAAATTATTTCTTCAAAGACACTTTCTATCCCTTTTTCTCTTTCTTCTTCCTCTGCTACTCCTATAATGCAAATATTGTTCTGCTTGGATTGGTCACACAGTTCTCTTACTATTCTTTCATTCCTAGAGATCCTTTTATGTCTCTCTGCCTCAGCTGCTCTGTATTCCTGTTCTCTGATTTCTATTCCATTTACAGTCTCTTGCATCTCATCCAGTCTGCTGCTAAGCCCGTCGATGGCTTGTCTCATTTCTGCCTTAACTTTCCTGACTTCCCTCACTTCCTCCCTCTGCTCTTGCATATTTCTCTGTAGATCTATCAGCATGGTTATGACTTTTATTCTGAATTCTTTTTCAGGAAGATTGTGCATTTTCATCCCTTCAGGTTCCGTCTCAGGTGTTGTCTGGGTTTGGGTGATCTTTGTCTGTACCATATTCCTCTGTCTTTTCATGGTGATAGAAGTGGTCACTGGTAGGTGCCACGTATGTGAGCTGGGCTCTTTAAGACTTAAAAAAAAAAACCAAGAAAAAACAAACCAAAACAAAATAAAAAACAAAAACAATCAAACAAAAAAAAAAGAAGAGAAGGGAAAGAGAAAAAAAAGAAAGAAAGAAAAGAAAAGATAAGAAAGGGAAAAAAAAACCCACCCAGCCAGAGTAGATTCTGTAAGGATGCTGTAGGTGGCGCTATTGCTCCACAATTCTGCAGCCACGGCCGGGCCGCTCTTTGTAACTCTGGCCGGGGCAGGAATGAATGGGATGCTTTTGCTCTCTTTGTAAAGTTTCAGTGTGGCTACCTTTTCCCAGTCGACAGCCAAGGGGTCCAAAATTCCTCAGGACTCCCACCCCACTGGGCTGAGTGTGCCGGGGCGATTGTGTTCCCTTGCTGCCCCGCCTCTCCAAGACCGCTAAAAACAGCGCGCACTTTCCTCTTGTCCCAGGGCGCTGGCTGTACAGACCCGGGCGCATTCCCAGCTCAAAACCTGCACCTTCTGCCTCTCCAATATCCGATGCACCACGCGATGTGTGTCAGCGCTCCTGGTGCAGATCACCAGGGCTGGTTATTTCGTGGGCCTGTTCTTCCACTCCCTCCCAGCTGTGAATCCTCTTCACCCGCTGGTGCGCTGGGGTGGGGGAGTGCTTGGGTCCCGCCAGGACACAGCTCCTTATCTTACCCACCTCGCGGGGTGCCGAGTCCTGTCAGGTGCAGACGCAGGCTGTGCACTGTGCTGTAAATTCTGGTCTCTCTTTTAGGAGTAGCTGTATTTGCTGTATTTTCATAGATTTGTATAGTTTTGGGAGGAGATTTCCGCCGCTCTGCTCATGCTGCCAACTTCCCGGAACTCCCCGTATATATTTTTTAAACCACTCAGGAGCCAGTGCTCAAGCAAGCTCTTGAAATCTCTGGGACAAGTGCTGTCTTGCGCAGCTGTTAGGACATTTCAAATCTGCTTCCTGGAGCTCCTACTGATTGGCCCAGTCCTATGCTGCAGGAACACACAGGTAGCCTAAATACCTTCCAATGACAGCCCTTCAGACACTTCAGATGTTCTTCAGAGGCATCTGCTGAAGGCACCTGGGACCCCTTCCTAAGAAATTGTCTAACAGTCTTCAGGTTCCAAATCTGTTACTTCTTCACCGGGATGCATTTTACTGAGAGAGCAGAGAGGTGAGGTGATTAAAGAACAGGTTGTTGATGAGGTGCTTATGTGAGGAGAGGAAAAATTTAAAAGCACATAGGCTATAAGGACAAGCAGACCTTTCCAGTGCTTGCTCTGCCACTGTGCAAATTAGGGACAGTCATGTCACCTGTCAGACATGGTTTCTCCCCTCTGTGACATGGAGAACCCAAGAGAAAATGCTTCAAAGAATTGCTGTAAGGTCCAAATGAAGTATATCTATGGAGAGCACTCCCTGCCTGGCAGGGAGAAAGATTTAAGATCAATCACCTAACTCTCCACCATAAGGAACTAGGAAGAGAAGGGCAAACTAAACCCAAAGGTAGCAGGAAGAAGGACATAATACAGATTAAAGCAGAGTAAAGCCTTCAGTCACTCAGTTGGCAGTACTGTAGCTATTATTATTAGAATTGGCCTTGGGGATGCTGAATCCCCAAGGCCTCTTCTCAAGAGCCCCCAGTAGTGCTTGGTAGTACTAAGGGGGACCCTTAGGCACTGGCCAGGAGTACCCCAGGAACAGAACCTTGGCAAATCCTCATTGCAGCCTCTGGTCGTTGGCTCTGAGAGTTTGAAGGCCATCTATCCTGAGGAGGAGCAGAGCCTATGACAGGAGCAAACACGTGAGTTCCATGACAGCACAGACTTCGTTTTGTTCATTGCTGTAGGCCCAGTGCCTGTAATGAGGTGGCACACTGTAGATGGTTAGCTAGTACTGGTTAAAGATCAAATCAGGGATTCTGATCTTCACCAAGAGGACCAGGGCAGGGACCAGTGCCTCAAATTCAAGTGTACCACGAGCTTCCCATGGGAATGAACTAAATTAGTCTACTGAAGCCCAAGGAAAAGGCAAACGATCAGTTTCATCCCTTAAGGAAAACTAGTAAAGCAGTTCTAACCAGCTAGTTCTGCAGATTTTCTAAAAATCCCAGATGATCCATCTTAACAGGATTAAGATAAGCAACCAACACAGTTGGTTAGATAAGACCCAATCCAGCCAATTCCTGGAATGACAGGAGCAAGGTTGTACTTTGGATGCCACGCCCAGATCAGAACCCAAAGACTCCCCCCAGCCCCACTAGAACTGGACTTTCAAAGGCAGGGCCAAAATCAAAACAAAGATCAGACTCAAGGAAGACATATAGTTAACACCAGCAGGGAGCTAACACTAGAAATCTAGTTTTAATCAAACAAACAATCTGAAGTTTCTGTCTTTGGGGATTGGCAAAGGTGTGCAGCAGCCCAGAGTGCGAAACAAGGCTGTTGGTCTTTGGTCTGAGTAGGTACTAGAAGTGAAGGCAGGGAGGTAGGAGAGTCTTTCCTCCCTTCGGATTCCTAGTCCTTCAACCATTAAAGCAACAAGAGAACACCAGTAATTTGGGGGAAAGCACATGAGTTTTAACTTTTTCCTTCTGTCCTCCTTGACAGACCCCACCATGGAGCCCATGCCCATCTAGCATCAGCCCACCTCGTATCCGATCTGATTCAGTCTTTAAGGCTTTTGAAGAACTCTCAACTGGTGATAAGTCATGGAAGAGCCCACACAAGAAGGCTTCACCACACAAGTTCTCAACTGTGAAGAACGTGAGTGTTAGCTGCGCCCTCAGTGGCACAGGTTAGAGGTGTAATTTCTTTTTGCACTCTCTTTATTTCCTGATATAGCTCAATAATAGGAGAAGGAACTGCCATTCTTGCCTTTTGGTTTGCATAGCAGTTTACAGGCTGTGTACCATTTTACACACTGAATAATCAGCACTTTCATTTATAAGCAATGGAAGACGGTATTTCACAAAAAAATAGTCATCTGCAGATGTTTTCAGTTATTTCAGGAAGAAAAGAGTACAGACTTTTATGGGAATAAAAGCTACCCCTTTTACATTCCCACCACTCTGCAGTTTCAAACAAAATCTCAAAGGTTAAGCTGTGTAGTATCGTTGGATAGACACCTACCCACATGAAAAATCATTTGACACATGAGAGGGCATGTATGTGTATTTCGTACGTGTAGGTTTGTCAACCAAATAACATCCATCAGCAACTGGAAAATTAGTAGATTGTCCCCCATAAGAACACGTCCATTCTCAAACTAATGTGTGGTTAATCTGATTGGTTACTGTTGAATACTGAGAGGGCTTTTAGAGTAAAGCACAGACTGGAACAATTAACCTTGGGAACTAAAAATTAAACAAAGGCAGTTGATAATGAAGATAATTAGCCAGTGAGCACAAAGCTCTGTTTTGATGTTAAAAGATCCTATGGAGGGAAGAGGCCTCAGTTAGATATGTCAGCCAAAAACAAAAGCAATTAGGTTAGCACCGAAGTTAAAGCACAGGCTGGTGGTGGGTGGCTACGGATGCTCACTGGTTTATGGATTTAGGCTGTGACCAAGTATTTTCTGCAGGATACCACTAAGTAAGATGAATTAGGACAGACAGTCTGAGTTGGTGGAAGGATTGAATTAGATGACGCTTTTTACTGTTGTAAGATACACATCACATAACATTTAGTGAAAGCGTGCAATTCAGCAGCCTTACATACATTCACAGTGTTGTGCAGCCATCACTACTACCTAGTTCCAGAAACAGTTTTGGTTCCCACAGACAGAATCCCCATACCCATTAAGGAATCACTCATTATTCCTACCTCCTCTCAGCACTTGGCAACCACTAATCTGCTTTCTACCGCTGGATTTGCCTATTCTGGATACTTCATATGAACATAATCAAACGCTCTGTGACCTTTCGAGTCTGCCTTTCACTTAAAAAAATGTTTTTGAAGTTCATCCGTATTGTAGCACATATCAGTACTCCAATCCTTTGCAGTGGATGAATAATACTCCATTGTAGGATGTACCATCGTTGGCTTAACTATTCATCCATTGATGGGCATTTGGGTCCTATCCACCTATTGGCTATTGTGAAGAGTGCTGCTGTGGACAGTCATATACAAGTCTTTGTTTGAGCACCTGTTTTCGATTCTTTTGGGTATATACCCGTGAATGGAATTGATGGGTCATATGCTAATTCTACATTTAGCTCTCCGAGGAACCACCAAACTGTTTTCCCCAGCAGCTACCCCCTTTTACATTCCCACCAACTACGTATGAAGGTTCCAATATCTCCACATCCTGGCCAACATTTGTTGTTTTCCACTTTTCAAAAACGTAGTCATTCTGGTGGGTGTGAAGTGGTATCTCACCGTGGTTTTGATTTGCATTTCCCTAGTGACTAATGATGTTAAGCATCTTTGCATGTACTCATTGGCCATATCTTTTTTGGAGAAATATCTGTTCTAGTCCTCTGTACGCTTTTAAATTGAGTTGTTTGGGTTTATTTTGTTGAGTCGTAAGAGTCCTTTATATATTCTAGATGCCAGATCCTTATCAGATACACGATTTACAGGTGTTCTCTCCATTTTGTGGGTTGCCTTTCAACTCCAGCAAGAGAACAAAATTGAAGAAAAATTTAAAATTTTTGGTGAAGTCCAATTTATTGATTTTTTTTCTTTTGGCACTTGTGCTTTTAGTGTCATACCTAAGGGACCAAATCTAACATGAGCACTTATCCCTATGTTTTATTCTAAATGTTTTAGCTATTATATTTAGGCCTTTGATCCATTTTGAGTTAATTTTCATATATGCTGTGAGGCAAGGGTCTAAGTCCATTCTTTTGCAAATCACTCTCCAGTTATCCCAGCCCCATTTGTTGCAAAGAATTTCCTCCGTTTAATGGTCCTGTCATCCTTGTTGTAAATGAACTAGCCATCTATGGGTTTATTTCTGGACACTCAGTTTTATTCCACTGATCTATATATGTCTGTCCTTACACCAGTAGTACACTGCTCTGAGGACTGTAGCTCTGTAACAGAGTTTGAGATCAGGAAGTGTGAGCCCACAAATTTGGTCTTCTTTTCCAAGATTGTTTTGGTTATTTGGGGTCCCTTGCAATTCCATATGGATTTTACAATCAGTTTCTCCATATCTTCAAGGCGCATGTTGGGATTTTGCTATGGATTGCATTGTATGTGTAGATCACTGTGGAGAGTGTCACATTTTAACGTTAGGTTTTCCAATATATGAACATGGGCTGTCTTTCCATTTACTTCTTTAATTTAGGTCTTTAAATTAGGTCTTTAATTCCTCTCAGTGATGTTTTGTAGTTTACAGTGAGCAAGTCTTGCACCTCCTTGGTTAAATTTATTTGCAAGTATTTTATTTATTTTGATGCTATTGTGAATGGGTGTGTTTTCTTAATTGCCTTTTTGGATTGTTCAATCCCAGTACGTAGAAATGCAACTGATTTGCATGTGTGGATCTTGCATCTCTCAACTTGGTTAATTTGTTTATTAGCACTAATCAATTTATGAGGATTCCTTTGAATTTTAAGTTTTTGACAATCTTTTAATCACTTTTGTTCACATTGTAAATTTTTTTGTTAACATCTCTATACAAATTCACTTGGTAGTTCCTTCTGCTTTTGTGAGAATGGAAAATACATGTGG
Organism: Phataginus tricuspis; assembly: GCA_029783875.1. Lineage (NCBI taxonomy): Eukaryota > Metazoa > Chordata > Mammalia > Pholidota > Manidae > Phataginus > Phataginus tricuspis. Next base: position 99,314,703 of record JAQQAC010016209.1, on the reverse strand, counting down.
GAATTTTTTTCCCCAGACACTGTAATTTCCAGTTCTGGGAATTTCTGTTTGGCTCTGCCTCTTTTTATACTTTCCATTTCTCCTTGAAATTCCCCATCTGATCACTCATTATAAGTACACTGACTTGTGTCTATATATACAATTTTGTCTATACAAGATCATGTCATTTGTAGAGAGAGTTTTTTCTTCCTTGCCAATTCATCTGCCTTTTCTTTCCCTTGCATATTTAACTCTAGCTAGAACTTCTGGTGGAATGTTGACTACATGTGGTGAAAGCAGACATCCTTGTCTTGTGCCTGATCTTAGGGGGAAAGCTTTCAGTGTTTCACTGTCAAGCATGATATTGGCTATGTATGGGCTTTTCCTATACACTTTCTATCCCTAGTTTGTTTGGTGTTTTTAGCCTGGAAGAGTATAAGATTTTGTCAGGTGCTTTCTGTACATCAACTGGGATTATGTTATTGTTTTTCTTCCTTCTGTTTGCCTGGCATATTACACTGAGTGATTTTCATATATTGAGCCTCATATGTTATCCTTCCTTGGGATAAATCCCGACTGGTTAGGATGTATAATTGCCTTAATATGTTGTTGTATTTGATTTGCTAGTATTTTTGCAGGTGTATTCCTGAGATACATAGGTCTACAGTGTTATGTCCTGGGATGCCTTTATCTGACTTTGGAATCATGGTAATGCTGGCCTTATAGAATCAGGAAATGCTCCCGTTCTCTTAAAAAATAATAATAATAATTTGTGAAGGATTGGTATTGATTCTTCTTTAAAGTTTGGTAGAATTAAGCAGTGAAGCCATCTGGTCTTGGTCTTTTCTCTGTTGGGGCTTTTGATTACTGACTCAGTTTCTTTACTTGTTATAGGTCTCTTCGGATTTTCTACTTCGTGTTGAGTCTATCTTTTCAATTTTGGCGATTTGGGCATGTCTAGAAAGTTACCCATTTCATGTAGGTTATTTAATTTGTTGACATTCAGTTGTTTATAGTACTATTTTATAATCCTTTTTTTTAAGGTTAGTAGTAATTGTCCCCTTTTAATTCTTATTTTAGTAATTTGTGTCTTCTCTCTTTTTTTTTTCCTAGTCAATCTAGCTAAAGCTCTGTTGATTTTGTTTTGGGAATTTCCAAAGCACCAACTTTTGGTTTCATTAATTTTCTCTGTTGCTTTTCTATTCCCTAGTTCACTATCTCTGCTTTAATTGTCATGGCCTTCCTTTTCCTAGCTTTCGGTCATTTGCCCTTCTCTTTCTAGTTCCTTAAGGCAGAAATTTAGGTCCTTGATTAGCGATCTTTCCTGTTTTCTAATGTAGGCATATACGACTATAAATTTCTGAGTACTGTTTTTGCTGCCCCGCATCAGTTTTGTTATGTTGTGTTTTAGTTTTCGTTCACGTCAAAGTATTTTCTAAGTTTCCTTTTGATTCTCTCTTTGACCCATTGGTCACTTAGGGTGTGTTGTTTAATTTCCACTTGCCTGTGGAAGTTTTCTAGTTTTCCTTGTGTTACTGATTTCTAGTTTCATTCCTTCCACTGTGGTCAGAGAAGATACTCTGTATGATTTCAGTCTTTTGAAATTTATTAAGGTTTGTTTTGTGGCCTACCATATGGTCTATCCAGGAGGATGTTTCATGTGTACTTCAGGAGAATGTGTACTATGCTCTTGTTGGATGGAGTGCTCTGCATACATCTGTTAGGTTTACTTGGTTTCAGTATTGTTTCAAGTCGTCTGTTTCCTTATTGCTGTTCTGTCCAGTTGTTTATTCACTATTGAGAGTGGGATGCAGGCATCTCTAACTATTATTGTAGAATTATCTGTTCCTACTTTCAATTCTGTCTGTTTTTGCTTCATGTATTTGAGGTGGGTCTGGTGTTTGGTGTGTATGCGATTTTTCTGTCTTCCTGATGGACTGCCCCTTTTATCAATGTAAAAATTGCCCTTTTATTCTGTGACAATTTTGACTTAAAGTCTATTTTGTTTGATATTCCTATAGCCACCCTGGTTGTCTTCTGGTTATTATTTGCATGGAATATGTTTTGTCATCCTTTCACTTTCAGCCTATTTGTGTCTTTGGATCTAAAGTGAGTCTCTTGTAGATGGCATGTAAATGGATCATGTCCTTAAAATCCATCTTGCCAATCTCTGCCTTTTGATTGGGGAATTTAATTGCATTTGTAGTAATCACTAATAAGGAAGGGCTTACTTGTCACGTTTTGCTCTTTTTCCTCTACATATTTTGTATGGTTTTCGCTCCTCAGTTCCTCCTTTACTACCTTCTTTTGAATTTAGTAGGGCTTTTTTTTAGGGTACGATTTTCATACCCTTTTCACTTCTTTCTTCTCTCTACATTTGAAAAATGTCTTCTTAGTGGCTACCCTGGTGATTCCAATTAAGAAAACCATAGAATATTTTAACACAAGTAGTTTTCCCTTTCTACCAATTCGAGTAGGCTAATCATGTATGTTACGGGCTAATGAATAGAGTTAAATCATGTATCATCAACATTTCTAAGCACTGGTTTACATATTTGTTTGCTTGAATATAGTAAACTCTGTATTAGTAAATTTGAGAACTGAGTCAGCTTGCTATAGGTTAGGTGTTCGGCTGGCAGGCAGAAAGTCTGGTCTTTGGTGGTGCAGTCAAATCCCTACTACCCCAAGGCATGAGAGTTTCCTAACTATTTCTGCTACACTTCCTGGTTTATTAGCCCCCTGGTGAACACCAGGGGGGAAGGTGGCAGCAACAGCAGCATCCCAAGGAGCAGCTGTGATCACCATCCCAACCAGATGTGCTTGCCTGGATGCTTCCCTGAGCTTCTCATAAATTATAACTCCAGCCCTTATGTCCCCAGAGGCCTCCGCAAAACATAGCTCTCACTGCCTTCTCACCGAACATCCACTGGGGAGCCAAACAGAAATCCCAAATCATCCAAAGAGAGGAGTCAAACCGAAAGATGACTAAATCTCTACACTGCCTGAGGAATCCTTCCAAGTTTGCTGTTTTCTTCTCTCTTCTCCAAGCTGCTGCCTCCTCCTGGTAGCAGGGGGAAACACATGTTATCTCTCAAGGGCCCAGTAGACCTTTTACTCTCAGATTATTTTATTCTCCAAATCCCCTTGCTATTTCTTCTCTGAGTGATCTTCCTCTTTGGGTCTGACAGCCCTCTGACCCAGTTTGGTGGCTTCGGTTCTTTGAGGATAGGTGAGATGGGCAATGAGGACGATCAGGTACCTCCGTATAGCGCATGTGCCATAATGAGCTTCCATGGCTCTGCTTGGCCTCAGCTTTTGCCATGCAGAGACACAGGCCCCAGGCTCTCCTGGCAGGCAGTCTGACTGATCAGGGCCTGACTCGTTCACCCCACCAAGCATCTCTAGCTCACCCTCGGACCACAGGATCCTCTTCCTTAGAGCTTCCCTGATCCCTGCTACCTTCCCAACCTGATTCATCTTCACCTGCATTCCCTAATGAGCCCATAGAATATTTTCCTTCAATATTGCTTTTCACAGGGAAAAATGACTGTGTGGAAAAGAAGGCACGCATATACAACCCAATCAGTTTTCACTCTTGAGAAAGGGATAGATCAGCCATTCAGGTGCTTAAGGTTTGAGGTGATCAAGTGCCTGGGCTTTACTTAGCTCCCCTGCAGGACAAATGTTGCCACTTAACACGGCAGAGGTTAAGTAGCTGCCAGATTTTCCACTGTATGGGCTAATGAAGAGCTAATTTAGATTACTGCAAGGTTGCCTCCTTATCCTGTCTCTTACTCTGCCCTGATGGCCTAGTCTACAACTCACCATTATTATTTACAAATAGGCCTCCGAAGCCAAGCCATATGTGTTTTAGGAATGCCCTGAAACATCAGACGAGAACATGACGCTCCCCTCTCCACTGTTGCATAGAAATCTGTAGCTTACAAAGTGACTTTGCACACACAGGTGCATTTTTCTTCTCTCAGTAACTCTGGAGAGTAGATAGGGAAGACACTGTTGTTCCCATGTTAGAGGGAAACACCCTGAGGTTCAGAGGGGTGAAATGACTTGGCCAAGGCCACAGGGTCAAACAGAGATAGTGCTGGGACTCAAACCCAGAATTCCTGCCCAAATCCATACTACTTTTCACCAGACCACGTGGACTCAAGCAGCTCTCTACATGGGTACGACCAGTGCCCGACAATAGCACCAGCAGCTAACACTTGCTGGCACTTCCTTAAGTGAAAGGCACTTCCCATGTATTATTTCATTTTATCCTTATGACACCAGAGTGTGTATTACTACTATTCCCATTTTAGAGACATTGAAACTGCTGAGGTTCAGAGAGGTTAGGTAACTTGTCTCAGGTTGAACAGCTGAGGAATGGCACGGCTAGGACCTCAAACTGAGGCCTATCCCATTCCAAAGTTTATGCTCTTATTGTCTATACTAGCTAAGAAAGTGCAGGTTGCAATAGGAGGGAGGCTGCAGGGAATGTGTGAAATTCTACCTCCTAGAGCGTTCAGGTTGGCTAAATGGGAGCCACAACAGCTTTCGTGAAGCAAAGATTCTGGGTGAAGCAGCAGCTACACGGGAATTTTCAGGAGTGGGCACACGAGCCCCTTTGGCGGACCCAGGAAGTGAAAATCCTAACAGCCAGTATCGGGTCTCATACCCTGTGCCAGTACATCTTGGTGGAGAAGCCCTCCCACCAAGAACCACTTTCCCCACTAAGAGCTGCTGCTGCTTCTGGAGACATTCCAGTGACTCCTTGCCTTTCCGGCCTTCAGCTGAACGGCTTGCACAGAGCCCCAGGTCCCCGGCATCCCCGTGTCAAAGCCTCCCACACAGTTTCAGAGTGAGCTTTCCTCCAGGGTGACAGCTTTTCAGGCCCAATGCTTGATTAAAACTGGGCCTAAAGAGCCAGCACCAGGGAATGCCCTTATTTATTTAGGACACAACAATCAGGGTTCTCTTTTGTTCCAGGAAGAAGCCAAACTGCTCTCTCTCCCCACTCAGCTGTTTCTTACCAACAGTTAAAGGGAAGGGGCAAAACCCTAGCATTATACAACAGACAAAGGGACCACCAAGAGGATGACCAAAAGGGTGCATTGTTGACTGAACTATTTTGCACTGGGTCCAGGCATTTTACAGAAGGGAGAAAAGGAGCTAAAGTATGTCTTAATTTTCCAAAGAGCAGCTCTTACCCACGACGAATGGCAAAGGAGTGTCCAGCACCCCTACCAACCAGCTGGAGGACCCTTTCCCCTGGCCCAAGGCCTGACCCAGGTTCCTTCCCCAGGAAATTCTGGGTTAGCAGGCACCAGACCTGGCACAGATTCTCCCAGATGTTGAGGTAAAAGAAACTCACTTAGTTCCAAGCTGTGAATCTGAAGCTGCCTGCGCGAACCCCCCTCCAAAAAGCACAGGAGAAGGAGTGAAAACATCTTGGCCTGCCTTAGTAATATGCACCTTGGGTACAGAGTGGGTGTGTTGGGTCTCAGAGCGCAGGGAACAGGGAGTGCAGGAGGGGTGCGGAAGGAAAAGTAAAGGAGTCCCATTTCCTTCACACTGCTCTTGTCTTTCAGAATCCTCGCAGGAAGGGGTGAGGTTTGCTTTCCCTGGGTAGCTCACAAAATCCTGCAGTCCACTCCTGTGCTAACTCTTGTAGGCTTCTCCTAACCAGTGTGGCTTAGGGAAAAGGTCAGGCATAAGAAGGAGCCCCGCTTGGCAGAGGGGGCCCAGATATTGCCGGCCCCTGTTCTGAAGCAACTGATGGCAGTATTTAGGGACCTGCTGTGCTTCTGTGTGAGAATGGGAGCGTCTTCTCTTCATGCCAGAGGAATAGGCGGCGCTCTGTTGCCCTGGCCCCCAGAACACTCCCTTGGAGAGCCTGTGAAGCCTATTCTAAGGCCCCTTCCCCGACAGCCTCATTTATCAGATCTTGCTATGTCCTCAAGATATGCTTTTGCAACACTACTCCAGGTGACTCTGATGCTGGGAGATGGGGCTAGGGGTGGGGGTTCCCGGGTCATATTCTGAGAAACACTGCCCAGAGTTCCAGAGAGGGTATTTGAATAGTTTATTTAACGAACAGTTTATTTAATTCACTTGTGAGTTTAAGGGACATTATAGAATACATGCATACTCTGTACCCATGCAGCGTACTCTAAACCCAACAGCAGAGATCCTGTTAGGACGGTTTTAAGTCACTTGCCTGAACTTGAGTGCCACAGTCAGGTGGGGATAACGCTTGATGGCTTTCTTTGCTCTCTCATTTTTAGCCCAAGTTTGAGGATAGCTGTGAGACTGTGTTAATGGGAGTCAATCAATCACGGGAGCCTGGTGGCTATTGTCAAGTTGGGCGGACTCTTGGCTTAGGCTGTGATTGAGAACTGATAAGCTGTCTCCTGCCCACACTCAATCTAGAAACCGCTAGAATTTTGCTAAGTCTCATGCCTTTGTTATGCTACAGGTTGAATTTCACTAAACAGTGTTTTCATCTATATGGTTTATACCATAAACTTTGGGATGCCAACTGAATTGAAAATATTTCCTTATGAAATGTGTATTTACTTGCTGTTTAGGCATTGCAAGTCGGTTTTCACGCAAAGCAAGTTGCCTGGTGTCCTTTTAGCGTTTTCAGATCCGCAGGCCTCCCTGATTTGTTTGTTTGTTTGTTTGTTTGTTTGTTTATTTCATTTACCTTGGACCGGGGCTAGTGAGGTCTCAGAAAGCATGACTAAAATGATACTGAGAACAGAGAAGCTTTCTCTGGTGACTTCTCACAAAGGCAACGTGTAGTTAATTCACCAGCTCAACAAATACTTATCGAGCAACTCCTACATACCAAGTACAGTTCTAGGTGTTGGGGGTACTGCAGTAAATAAGAGACGAAAACCCTTCTTCATGGACTTTGTGTTTGTAACGGGGGATGTGGACAATGAACAAGATATATAAACAAAATACACAGTATATTAGATAGTGATAAAAGTACCAAGGAGAAAAACACAACACAAGGAAGGGGATTCTGAAGTGTCAGGGTAGAGGGCTAAAGTTTTAAACAGGCTGGGCAGGGAAGGTGTAACGGTAAAGGTGGTTTTTATATCAAGACCCGAAGGAGGTGATGGGCCTAGCCCCATGGACATGGGGCAAGAGCAGGCCCAGCATAGGGAACAGCAAGTGCAAATGCCCTGAGGGAAGAGCATGCATGGGATGTCTGAGGTCCAGCAAACCAGCAGTGTGTCTGGAGCAGAAAGTAACAGGAGACATAATCAGAGAGGCAATGGGGAGACAGAGCATGTGAGGTGAATTGGGGCACAGATGTCGGCCAGTCCCAAAAGACCAGAACTATAAGACTGCCCTGAAGAGAACCCTCCTACACTCTTGGTGGGAATGTCAATTGGTGCAGCCACTGTGGAAAGCAGTATGGAGGTTCCTCAAAAAACTAAAAATAGTAACACCATTCAACCCAGCAATTCCACTTCTAGGGACTTACCTGAAGAGAGCAAAATCTCTGATTCAAAAAGATACAGGCACCCCTCCCCTCATGTTTATCGCTGCATTATTTACAATAGCCAATATATGGAAGCAACCTAAGTGTCCATCAGTAGATGAATGGATAAAGAAGATGTGGTACATGGACAGAGAGGAATATTATTCAGCCACAAAAAGAAAAGCAATCCTGCCATTTGCAACAACATGGGTGGATCTAGAGGGTACTATGCTCAGTGAAAGAAGCCAGGCAGAGGAAGACAAATACCGCAGGATTTCACTTGTTTGTGGAATCTAAAAGCAAAGCAAAAGAGAATGAACAAAATAGCAGTAGGCTCATAGACACTGAGAAGTGGCTGGTGGCGACCTTGGGGGAGGGGAAGGGGTGTGGGGGGGGGAATGGGAGGGGGATCAAGGGGCAGAAAAGTTCCCAATCCTAATATAAGTTGGCCACGGGGATAGTACTACAGCACGGAGAATATGGTCAATGATTCTGTAACATCTTCCTATGTTCACCGATAGCAACCACACTACCGGGGGTGAGCATTTCATAATAAGGCTGTCTGTTGAACCACGGTGCTGTACGTTTGAAAGCAATAAAAGATTGCGTATTGATACTTCAATAAACTAAAAGTGGCACAAAATGCAATTCGATGCTTCGACCCCAATAAAATGAGTAAAATTATGCTATAAAGTTACAAAACAAGACTACCCTGAAGCATGAAGAGATTCCAGAACAATAAACAAGTGACATGACTCTGTATGCTAGATGCATAAATGCATAATTCTAAGAGAGCATGAGCCAAATATGTAGTACCAGGAAGAGGTGCTGTATAAATTCATGGATGACGGTTGCCTACGGAAGTTAGGAAAGGCCCAGGAGCGCTTGTGACTTTCTGTCACTGACCTCACAGAAGATAACTGTACCATTCCTCCTCCCCTTTTCCTAGAACCAAAGGCAGAATGTTGAGCTGGGTGTATCATCCGCCTGGCCCATTAGCGCTCTGTTAGGTCCCCAGGCACTGGAGTCACAGGCCATAAAAGAACCATATTTGGAACCAAGATAGTAGCTCAGATTGTCACTGGATGAACATACAGTGGTGGTGGGGAAATGTGAAGGGATGTGAGGGCCGCAAGGACCAAAGGGGTCCCTGGCGCAGTTTAAAGCTAGTTTGGAAAGGACTACCGAGTAAACAACGGGTGGAAATTCTGTCCACCCACTAAGCTACACCACTTGCCGCTGGTGCCCAGGAGAGAGAAGGCTCTTCAGCTGGCCTTCAGATGGGCTTCTGCTGGAGCTTCTTAGGAGCAAGAGGCACTCTGGGCTGTCTCTTTGAGGTGTGGGAAAATGCTACATCAGGAAGCCCAGAGGAGACTTATTTTGAAACTCCTACAGAGGAACACAACTAGGAGCCCCAGGACCGGGTAGTTTGGAGGTGGAGACCAACCATAGCGAGGACAAGGTGACAAGCTTCGTCCCCACCCCACTCTGGGTGGGAGCACTCAGTTCCTCAGGTTCCCCCCATCAGCCTGGCACCATGAACAGTAAATACAAGTAAAGGTGGTGTGCTGTTGGGGCAAATGCACCTTCCAGACAAGCCCTCTTCCAACCTGATTTTCTTCCCTGTACCCAGAAATCCCAGAGCTCTGCTGGGGTTTACTGACACAGATTGTGCCTCTCACCCCAGTCAGCCCTTCCTGTTCAGAAATTTAGGTTACATAGACCAAGAGCCTTCAAAGCCCTAAGCAAGCATAGAACACTTCACTTCTGAATGTGAGGCACAGGACAAGAAAGTGTGCAAACTCTCAGACCTAGGAAACGCCATTAAGTCATTGAGTTCCTCTCGTAAGGGCAAAGGGGAGCCCCTGAATCCTTTCTAGGCAGGGGAGTTTCCTGTTTCTTGTTTTCACCTACAAGGGAACGCCAGCAGGTGTGCATCTTGTCTCCAATGAGCCTAGTGACTGGAAGTGTCAATATTGCTGTAGGAAAAGGGGACAGTAGTTCATGAAGGATTTCTTCTTTAGGATTTCTTTAGCCAGAGGAGTTTCTAACCTTTGAAGCCAGTGACAGCAATATGGAGTTGACTCGTCTTTTTCCTCCTTCCCTCTCCAGAGCTCCTTTGAGCCCTCTTCTGGACCCATTCGCTCACAGTCCGTGACCACATTTGCCGTTCTTGACTCTCCCGGCAGCGCTCAGCCACCCATTGGTTTCAGCACACCAGCCACCAGCAAGGGCTGTTTGGGTTCTTCAGCTGCTCAGCACAAGATGGGTTTACACCCCCGGAAAAAAATGAGGAGCCTTCGAGCAACTGTAAGTCCTTCAGGAGGTCTGGGAACAAACTCCTATGTAATAAAAGATGAGTTCTAACCTTTGCCAACTACTCCTAGGGAAGTGGTATGGTTTGGGGAATCCATACCCTTAAGCGGGGCTGGTAAAGTCAAGGAAAGTGCATTGTCCCAGGCTCGATGCCCCAGAGAGATGAACAAATTTGCATCTAGTAGGGGGG
>JAQQAC010016209.1:99277682-99304223 GCA_029783875.1 Phataginus tricuspis | reverse complement strand
TATACAGATCTACATATGCATATACATCTACATATCTATGTGTTTGTCAAGTTTTATTTTGAATTCTTTTTCAGGACGATTGGTGATTTTGGTCTCACCAGGCCCTCTTTCTGGTGTTTGTGGGATTTTGGACTGAGGAAGGTTCTTCTGCCCTTTGGTGGCAATGGAAGTGATCACCGTCAAATGGAGCGTGTGTCTGCTGGGAGAACAAAGTCCCTTTCTGCTTACTGGTTGCCTTGCCTGCCTCCCCTGCCTGTGCCGGTCAACTGCACACAGGGAGCAGCCTCTGGGTTAATCCCCTTAACTGTTCTGGGAGGGGAGGCCCTCAGGATGGCCTATGGCACTGGCAGCGGTTGCAGCCAAGCAACGCATGTTTGCCGCAAGAACAGAGCCCCTACGTCCTTCCCGGTCTCCACACCAGTTTCCTCTGCCTGTGCCGGTCAACCATGAGCAGGAGGCAGCCTCTGGGTTAATCCCCTGAACTGCCATGGGCAGGGCAGCCCTTAGGATGGCCTAGGGCACTGGCAGTGGTTGCAGGCAATCAGTGCATGTTCGCTGCTAGAACAGAGCCCCTACATGCTTCCCAGATGTCACACCTGTTTCCTCTGCCTGTGCCAGTCAGCCACATGCAGGGGGAAACCTCTGGGTTAATCCCCTGAGCTGGCATGGGCAGGGCAGCCCTTGGGATGGCCTAGGCCACTGGCAGGGGTTGTAGGTGAGCAGCGCATGTTCACGGAGAGAATGAAACCCCTTCGAGCCTTCCAGACTCTGTGCCGGTCTCCGCTGTCTGTGTTGGTTGACTGAGGGCAGGGGGTAGCCTCTGGGTTTGGCCTGGTTAGCCACGTGCTGGGAGAAGCCTCTGTGTGGTTGCTGTGGGCAGGGCTGCTCCCCAGTTGCTCTGCCACAATGGCGGGTCAGCTGGTTTGCTTGCAGTGCCGGCGGGGGGAATGAACGGCAGGCTGCTTATCACCGTGAGGGGCTTCCCAGCTGCATTGCCACCCAGGGGGTTAGGGTGCCTGAAGTTCCTTAAAGTTCCCAGTCTGCTGGGCTGAGTGTGCCAGGACGATTTTGTCCAGCTGTTAAACCCTTGTCCCTTTAAGGCTTTTAAAGCGCCTGCTTTTCTTTTGTCCCAGGGCAGCCAGCTGTCGCAACTTGTTCACAGTCTTAGTCTCGGATTTTGCTTTTCTGTTCCTCTAATATCCAGTACACCATGTAATGCGTGTCTGTGCTCCTGGTGCAGATTACTAGCGCTGGTTATTTAGCAGTCCTGTGCTTCCACTCCCTCCCCACTCATTCTTTTCCTCCCGCTGGTGAGCTGGGGTTGGGGGAGTGCTTGGGTCCCACCGGGTCACTGCTTTGTATCTTACCCTTTTCATGAGCTGTTGAGTTCTCGCAGATGTAGATGTAGCCTGGCTGGTGTACTGTATCTTCTGATCTGTCTTTTAAGAATAGTTGTATTTGCTTAGTTTCAAAGTATATATGGTTTTGGAAGGAGATTTCTGCCACCCTACTCACATCGCCATCTTGAGAATCTCCTTGTTCTCTTTATTTCTAAGGATATCTGTGGCCTGTATTCAACTATAACTTTCACTTTTAGTTGGTGAAATATTTTTAAGCCTCATTAGATGAAGCATAGTGATAACAAAATGGGCATTTTCTATTTTTGTTTGCTATTGATGAAATGTAGTATGAGTTGATGAGATGGCTAGAGATAATGTCTTCTAAATTAATAAATCACTGGCTTTAACATATTAGTTTTCAAATTTTATAAAAGGGACTACAGAAATTCTAAAATAAGTCATAAGAAAAATCAATGTATATAAGAGCAAGTTAATACATAATCAAGAAAAAGATAACCAAAACTGATATATATTTACTTGATGAGAATAAGACACTGGAAAAGCCATATGGTTGGAAATTAATCTAGCCAATCAGTATGGCCTCAAAACACGAAACATATTGAGGCATCTAAAAAGGTCCATGTTCTTTGTGGGGGAAGATGGACTGAGTAGAGCAGCTGTGACAGCAGTCTCTCGCTGCAGGGTATTGCTACTTCCTGTGTGCATTTCTATCTATACTCGTGTGTGTGTGTGTGTGTGTGCCCATCTTCATCTCCACCCACAAATACAGTGAATGCTCAACTCAGGACTTTTACATCTTGGTAACCACTCAGCATCTGGCACACAAAAAAATTCTCTCCCTTTCTTTCTTGCTCTCTATATATAAGTATGTATATGCACATATATGCATATATACATATATGCACACATGTATATGTAATTGCATACATAAGTTATTAATTCTATGACCATATGGCCAACAAAATGCTAAAAGACCTCAGCAGGAATCCAGAGATGGCTACAAAAACTATTGAGGCTGGAGGATAGTCTAAGATTAAGAACTAAAGTTCAAAAGTTCACAATAACTGAAAATTGTAGCATTTCAAAGTGAGAAAGAGCTGGAGGGAAAATCCTATTTTGGGGCCTCCTTAATTCAAGGTGAATTCATTTCAGCTTCTAATTATTGCCAAACTAGCTGCTGCAGGACTACAGCAAAGTATACATGTGCCATGATCTCACGGGATTACTGTTTAATAAGGGGCATAGGACAAGGGCCAATAGCTACAACACAAATTAGAACATCTGGTCGTTGAGAAGTGAATGGGAATGAGTCTCAGAGGATGGATGATATTTCCACAGGGAGAGATGAGAAGGAATTAATTGGGATTGAACAAATGCAGAGGCAGGAAAGTATGGATGATAACTGGGGTATACTGAGATTTGATTTGGCTGGAGGCTAGGAAGTATGCAGAACAGTGGTGAGAACAAAGTAAACAGAGAGAGCCATAGAAGGATTTTTCATTTTTGACATATTCATTGATATATAACTCACACACCATACAATTCACCCAAAGTGTACCCTTGAGCATTTTGTAGTATATTTACAGAATTGTGCATCCATCTATACAGTCTAATTTAACATTTTTTTCCCCTCAAGAGAAACCCATAGGCATTAGCCATCAATAGCCATTCTCCTTCACCCCCCCAGCCCCTATCCCCAAGAAACCACTAAACTATTTTCTGTGTCTAAGGGTTTTCCTATTCTGGACATTTCATATAGATGGAATCATACAATATGTGGGATTTTGTGACTGGCTTCTTTCTCTCTTTAGCATAATGTTTTCAAGATTCATCATGTTGTAACACATCTCAGTACTTCATTTTTTTAACCAAATAAATTTCCATTGTGTGGATACACCACACTTTGTCCATTCTTCAACTGATGGACATTTGGGTTGTGTCCACTTTTCGGCTGCTATGAATAATGCTTCTGTGAACATTTATGTACAAGTGTTTGTGTGGAAATATGTTCTCAATTTACTTGGGGTATGTACTAAGTGTGGAATTCCTCTGAAGTCTGAGTACTCTTCTTATTGGGTGGGATTGGTTAGCTTAGTAAATTAAATCTTAAAAGAGTTGTGTGCTCTGGTGGGTAACTTTGGCTTGGTTATTTGTTCTGGCTAGGCCTCCATCTTTGTCTAAAATGGGGAAATATATTAAGTTCCTCCATCTTAGCATTGTTTTGTGGGTTAAATGCAGTAATGCGCTTCATTGCTTAGCACAATTCCTGACACACAGGAAATTTCAGTAAGTATTAGCCTTTATTAATTTAGGTAAACAAATGTCATTACAGTGGAAAGCAGCATGCTGTCCTGGAGAGGTGAAGAGTCCTGGACTCTAATTCTGATTCTGCAACTAAAGTAACCATAATGGCCATGGATAAGTGGCAAAATCTCTCTGGACCTTGGATTCTTCACTTGTAGAAATGAGGACACTGGACTGCATGGTTTCTAAGGGCCCTTCGATAACAATTCCACAACTCCCCTATTACAGAAAAGTCTCTTCCTACTACCCCAAAATGGAGGGAAGCTGAAATGTGTCAGTTACTGAATTTAAAAAAATGCCCATGAGGGAAGAAGTTAAACTGTCCCTGTTTGCAGATGACATGATATTGTACATAAAAAACCCTAAAGAATCTACTCCAAAACTACTAGATCTAACATCTCAATTCAGCAAATGTGCGGGATACAAAATTAATATGCAGAAATCTGTGGCATTCCTATACACTAACAATGACCTAGCAGAAAGAGAAACAAGGAAAACAATTCCATTCAAAGTTGCATCAAAAAGAATAAAATACCTAGGAATAAACCTAACCAAAGAAGTGAAAGGCCTATACTCTGAAAAGTACAGGACACTCGTGAGAGAAATTAAAGAAGATACCAATAAATGGAAACACATCCCATGCTCATGGATAGGAAGAATTAATATTGTCAAAATGGCCATCCTGCCTAAAGCAATCTACAGATTCAATGCAATTCCTATCAAAATACCAACAGCATTTTTCAATGAACTAGAGAAAATCATTCTAAAATTCATATGGAACCACAAAAGACCCCAAATAGCCAAAGCAATCCCGAGAAGGAATAAAGCTGGGAGGATTATGCTCCTCAACTTCAAACTTTACTACAAAGCCACAGTACTGAAGAGAATTTGGTACTGGCACAAGAACAGACCCATAGACCAATGGAACAGACTAGAGAGCCCTGATATAACCCAACCATATATGGGCAATTAATATATGATAAAGGAGCCATGGACATACAATGGAGAAATGACAGCCTCTTCAACAGCTAGTGTTGGCAAAACTGGACAGCTACATGCAAGAGAATGAAACTGGATTCTTGTTTAACCCCATACACAAAAGTAAACTCAAAATGGATCAAGGACCTGAATGTAAGTCATGAAACCATAAAACTCTTAGAAGACAACATAGGCAAAAATCTCTTGAATATAAGCATGAACAACTTCTTCCTGGACGCATCTCCTTTAGCAAGGGAAACAAAAGCAAAAATGAACTCATGGGACTACATCAAACTAAAAAGTTTCTGTATGGCAAAGGACACCATCAACAGAACAAAAAGGCATCCTACAGTATGGGAGAGTATATTTGTAAATGACATATCCGATAAGGGGTTAACATCCAAAATATATAAAGAACTTTACATGCCTCAACACCCAGAAAGCAAATAACCTGATTAAAAAATGGGCAGAGGATATGAAGAGACAGTTCTCCACAGAAGAAATTCAGATTGCCAACAGACACGTGAAAAATGCTCCATGTCACTAATCATCAGGGAAATGCAAATTAAAACCACAATGAGATATCACCTCACAGCAGTAAGGATGGCCACCATCCAAAAGTCTAAGAACAACAAATGCTGGCGAGGATGCGGAGAAAGGGGAGCCCTCCAACACTGCTGGTGGGAATGTAAGCTAGTTCCACCATTGTGGAAAGCAGTATGGAGGTTCCTTAAAAAACTAAAAATACAAATAGCATTTGACCCGGGAATCCCACTCCTTGGAATTTACCCAAAGAACATAACTTCTCAGATTCAAAAAGACATATGCACCCCTATGTTTACTGCAGCACTTTTTACAATAGCCAAGATATGGAAGCAACCTAAGTGTCCATCAGTAGATGAATGGATAAAGAAGAGGTGGTATATATACACAATGGAATATTATTCAGCCATAAGAAGAAAACAAATCCTACCATTTGCAACAACATGGATGAAGCTAGAGGGTATTATGCTCAGTGAAATAAGCCAAGCCGAAAAAGACAAGTATCAAATGATTTCACTCATATGTGGAGTATAAGAACAAAGAAAAAAAAACTGAAGGAACAAAACAGCAGCAGACTCAGAGACTCCAAGAAGGGGCTAGTTGTTACCAAAGGCGAGGGGTGTGGGAGTGTGGGTGGGGAGGGTGGGAGAAGGGGATTAAAGGGTATTATGTTTAGTACACATGGCGTGGGGGGTCACTGGGAAAACAGTGTAGCACAGAGAAGGAAAACTGAATCTGTGGCATCTTACTACACTGATGGACAGTGACTGCATTGGGGTATGGGTGGGGACTTGATAATATGGGTAAATGTAGTAACCACATTGTTTTTTCATGTGCAATCTTCATAAGAGTGTATATCAATAATACCTTAATAAAAAAATATGCCCATGAGGTTATCTGAAAGAAACCTGTACAGTATTCTCACCAGTACTTCAGCCCTTTTCTGCCGATGGTTGTGGGTGCTGGGAGTAGAGCACAGCAGGAGAGGCTTGTTGGAGAGGGCTGGCACAGCCACGAGTGTGTCACTAGCATGCCGAATGAGGCTGTTGAGCCCACGCCTTATTATTGACATGTACGTGCCTCTCCTCTTTGAATGTGGAACACATGCAGGTGCTTCAAAGGCACCCCCACAGCCATTCTTTAATGACTGTGTCTGGAACAATTAAAACTTCCGCACTGACCCTGCCTTTGGCTTTGTGAGTATGAACCATTACCGAGGCTTTGTTCCTGAGAAAAGGCTGCCCCTAGAGCCCGGAAGCCTGTCACTTTCTTCTGACTGCAATCTTGGAGTGAACTTCTAGGTGGCAAATTGGTCCTTATTGATTTGGGGGGGATATTAAAAGCACACACAGCCCTGAAATTGGCTCTATGAACCTGTTGTGGGAAAGACTTAGCAACACTACACAGAAGCTCACTTACAGACTTCCCTTTCTTTGGAGAGAAAAAATAATTAAATAAAGAAAGAAGTTTGGTAGGAAACATCTTGATTAATGTGCTGTTTCCAGAGAAAAAAAACTAGCAAAATAGCCTTCAGCTTGAGGGCCGGTCAGGTCCATTGGTTGAGTGTGATGTCAGAGTGACCAAGAGACACCTAAAAGGGAACATCAGCTGTGCGGGGAACCCAGGGGGCACCCAGGTGGCTGAAGGAAAGGTTCTCCTGACATTGAGGAGCTCCATCATTTTTCTATATAGGTTGTACAAACCATTCCATATGCATAAACATGGAGAACTCTGGGATACTTCTGCCCCCAGCGGAAGTCTAACAAGCAGAAGTTAGTTAATGCATAATCCACTCCTTTCTGTGCACAAGGGAGACACAGAGAAGCTCACACATAGCTTTACAGGGCATGTGCCTTTTGATGTGGTCAATGCATGCTTAGGGTTGGTTCTTAACTTTTAGGATACAGAGGGTGGATTGGCTCACTGCCTCCTCCTCCAAGGTAATGAGGTTCTGACAAAATAATTCTCACTAATCAAGCTCATAATAGATGGATTTCAAAAAATATTTCCGAAATAACTTGGGGGGAGTGACTTAATAATGATTCATACTCTTTGTGAACCTCATAGTCATAGTACTGACTATGTGACTCTGAAAAATTCCTTACATGACTTATGTCATTTAAACTTCACAATAATCCTGTGATATACTATGAGGTACTTTATTCCCACATTGCAGATAAGGAAATTAAGCTTCAGACAGAAGATGTAATCTACAGGTGATAAGTGACAGATTGATGTGACTCCAAAGTCATTTTGACATTCATGTCACAATAAAAATGGAAGACACAGCCCCTTCCTCTAGTAGCTAGGAAGAATATGGGGAGGGATAAGGACGAGAAGACCTACAAGCAGAAACCACAGTCTCTGTAGCTGTGACTCATAGAAGACTGAAGGTCACTCAGCAAGTTGGAAATGACCCTGTACTTTACTACTAGAGCCAAAGCATGGATGCCATAGCTCTGGTTGTTACCCTGAACTGAGTTCTCTCACTGCCACTCCCACAAAGTTACATGCTCATCGCTCTTCCACTCCTACCTTCTTTCAGACAAATGAGATCAAAGACAAGGGGCCTGAGTGTGCTGTTTGGTGGATGGGGAGGGCAGAGGTGGCTTCTGGGACCCAAGGAAGTTTGACAAAGGAACGATCTCCAGAGTCCAGGAACTGGACAGCATCCCAGGCTGGTTTCAGCATTTGCATGGTGGCTGAGAGGACTCTGGCCCCTCTGATGGGGCCAATGTTGGTCAGATGACAGGCTTTCCTCCCATAGGACACTGAGAAAAGAGAGTGCACCTCTCTCTACCCCCTTCATTGTATAACTCAGACTGGAAACAAATTTCCTTAAGTCAAACCCTGTTCTCATCATCAGGTGCAAAATAAAATAGCTGCCTTACATAATGTTCTGCAAGGCCCCACATTAAATAAAAAGTGGGTTGATTTGATTTGCAGAGGTGTTGCTGAGATAAAAGAAAGTAATGGTGGGCATTAGTTTCCAGCAGTCTCTGTCTGAATCATCAGTTTCCTACCTGACGCTTGTAGGCATAATGGGAACTTATGGTTGTCGTAGGTTGTGGGGCGGGGGAGAGTGAGAACCCCAAGGATGTGTCTCCTGGGCAGGTTAGCCCTTTTACCCTTGGCAAGCCCTCAGGTTCCTAGCCTAGGTCTGTTTGCTTGCTTGTGTTTGAGCCTGTCAGCATGCCCATCCTGGCCTTCCTGTGTTTTCTTGCCCACACACTGATTTACTGTCAAGTACATCTCTCTGTACTTGTCAAGTACCCATTGCCTCCCCCTTCCCCCCAGAAAAAGAGGCCTGCTCATTCGTGCCAGGGTAGCAGACCAGCAGGGGCACCTAGCCTGAGGAGCACCAGGCTTTTCAGACTTTTAAGCCTTAGGCTTTCTGTTTTCTCAGGTTTTGTCTCCCACTGCTTAACCTTCCATCCTGAAGCCACAGACACTCCGACCCCCCACTCCCCACCCACAGCAGAAGCCTGCCTAACAATAAAGCAGCATGACGCAGCCTCAGGCATTTGTAATACCTGCTTGTCTCCTTGGTGAGCAGGCTGTAACCTTCACTTCTTCCAATTGTGTAATCGTTGGTCAGCCAATTCCCATAAGGCTCTTCTCTGACCTAGTTACACCTCATAATTTAATGATTTCATAGGTTACAAGAGGTGTGACTGTCAGGTTGCTATAGAAACCTTTGCTCTACTGACCTTTTTTTCCCCTAATAAAAAGTTTTAAAAAGTTAAGTCTATTCACGAGAGATTGGGTATATTTTAAGTACAGTGTGTTCATGCATGCTGGGGAATGCTTGAAAGCCTTCTCAGACAAATTCAATTTGTCTCCTGGGTTTTTTGTTTTGTTTTGTATTTTTACATTTTCAATCAAATAATCCTATTGAGCTCCCCCAAAGGAGAAATAATAGCCTTGGAATTACCCCTTTGCTGTCCATGCTGCTGCTAAGGGGCTAACCTCATTGTCCCATCTAGACTGCCCAGGCGGAATGGAGTTGGCGAGACCCAGGAATTGATGAGACATGGCAAAGGAGAGCTGGAGGCATCAGAAATGTCGCAAGCCTGAGGTCACGTTAAAAAATGATCAGCTAAAGATTGTGCTGGAGGCCCAAATGGTGAGGCCACAAATGCCCCAAATCCAGTGCTTGGGAGATGAATAAGCAGGGTTAGGTGTCTGGGAAACCAGAATTCAGGTCTCAGGCAGGTGGCTGTGGAACAGAATAAGTACCTAAGAGCAAAAATTGTACTTGGGACTGAACAACAGCCTTCTGATATAAAGTTGAGTATCCTAGATGCCTCCCGCCCAGGAATGGTGGCACCGAGGAGTAGCTTGGGGAGCTATAGAGATCCCCTTATAGCCATCTGTCTCCCAAAGTTACCATCAAATAAAAATAATAAAAGCCTATTTGAGTAAGAATAGCCTATATTTTTAAATATTAGATAAAGGGTGAAAAAATGTATATTTGGGGACTTTTGCTATTTCTGCCCTTCTGCTACATACCAGCTAAACAGGAATAGCGTGGTTGCT
Source organism: Phataginus tricuspis (assembly GCA_029783875.1). NCBI lineage: Eukaryota > Metazoa > Chordata > Mammalia > Pholidota > Manidae > Phataginus > Phataginus tricuspis. Next base: position 99,294,498 of record JAQQAC010016209.1, on the reverse strand, counting down.
ATATAAACTCAGCTTCATGACAGCCCCCTGGCCATACACACTATAATCATTTGCTGCCCTTAATAGACAAGATAGATATTTTAGAGCTGCCACCGTGTATCAGGCTGGCTCTTGGTTTCCAAGTAATAGAGAATCAAAGGTTATGCAGAAATAATATATTATCACAACCTACCAGTCTTCGTGGCTGAGTTTAGGAAGGGCTGGGAAGGGGGTGGGGGCACTTTCTAAGGCAGGTTTCATTCCCATGAGAGCCCAATCGGGCTCATAGTTTCCTTACTCCCAAGGGTTCCACTTAGGGCTGGATGTCTGTGGGGCCTGGTGGCCTGGCCAAAGCTGTGGCCAAGGATGAGGGATGAAAAGGAAGGACCAAAACAAGGAGAACAAAAATAAAGTAGGGCAGGAAAAAGAGGCGAACACCTCCAGTCAGAGGGTCCTCTTGCCAGCATCTCTGATGGTCAGAGCGCTGCTCAAAATTGCCTGACTACTGAGAACCCTGAGGCCATCATCAGCCATCCAACTTGAATGTCCCTGACACCCTGTAATGGTTGCAGCTGGATATAGACCTCAATCATAGCAGTCAGTGGTCTTAATTATAAGCCACAGAAACCATCTCTAACTGATTTAGAGAGAAAACGTATTTATATAAAGGTTCTTGGTAGCTCACAGGGTTCCCGGAAGAGCTAGGGAGCCGAGGCCAGGTCTTTGCAAGCAAGAGTGATGACCATCACACTGCAGAGCTAATCTGCTCAGGCCATTGCTACAGTTCCCAGCAGGGGGCACTGGATATGGCAGCCTGCCCTTGTAACCCTCTCAGCACTGAGCCAGGAACCCCATCTTGATGCAACCTGCTTCCCACCAATACTCATTAATGGGAACTTGACCCACTATTAGAAGGGGGTTTAGAGTCTGGGGAGTAAAAAAAGAGGGACTATTCATTTGCTAGGCCTGCCATAACAAAATAACACAGATCGGTGGCTCAAACAACCAAAACTTATTTTCTCAACAGAAGTTTATTTATTTATTTATCACAAATTCCAGAGACTAGAAGTCCAAGATCAAAGTGCCAGTGGGTCTGGTTTCTCTTGAGGCATATCTCCTTGGCTTATAGATGGTAGCCTTCTCACTGTGTCCTCACGTGGCCCTTCCTCTTTTTATATGGACACAAGTCGGATGGGACTGGAGCCCACCCTACTGGCCTCATTTTAACTTACCTCTTTAAAGGCCATATCCCCAAATACAGTCACATTCCAAGGTGCTGGAGGTTATGCAGGGGACACAATTCAGCCAACAATAAAACACTTATTTCTCCACATTTGCCACCCTGCCTTGGGCACTATTGGTTTGGGATGGCTCACTACTCCATCCCCTCTACCCTTTTAAGGGCAAACTAAACTATCTTCCTCTCCCACAATATTATCTAATACCAGCAACTTTTTCTTCTCTACCAGCCCTCTATTGACATCCCAGCATGCTTTGTGGCTGACCTTACCTAAATTAAAATGCTTGGGGTTCTTAAACCTCCTGATATGATACTTTTCTAAATGAACTATTAGACATTTTTTTATTAAATTGGCTCATCTAATGGCAGATAGTTCCTATACAAGTGTCAGCTTGTGGCCCAAGGGTCAGATGTGTGGAGATAACTAGGGACATTTGACTATCATGTTCCTTAAGATAAGCTCTGGAGAAAATTACTCAGAATGTGGCCCTGCTGTCCTTTAAAAGATCATAGTGTATGTATACTACTACTAATCTAAAAGGCTAGGTACAGATGTCATGTGTTAGTTATCAGAAATACATTATTTTCTTTTGGCAATGTACTTCTAGGTTGATGAGGAATGATGACCCAAGACTTTGTCTATCTAGTTCTCATTTTGCGAATTTCCATAATCCTGTTTTGTAAATAGTCATTAATTTTCCCCCGATAGATGGCTGTCAGTGGAAGTGACCCAGCTAAAATTCTATTTGAAAAGAGTGAAATTAGGTTATTTTGTTTATGATCCCCCACATATATATCTCTGGGCTCTATCTGATATCCTCTTTTCTTCAGCCAAATAGATAGAATGTTCTTTTCTTTAGCCCCACAGCTTAGGGTTGAGCAAGGTGGGAGAGGTGTAATGCTACTCCTGGCAAAGGAGGAGTTTTGAGTGGTGGAAGCTAATGGAGGATAGAAGGACAGTGAGAACTAGATTTTTGAAAATGTATCAACGTGGCTTCCTGAGCTGTGGGTTTTGTTTTTATTTTTACAAAGTTGAAATCTCTGGGAATCATAATCAAAATATAAATGTATATGGGGGATGCTGGGAAATATCGACTGGGCCAGGCAGACAGTGACCAGGCATGTACCATTCAGAGCCTACTGGGGAAATGGGAGCTGAGACTGAAAGAACAGAACAGTGTGATGAAAGTTTCAAGAAAATAAGAGCTAAAGGAGCAAAGGAGGGAAACCTGGTGGAAACATGACTATGGATCCACGATGGGAGACCTCAAGTGTGGTGAGGCAAGGACAAAGACCACCAGGTGAATAAAACTGGGGAAAACCAGGGAAGGGATGTCAAACAAGCTTTAGTACAGACCCTGGAGTCAGAGAAAGACTATTTCCAAGAAGGGCCCAGGTCAGAAGCCAGAGAACAAATCGAGCAGGATGGTCCATGGCTACAGGTCAGTGGGTCTAAGATCCCCCAAGTATATGTGTCCATGTATATGGCTTTTAGCTGATTCAAAGGCAGAACAACTTACATGCATTTTCTGTTTGCACAGAATAGCCCCAGAGATTTGATGACTACTTACATTTGCTTATTTGCTGGGTTGATTCTAGGCAGTAGCCCAGTAGTGAGCATAGCAGGGACACAAAGTCACAGGGAGGTGTGAGGGCAGTCTTCAAACCTGTCAGATAGGGAAGTTGGGAGTTTGGGTCACGTCCGAATTTAGCATGTTGTCCTGATATGCTGAACCACCACTAAATCACTGAAATGTTATGGGGTTCTCATGTTAACCTTGATGGCCTCAAACAATTATGGTTTAGAACTTCCCAGTGAAGACTGTGGATTTTACAGTGTAGAGAGCTCTTATACAAAGAATACATAAATGGGCTTCATTGATTCAGAGGAGATTTCTAAAGTGTATTCAAAATAGTGTGTGTGTGTGTGTGTGTGTGTGTGTGTGTGTGTGTTTGTAGAGAGCAGATGCACAGTGTTCCATGTCTGTGACACAATCATGGTGGTAACCACAAAAATACAGCAATATAAAGAATGTTGAAGGGTTTACAAGAAAGATAGCAGCGTGAGAGGTGAGACACAGGCTTCCTCCTAAAACCACATACAATATGAAAATATAATTAATACAACTAATCCTGAAAGAGCAACAGGAAAGAGGACTGCACCAGACTGCATACACCGGGAGAAAACAGCAGACCTCCCAGAACAGGGTAACATACTAGAGCTGTGGCCTGGTGGGATCCAAGCCCTTCCTCCACCCCAGCTCACCGGCAGGAGGAAGAGAAATGGAGCAGGGAGGGAGTGGAGGCCTGGGACCACTGAATACCTAATTCTGGAGATCTGCTCTGGGAGCACAAACCTACAATTCATGGTGCTTGCATGATACTCTCATGATTATGGGGTTGGAAAGCTAAGACAGGTAGAATTCCTGGAGAGACTGAGATTCTAGCCGCTTATGGAAAGCAGGGATCCATATCCGGCTGCTCTGGGATAAAAGAAAGGTGGGAAGTCGGACAGACTTCCTAACAAGGAAGCTCTTAGCAAGAGGGCTGCTAAAGGGGCAAGGATTGCACAGAGCTTACTGCTCAGGAGAGAGAACAAGTAGATGAAATTGTCTGGGTGCACTCTGCCCAGCAGGTTGGGAGCTTTGCCATATAGACTCTCATATTTAAGGAGGAAAAAGAAATCTTCCTCCTTAGACAACCTTCAGGTGCTCCACCTCCCTGGCTGGCTACACAGCTCCAAGGACCCCCTCTGTGATATACAGTCTACTGTGCCTTTCTCCCAGCCAGCTCCACCTGGCTCACAAACCTACCCTGGTGTTAGGCCAGCCAGAGGTAAGATCTGTCTATAGCAACTACAAACGCAAAGAATAGCGGCTTATACCTGTGTGCTCAGCCCATTGGTTCAGGCAGTGGAGACAGGCATAGCAGCCAGGTAGCAGGAAACAGCTCTTTCCTACCCCCAGGCACCAATACCACTCCCCTGTGACCCCTGACATTGCTTCAGGGGCTGAGCAGCTCCAGGGAGTAGAGCTTCTGGGCACTAGAGAGTGCAATATACAAATATGAAACCCCAAAGAAACCAGGTTCAGAGTAACATACAACTCCTGAGAAAGATTTAAATGACATCGATCTCATGACTTTTCCTGAAAGAGAGTTCAAAATAAAAATCATTAACATGCTCATGGAGGTACAGAAAGATATTCAAGAACTCAGGAATGAATTCCGGTCTGAGATCCAATCATTGAAGAGCACAATGGAGGGTATTAAAAGCAGATTGGATATGGTGGAGAAGACGATAAATGAAATAGAAACAAGAGAAGAGGAATACAAAGAAGATGAGGCACAGAGAGAAAAAAGGATTCCTAAGAATGAAAGAATATTGAGAGAACTGTGTGACCAATGCAAATGGAACAATATTCGCATTATAGGAGTACCAGAGGAAGAAGAGAGAGAAAAAGGGATATAAAGTGTCTTTGAGGAGGTGATTGCTGAAAAGTTCCCCAATCTGGGGAAGGAGATAGTTTCTCAGGCAATGGAGATGCACAGATCTCCCAACACAAGGGGACCCAAGGAAGACAACACCAAGACACATAGTAATTAAAATGGCAAAGATCAAGGATAAGGACAGACTATTAAAAGCAGCCAGAGAGAGAAATAAGATCACATACAAAGGAAAGCCCATCAGGCTATCATCAGACTTCTCAACAGAAACCTTACAAGCCAGAAGGGAGGGGCATGATGGATTTAATGCAATGAAGCAGAAGGGCCTTGAACCAAGAATACTTTATCCGGCAAGATTATCATTTAAATTTGAAGGAGGGATTAAACAATTTCCAGATAAGCAAACGCTGAGAGAATTTACCTCCCACAAATCATCTCTACAGTGTATTCTGGAGGGACTGCTATAGATGGACGTGTTCCTATGGTTTAAATAGCTGTCACCAGAGGTAATAAAACCACAGTAAAGAAAGTACAACAGCTAATTACTAATCAAATGCAAAATTAAGTTAACTATCCCCAAAGTCAATCAAGGGATAGACAAAGGTACAGAATATGATACCTGATATATAAAGAATGTAGGAGGAGAAAAAAAAGAACCTTTATATTGTGTTTGTAATAGCATATTAAGTGAGTTAAGTTAGACTCTTAGATAGTAAGGAAGTTAACCTTGTACCTTTGGTAACAACAAATCTAAGCCTGCAATGGCAATAAGTACATACCTATCCATAATCACCCTAAAGGTAAATAGAGTAAATGCACCAATCACAGGACATAGAGTCACTGAATGGATAAAAAAACAAGACCCATCTATATGCTGCCTACAAGAGACTCACGTTAAACCCAAAGACATACACAGACAAAAAGTGAAGGGATTGAAAAAATTTCATGCAACTAAGAAGGAGAAAAAAGCAGGAGTTGCAGTACTTGGATCAGACAAAACAGACTTCAAAACAAAGTCACAAGAGACAAAGAAGGACATTACATAATGATAAAAGGGTCAGTCCAACAAGAAGATATAACCATTATAAATATCTATGCGCCCAACACAGTAGCACCTACATATGTGAAACAACTACTAACAGAATTAAAAGGAGAAATAGAATGCAATGCATTCATTCCAGGAGACTTCAACACACCACTCACTCTGAAGGACAGATCAACCAGACAGAAAATAAGTAAGGAGACAGAGGCACTGAACAATAACAGATGGACCTAACAGACATCTACAGAACTCTACACAAAGCAGCAGAATACACATTCTTCTCAAGTGCACGTGGAACATTTTCAAGAATAGATCATATACTAGGCCACAAAAAGAGCTTCGGTAAATTCAAAAAGATTGAAATTGTATCAACCAGTTTCTCAGACCACAAAGGTATGAAACTAGAAATGAATTATGCAAAGAAAATGAAAAATCCCACAAACACATGGAGGCTTCACAACATGCTCCTAAATAACCAATGGATCAATGACCAAATAAAAACAGAGATCAAGCAATATATGGAGACAAATGACAACAGTAATTCAACACCACAAAATAAGTGGGACACAGTGAAGGCTGTGCTAAGAGGAAAGAATATTGCAATACAGGCCTACCTCAGGAAAGAAGAACAATCCCAAATGAGCAGTCTAAACTCACAATTAATGAAACTACAAAAGGAAGAACAAATGAGACCCAAAGTCAGTAGAAGGAGGGATATAATAAAGATTAGAGCATAAATAAATAAAATTGAAAAGAATAATACAATAGAAAGAATCAATGAAAGCAAGAGCTGGTTCTTCAAGAAACTAAACAAAATAGGTAAACCCCTAGCCAGACTTATCAAGAAAAAAAGAGAGTCTACTCACATAAACAGAATCAGAAATGAGAAAGTAAAAATCACTATGGACACCACAGAAATACAAAGAATTATTAGAGAATACTATGAAAAATTATATGCGAACAAACTAGATAACCTAGAAGAAATGGACAACTTTCTAGAAAAATACAACCTTCCAAGGCTGACCCAGAAAGAAACAGAAAATCTAAACAGACCAAATACCAGCAATGAAATTGAGCTGGTAAACAATAACCTACCTAAGAACAAAACTCCTGGTCCAGATGGCTTCACTGCTGAATTTTATCAAACATTCAGTGAAGACCTAATACCCATCCTCCTTAAAGGTTTCCAAAGAGTAGAAGAAGAGGGAATACTTCCAAACTCATTCCATGAGGCCAGCATCACTCTAATACCAAAACAGGGCAAAGACACCACAAAAAAAGAAAATTACAGACTAATATCCCTGATGAACATAGATGCAAAAATACTCAACAGAATATTAGCAAACCGAACTCAAGAATACATCAAAAAGATCATCCATGATGATCAAGATGGATTCATCCCAGGGATGCAAGGATGGTACAGCATTCAAAAGTCTATCAACATCATCCACTACATCAACAAAAAGAAGGACAAAAACCACATAATCATCTCCATAGATGTGGGAAAAGCATTTGACAAAATTCAACATTGATTCATGATAAAAACTCTCAATACAATGGGTATAGAGGGCAAGTACCTGAACATAGTAAAAGCCATATATGACAAACCCACAACCAACATTATACTTAACAGTGAGAAGCTGAAAGCTTTTCCTTTAAGATCAGGAACAAGACAAGGATGCCCACTCTCCCAACTTCCATTCAACATAGTACTGGAGGTCCTAGCCACAGCAATCAGACAACACAAAGAAATAAAAGGCATCCAGATTGGTAAGGAAGAAGGTAAACTGTACCTGGTTGGAGATGGCATGTTATTGTACATAAAAAACCCTAAAGAATCCACTACTGGATCTAATATCTGAATTCAGCAAATTTGCAGGATACAAAATTAATACGCAGAAATCTGTGGCATTCCTATACACTAACAATGACCTAGCAGAGAGAGAAATCAGGAAAACAATTCCATTCACAGTTGCATCAAAAAGAATAAAATACCTAGGAATAAACCTAACCAAGGAAGTGAAAGACCTATACTCTGAAAATTATAGGACACTCATGAGAGAAATTAAAGAAGATACCAATAAGTGGAAACACATCCTGTGCTCATGGATAGGAAGAATTAATATTGTCAAAATGGCCATCCTGCCTAAAGCAATTTACAGATTCAATGCAATTCCTATCAAAATACCAACAGCATTCTTCCACGAACTAGAGATAACCGTTCTAAAATTCATATGGAACCACAAAAAACCCTGAATAGCCAAAGCAATCCTGAGAAGGAAGAATAAAGCTGGGCAGATTATGCTCCCCAACTTAAAGCTCTACTACAAAGCCACAGTACTCAAGACAATTTGCTACTGGCACAAGAACAGACCCATAGACCAATGGAACAGACTAGAGAGCCCTGATATAAACCCAACCATATTTGGGCAATTAATATATGATAAAGGAGTCATGGACATACAATGGAGAAATGACAGCCTCTTCAACAGCTGGTGTTGGCAAAACTGGACAGCTATATGCAAGAGAATGAAACTGGATTATTGTTTAACCCCATACACAAAAGTAAATTCAAAATGGATCAAGGACCTGAATGTAAGTCATGAAACAAATCATAAAACTCTTAGAAGGCAACATAAGCAAAAGTCTCCTGAATATAATAAGCATGAGCAATTTCTTCCTGAATACATCTCCTCGAGTAAGGGAAACAAAAGCAAAATTGAACTCATGGGACTACATCAAACTAAAAAGTTTCTGTATGGCAAAGAACACCATCAACAGAGCAAAAAGGCATCCTACAGTATTGGAGAATATATTTGTAAATGACATATCCAACAAGGGGTTAACATCCAAAATATATAAAGAACGTACACACCTCAACACCCAAAAAGCAAATAACCCGATTAAAAAAGGGGCAGAGGATATGAAGAGACAGTTCTCCACAGAAGAAATTCAGATGGCCAACAGACACATGAAAAGATGCTCCACATCACTAATCATCAGGGAAATGCAAATTAAAACCACAATGAGATATCACCTCACAGCAGTAGGGATGGCCACCATCCAATAGACTAAGAACAACAAATGCTGGTGGGGATGCGGAGGAAGGGGAACCTGCCTACACTGCTGGTGGGAATGTAAGCTGGAAAGCAATATGGAGGTTCCTTAAAAAACTCAAAGTAGAAATACCATTTGACCAGGGAATCCCATTCCTTGGAATTTACCCAAAGAATACAACTTCTCAGATTCAAAAAGAAATATGCACCCCTATGTTTGCTGCAGCACTTTTTACAATAGCCAAGATATGGAAGCAACCTAAGTGTCCATCAGTAGATGAATGGATAAAGAAGAAGTGGTACATATACACAGTGGAATACTATTCAGTCATAAGAAAGAAACAAATCCTACCATTTGCAACAACATGGATGGAGCTGGAGGATATTATGCTCAGTGTAATAAGCCAGGTGGAGAAAGACAAGTGTCAAATGATTTCCATCATTTGTGGAGTATAAATACGAAGCAAAACTGAAGGAACAAAATAGCAGCAGACTTGGAGACTCCAAGAAGGACCTAGTGTTTACCAAAGGGGAGGGGTGTGGGAGGGTGGGTGGGGAGGGTGGGAGAAGGGGATTGAAGGGTATTATGTTTAGTACACATGGTGTGGGGGGGATCATGGGGAAAACAGTGTAGCACAGAGAAGGCAAATAGTGACTCTGTGGCATCTTACTACACTGAAGGACAGTGACTGCATTGGGGTGTGGGTGGGGTCTTGGATAATATGGGTAAATGTAGTAACCACATTGTTTTTTCATGTGCAACCTTCATAAGAGTGTATGTCAATAATACCTTAATAAATAAAAAAACAAATAAAAAAACATTGGTTTACAAAAGCATACATTCAAAGATGTTAGGTTTATTTGCATTGTGCATAGGGCAAAAATGAGGAATAACTTGAATGTCAACCAATAAGGCAACAGCTGAATGAATTGTATTGTGGGGCAGACTATACTACTTTACTGTTTATTTTAAACTGAGGTACATATAATAAAGTGCACGAATCTTAGTGTATAGCTCAATGAATTTGACATGTGTACACATTCATGTAAACATATTTTACTATTACTAAAGAGTGATTTTTGCAGAACAATGTGAATGTACTTAATGCTACAGAACCATACACGTAAAAATGGTTAAAATGGTAAATTTTATGTTACATTTATTTTACAATAAAATAATTGTTTATATCTCTAAAAAAATGATGAAATAAGGCAAAACTATCTGCTCAGGTGACCAAGATGTCAGGACAAGGTTGTCTTGGCCTGGAAGGACTTTCAAGCTGTGCTGCCCCTTTGGAAGCTGCAGTGAGAGCTGGAGCTGTGAAACCCCATGGCCCTGATGGTACTTCTGCTGCCAGAAATCTTGTATCAGAGCAAAACATATATGGGGCAGCTAGGAAAGACATTTGATCAGTTACATTCACGACGGGCCTCAGTGTTTGAGGTTATCTCACAGCAAGGCTATTTTTCATACATTCACAAGAATCCACCGACAGGACTGGACAGACATTTGTCATACAGCTTAAAGCTTCTGTTCTATTTCCAGGTCATACTTCACATAGTGCAGTACAAACTAATTTTTATAATGTCCTGGACAGATCTTGTGAATAGCAAAATTACACTGTATTAAACTGCTCTGTAATTAAAGCTGTAAATGTGTTCCCACAGATTTCATAAACTTATCTTGGGCATTTCCTTGGTTTTTAAGTTTTCATATCACTATTCTTTTGTTCTCTGTTGAAAATTTTTTATTGCAATGTAGTTGATATACAATATTATATTGGTTTCAGATGAACAACATGGTTATTTGACATTTATGTACATTACAAAATGCTCTCCACGATGTGTAGCCACCATCTGTCACCATGCAAGGATAGTACAATATTAACTGTTCCCTATGTTGCATTTCCAGCCCTGTGACTAATTTATCTTAAAATTTGAATTTTGTATCACCATATTTTTAAACTGTGGTTTAAAACCCCCAAATAACATATGTCATCTTAACCATCTTTAAGTGTACAGTTCAGTCGTGTTAAGTATATCCACTTGTGCAACAGATCTGTAGAGCTCTTTCATCTTACTAAACTGAAACTCTATCCTCATTGAGCAACCCCCATTTGTCTTGTGAATAGCAACATTATGTTGCAGTAAACTGCTCTGTATTGAATGTATGAATGTCTTAGCACACATTTTGTAATCTTATCTTTGGCAATATCCTCATTGGTTTGTTTGTTTGAACATGTTGGAAGAATCATATAATGGAAATGGCCTGGGACTTTCTCAGTTTCTGTGATTTTCTCACTTAGTCAAGTTCAGCCATATACTTAAGCCCCTATATGTGCCACCTGCAATGGACAGGGAGATGAGCATGCTGGTCAGAAAGACCAGGGTATGAGAACAGGCCAAGCTGTGGGAAGGGCCAGGAGGACTACTTCGATGGGAGAAAGCTCCCTGCCATGGTGAAAACAAATGCCTGGATTCATATCTCCCTCCACTGCTTGATTGCTCTGTGACATTGAGCAGGTTTCTTAACCTCTCTGAGCCTCAATTTCCCCTTCTATGAAATGGGGAAGGCAATAATACGTGCCTTATAAGAACTGTTGTGTTAAAGAGCACTCTGCCTGGTACATAGTAAGCACTCAATATATTTATATATTAGTGGCTACTGCTACCTACTATTATCATTATTTATCCTTGTGTAGTGGTGGTGGAAGAAACCCTCCTTAGCTCCTGGGCTGCGGAGCCACAAATCCATTTTGTCATGGCCTCAGTGGGGTGAATAATAAGGATTCAACTGTTTAATTATACTGAAATCCTAAGCAGGGGGAATGGTTTGTCTTGTGGTACAAAGGAGGCTGGGTGTTGACGGAGAACCTTCAACAAAAGCAGAGAAGATTGTTGTCTATTACGTACATTTCAGCAGCTTCTGACAAGGCTGGCTGAAAGTATCTTGTAATCACACCATCTTGGTGTCTCTGGGCCTCCGTTAGAGCACAAACAAGTTACAAAAGTGCCAAAACCAAAAATCCAGACTCCTAGTACTTAGCATGTCCACACGGATTAGTTTTCAGGATTGCTTTCTCCTGAAAACAGGTATTTGCATTGGAGGTAAGCTGACATATGGAGAAAGAAAAAGGCCCAGAGCCAATGGTATGCTGGAAAAAATGTAGCAACCAGTTTTCTGGGAGGGGAGCCCTAATTTCCAGTGTGGTATAAAAACTCCAACCATGGCTGATTTCAACTACTAACTGGACGTCACTGAACGTGGACTAGGGAACTGATGCTCAGTGGCATAGCATTTCCACCATACACATGTAGGAGGCCTAAATACCTTCATGAGCATAGATATGAGGAGAAAATAGTACACTAATTAGGAAGTGATAAGCTTTCAGTGTTTATTACTTTGTTTTTAAAGTAATTTATTTAATTGTAAGTTTATAAAACTTACTTTTAAACAATGGCTATGTTAAATAACCGGCCTGTAAAATTTCTGAATCTTAACAGTTGGCTGTCACTCGCACCAATCCCCACGTCTATTCCTCTGACCCAAACCCTAAGGGTGCTCCTGGGCTTAGCACCAGGAGTCAGGCTGTGCTGAGAGGACTCCCATGGCAGTCACACAATGAGCCTTGACTTGGCCAGCAAGCTGGGCCCTCATAGACTAGTCCTCTCCCCGTCTCCCTGAAGCCTGCTGCCGACAGGCTTCCTCAGAAACCAGTTTCAATCAGGACAAAACAGAAGTGTGAGGCACTGGGCCCTGCTTCCCTGTCAGAAGCTAGTCATGCCTTGAGCCAAGCGCTCTGCCAGGCTGAAGTGCTCATATCCATCGCAGTGCCCTGTCTGTGGGCCACCAGATTTTTTCATGTGTTGTCTGCCTGGAATGTTCTTCAACCCCTTACACTCTTTGATCTGGAAAACTTCTCTTCCTTCAGGTTTCAGCTTCTGCATCACCTCCTCCAGGAAGCCTTCCCTGAACCCCTCCACAAGCAAGATCGGGTGCCTTTCCTCTGAAGTACCACCATGTTCTGTGTTTGCTTCCCTGAGCTGCGAAACTTTTGAGGGCATAGAAAGTGTCATATTCCTCTCTCTAACCCAAGGCCTGGCCTATAATATGTGTCCTGCAAATATTTGTTCCATTAATAAGTGAATGAGTTGGACGTGTTAATTCCCTTGTAGGGCCAGGACTAAGAATTACCACTGTAGCTGAGCCTTTAATTTCCCGGAAGTTCCTACAGGTGGGAACGCCTTTGGTGAACACCCTCACATCTGACCTGTGAGGTAGATGTGAGCTCCAGAAGACCCTTTTTCTACTTTCTTTTTTTAACACATGTGAAAGAGTTCATTGAACTCACTGATTAAGGGGGGAACCAGTAAGATGTTACAACCTGTTCCGAGGAGAATTCAAAGCATTTTTCCACTTTAAAAATTCCTTCATCTGTGGACCTCTAGCCCTGTATTGCTGATGGCCAACAAAACCTCATCCTCAGGCAGGAAGAACTGGATCGACAGCCTTCTTTTCTCCATGACTCTGTTTCACTAAGGGGCTTTAAAACCTTTGAGGAATGGAAACAGCCCAGGCGCTTGATGGGATCACCAGACCAATGAACCAACCCGAAAATCTGGACTTCCTATTAAAACAAGATAATGTCTACTTCTTGGCATGGGGGGAGCACAGGAAATCTTTTTTGGGGGGGTTCTTTTATTTTTTATTTATTTATTTTTTATTAAGGTATTATTGATATACACTCTGATGAAGGTTTCACATGAAAAAACAATGTGGTGACTACATTCACCCATATTATCAAGTCCCCCCCATACCCCATGGCAGTCACTGTCCATCAGTGTAGTAAGATGCCACAGTGTGCCTTCTCTTTGCTGCACTGTTTTCCCCATGACCCCTCACACCATGTGTACTAAACATAATACCCCTCAATCCCCTTCTCCCTCCCTCCCCACCCGCCCTCCCACACCCCTCCCCTTTGGTAACCACTAGGTCCTTCTTGGAGTCTCTGAGTTTGCTGCTATTTTGTTCCTTCACTTTGGCTTTGTTGTTACACTCCCCAAATGAGGGAAATTATTTGGCATTTGTCTTTCTCTGCGTGGCTTATTTCACTGAGCATAATATCCTCCAGCTCCATCCATGTTGCAAATGGTAAGATTTCTTTCCTTTTTATGTCGGAATAGTATTCCATTGTGTATATGTACCACCTCTTCTTTATCCATTCATCTACTGATGGACACTTAGGTTGCTTCCGTATCTTGGCTATTGTAAAAAGTGCTGCGATAAACATAGGGGTCCATATGTCTTTTTGGATCTGAGAACTTGTATTCTTTGGGTAGATTCCAAGGAGTGGAATTCCTGGGTCAAATGGTATTTCTATTTTTATTTTTTGAGGAACCTCCATATTGCTTTCCACAATGGTTGAACTAGCTTACATTCCCACCAGCAGTGTAGGAGCGTTCCCCTTTCTCCGCATTCTTGCCAGCATTTGTTGTTCTAGGTCTTTTGGATGCTAGCCATCCTTACTGGTGTGAGGTGATATCTCATTGTGGTTTAAATTTGCATTTCCCTGATGATTAGTGATGTGGAGCATCTTTTCATGTGTCTGTTGGCCATCTGCATTTCTTCTTTGGAGAACTCTCTCTTCATATCCTCTGCCCATTTTTTAATCAGGTAATTTGCTTTTTGGGTGTTGAGGCATGTTAACCCCGTGTCGGATATGTCATTTACAAATATATTCTCCCATACTGTAGGATACCTTTTTGTTCTGTTGATGGTGTCCTTTGCCATACAGAAACTTTTTAGTTTGATGTAGTCCCATGAGTTCATTTTTGTTTTTGTTTCCCTTGCTAAAGGAGATGCGTTCAGGAAGAAGTCGTTCATGCTTATATTCAGGAGATTTTTGCCTATGTTGTCTTCTAAGAGTTTTATGGTTTCATGACTTACATTCAGGTCCTTGATCCATTTCGAGTTTACTTTTGTGTATGGGGTTAAACAAGAATCCAGTTTCATTCTCTTGCATGTAGCTGTCCAGTTTTGCCAACACTAGCTGTTGAAGAGGCTGTCATTTCTCCATTGTATGTCCATGGCTCCTTTATCATATATTAATTGCCCATATATGGTTGGGTTATATCAGGGCTCTCTAGTCTGTTCCATTGGTCTATGGGTCTGTTCTTGTGCCAGTACCAAATTCTCTTCAGTACTGTGGCTTTGTAGTAAAGCTTGAAGTTGGGGAGCATAATCCTCCCAGCTTTATTCCTCCTTCTCAGGATTGCTTTGCCTATTTGGGGTCTTTTGTCATTCCATATGAATTTTAGAACGATTTTCTCTAGTTCCTTTAAAAATGCTGTTGGTATTTTGATAGGAATTGCATTGAATCTGTACATTGCTTTAGGCAGGATGGCCATTTTGACAATATTAATTCTTCCTATCCATGAGCATGGGATGTGTTTCCACTTATTGGTATCTCCTTTAACTTCTCTCATGAGTGTCTTGTAGTTTTCAGAGTGTAGGTTTTTCACTTCCTTGGTTAGGTTTATTCCTAGGTATTTTATTCTTTTTGATGCAACTGTGAATGGAATTGTTTTCCTGATTTCTCTCTCTGCTAGGTCATTGTTAGTGTATAGGAATGCCACAGATTTCTGTGTATTAATTTTGTATCCTGCAAATTTGATGAATTCAGATATTAGATCTAGCAGTTTTGGAGTGGATTCTTTAGGGTTTTTTATGTACAATATCATGTCATCTGCAAACAGGGACAATTTAAGTTCTTCCCTGCCATTCTGGATGCCTTTTATTTCTTTGTGTTGTCTGACTGCAGTGGCTAGGACCTCCAGTACTATGTTGAATAGAAGTGGGGAGAGTGGGCATCCTTGTCTTGTTCCTGATCTTAAAGGAAAAGCTTTCAGCTTCTCACTGTTAAGTATAATGTTGGCTGTGGGTTTGTCATATATGGCCTTTATGATGTTGAGGTACTTGCCCTCTATACCCATTTTGTTGTGAGTTTTAATCATGAATGGATGTTGAATTTTGTCAAATGCTTTTTCACCATCTATGGAGATGATCATGTGGTTTTTGTCCTTTTTGTGGATGTGGTGAATGATGCTGATGGATTTTCTAATGTTGTACTATCCTTGCATCCCTGGGATGAATCCCACTTGATCATAGTGTATGATCCTTTTGATGTATTTTTGAATTCAGTTTGCTAATATTTTGCTGAGTATTTTTGCATCTATGTTCATCAGGGATATTGGTCTGTAATTTTCTTTTTTTGGGGTGTCTTCGCCCGGTTTGGGTACTAGAGTGATGCTGGCCTCATAGAATGAGTTTGGAAGTATTCCCTCTTCCTCTACTCCTTGGAAAACTTTAAGGAGGATGGGTATTAGGTCTTCACTAAATGTTTGATAAACTTCAACGGTGAAGCCATCTGGCCCAGGCATTTTTTTCTTAGGTAGGTTTTTGATTACCAATTCAATTTTGTTGCTGGTAATTGGTCTGTTCAGATTTTCTGTTTCTTTCTGGGTCAGCCTTGGAAGGTTGTATTTTCCTAGAAAGTTGTCAATTTCTTTTAGGTTATCCAGTTTGTTAGCATACAATTTTTCAAAGTATTCTCTCATGATTCTTTGTACTTCTGTGGTGACTGTAGTGATTTTTTTCTCTCATATCTGATTCTGTTTATGTGAGTAGACTCCTTTTTTTCTTGATAAGTCTGGCTAGGGGTTTACCTATCTTGTTTATTTTCTCGAAGAACCAGCTCTTGCTTTTGTTAATCCTTTCTATTGTTTTATTCTTCTCAATTTTATTTATTTCTGCTCTAGTCTTTACTTTGTCCCTCCTTCTACTGACTTTGGGTCTCATTTGTTCTTCTTTTTCTAGTTCCGTTAATTTGTGAGTTTAGACTGCTCATATGGGATTGTTCTTCTCTCCTGAGGTAGGCCTGTACTGTAATATACTTTCCTCTCTGCATGGCCTTCACTGCATCCCACAGGTTTTGCAGTGTTGAATTATTGTTGTCATTTGTCTCCATATATTGCTTGATCTCTGTTTTTATTTGG
>JAQQAC010016209.1:99196603-99272682 GCA_029783875.1 Phataginus tricuspis | reverse complement strand
TGTTGTTCAGTGCCTCTGTGTCTTTACTTATCCTCTTCCTGGTTGATCTGTCCTTTGGAGTGAGTAGCGTGTTAAAGTCTCCTAGAATAATTGCATTGCTGTCTATTTCCTCCTTCACTTCTGTTAGTATTTGTTTCACATATGCTGATGCTCCTGTGTTGGGTGAATATATATTTATAATGGTTATATCTTCTTGTTGGACTGACCCCTTTATCATTATGTAATGTCCGTCTTTATCTCTTGCTACTTTCTTCATTTTGAAGTCTATTTTATCTGATACAAGTACTGCAACACCTGCTTTTTTCTCTTTGTTGTTTGCTTGAAATATTTTTTTCCATCCCTTCACTTTTAGTCTGTGTATATCTTTGGGTTTGAGGTGAGTCTCTTGTAAGCAGCATATAGATGGGTCTTGCTTTTTTATCCACTCTGTTACTCTGTGTCTTTTGATTGGTGCATTCAGTCCATTTACATTTAGGGTGATTATTGATAGATATGTACTTATTGCCATTGCTGGCTTTAGAATCATGGTTACCAAAGGTTCAAGGGTTGCTTCTTTACTATCTAAGAATCTAACTTAACTTTCTTGTTAAGTTATTGTGAACGCCGTCTGATGTTTCTTTATCTCTCCCTTCCTATTCTTCCTCCTCCTTTCTTTATATATTAGGTGTTTTACTCTTTGCCTTTAGTTGGTATTTGGTCTGCTTTCTTTGCTCTGCTTTTATTTTCTCTGGTGACATCTTTTTAGCCTTAGGGGTGTTTCCCTCTAGAGCAGTCCGTTTAAGATATCCTGTAGTGGTGGTTTATGGGTGGCAAACTCTCTCAACTTTCTTTTGTCTTGAAATTGTTTAATCCCTCCATCATATTTAAATGATAATCGTGCTGGATACAATATTCTTGGTTCGAGGCCCTTCTGTTTCATTACGTTAAATATATCATGCCATTCTCTTCTGGCCTGTAAGGTTTTTGTTGAGAAGTCTGATGACAGTCTGATGGGTTTTCCTTTGTAGGTGATCTTTTTTCTCTCTCTAGCTGCCTTTAATACTCTGTCCTTGTCTTTGATCTTTGCCATCTTGATTATTATGTGTCTTGGTGTTGTCTTCTTTGGGTCCCTTGTGTTGGGAGATCTGTGGGCTTCCGTGGACTGTGAGACTATTTCCTTCCCCAGCGTGGCGATGTTTTCAGCAATTATTTCTTCAAAGACACTTTCTATCCCTTTTTCTCTCTCTTCTTCCTCTGGTACTCCTATAATGCGAATATTGCTCCGATTCGATTGGTCACACAGTTCTCTTAATATTCTTTCATTCTTAGAGATCCTTTTATCTCTCCCTGCCTCAGCTTCTTTGTATTCCTGGTCCCTGTCTTGCAATTCCTTGATCGTGTCTTGAACCTGATTCAATCTGCTGTTGAGCCCTTCGATGGCTTGTTTCATTTCTGCATTGTCTTTCCTCACTTCCCTCACTTCCTCCCTCAGCTCTTGCACGTTTTTCTGTAGATCCGTCAGCATGGCTTTGACTTTTATTCTGAATTCTTTTTCTGGAAGACTGTGCATGTCCATTCCTTCAGCTTCTTTTTCTGGGGTGGTGTTTGTCTGAAGCTTTGTCTGTATCATATTCTTCTGTCTTCTCATGACTACAGAATTGGTTGTTGGTAGCAAGGAGAGATAAGAAAGGAGAGAAAAGAAAAAAAGAAATTTCTACTAATAATAAAAAAATAAAAGGAGAGAGAGAGAAAGGAAAAGAAAAGAAAGAAAAAGAAAAGGCAGCAACATGTAAAAGAAAACAGCAACAACAACAACAACAACAAAAACAACAGAAAAAAAAAAACAAAAAAACACCAAAACACCCACCAGGGGTGGTTTCTGTGTGAATGCTGTAGGTGGCGCTATTGCTCCACTATTCCAGAGCTGTGGCCACGTCGCTCCACACGGCCCTTTAAAGCTGTGGCTGGGTGAGAATGAACGGGAGGCTGTTGAAAGAGAGGGAAAGAAAAAAAGGAAAAGAAAGGGGAGAAAAAACAATAAGAAGAAAGAAAAAAAACAGCCACTGAGAGTGGGTTCCGCGCGAGTGCTGTAGGTGGCGCTGTTGCTCCACTATTCCAGCACCACTCTATAGTTCTGGCTGGGTTGGGAACGAATGGGAAGCTGTTGATCTCCGTGGGGATCTCAATGGCGGGCACCCTTTCCCAGTCGCCAGCCAAGGGGTCCAAAGCTCCCCAGGACTCCCAGCTTGCTGGGCTCAGTTTGCAGGGCTATCTGGCCCCTCTACTGAGCTCCTGTCTCTTTAAGACCGCTGAGGTAGAGTGCGCGCTTTTCTTCCCTTTTTTCTCCTTTCTTTTTCCTTCCCGGAGCCTGCCGCGGGCAACTTGCACGTTCCGGGCTGGGACCCTGTCCCCTCTGTCTCTCCTATCTCCGCTACTCTGCAGGCTGTGTGTCGGCGCTCCCGGCGCAGACTTCCACTCCCTCCCGGCTCTGAATCCTCTCCTCCCGCTGGAGCGCTGGGGGAGAGGGGCGCTCGGTCCGCTCGTGGCTCCGTACCTTACCCGCCTTGCCGGGACTCCCGCCGGAGTCCTGGGGTGGAGGGGCACTCTGGTCTCGCTGGATCACGTTTCCGTCCCGCCTCGCTGGGTGCTGAGTCCTCTGTCCGGAGTGTCTGGCCACCGGAGCTCTGGGGGGGCGCGGGAGCGCTCGGTCCCACCGGGTCGCTGCTCCGTATCCCTTCCGCCTCACCGGCTGCCAAGTTCTCACAGGTGTAGCTGTACGATGTGCACTTTCCTGTGTATTCTGGTCTCTCTTTTAGGGATAGTTGTATTTGCTGTATTTTCGTGAATAAATATAATGTTGGGAGGAATTTTTCTGCTGGTCCGTTCACGACGCCATATTCCCGGAAGTCCCATTCCTGAGTTCTTGAATATCTTTTCGTACCTCCATGAGCATGTTAATGATTTTTATTTTGAACTCTCTTTCAGGAAGGGTCATGAGGTCAATATCATTTAAATCTTTGTCAGGAGTTGTATTAACAATTTACTCTGGACCAGGTTTCTTTGGCCTTTCATATTTGTGTATGGCGCCCTCTAGTGCCCAGAAGCTCTACTTCTCTGGAGCTGCTCAGCCCGAAGCAATGTCGGGGGTTGCAGGGTAGTGGTATTCGTGCCTTGGGGGAAGGAAAGTGCTGTTTCCTGCTTCCCAGCTGCTATGCCTGTCGCCACTGCCTTTCCCAGTTTGCAAGCCTGGTGGGGCTGGCCAGATGAGAGGCACAGTAGGCTGCCTACCATGGAAGGGGATTTTGGAGCTGTGTAGGCAGTCAGGGAGCTGGAGCACCTGAAGATCATGAAAGCTCCCAACCTGCTAGGCAGAGTGCACCCAGGCAATTTTGTCTACCTGTCCTTTCTCCTGAGGAGTAAGCTCCGTGCAATCTTTGCCCCTTTAGCAGCTCTCTTGCTAAGGGCTTCTTTGTTAGGAAGTCTGTCAGACTGCCCACCATTTTTTTTGTCCCAGAGCAGCTAGATATGGATCCCTGCTTTCACAGGCAGCTGGAATCTTAGTCTCTCCATGAATTATGCCTGTCTTAGCTTTCCAACCCCGAATTATGAGAGTATCATGCAAGCACCATGAAATGTAGGTTTGTGCCCCCAGATCATATCTCCAGAGTTAGGTATTCAGCAGTCCCAGTTCTCCACTCCCTACCTGCTCCATTTCTCTTCCTCACACCAGTGAGCTAGGGTGGGGGAAGGGCTTGCATCCTGCAGGGCCAAAGATTTAGTACGTTACCTTCTTCAGTGAGGTCTTCTTTGTCTCCAGGTGTATGCAGTTTGGTGCAGTCCTCTTTCCTGTTGCTCTTTCAAGAGTAGTTGTATTAGTTATATTTTTGTATTATATGCAGTTTTAGGAGGAAGCCTCTGTCTCTCCTCTCATGCTGCCATCTTTAATCCTAAAGGAAATCTTTTGGTGACCTGTCCTTTTAAAAGCAAGGCTGAATATGTTTTGATGACCTGCCATAGATGGCCATATTTGGACAAATCATAATGATGAGAGGAAGCCTGGGCTGTAGCACGTGATTAATTGTTAATAAGGTAGCCCTTGG
Organism: Phataginus tricuspis; assembly: GCA_029783875.1. NCBI lineage: Eukaryota > Metazoa > Chordata > Mammalia > Pholidota > Manidae > Phataginus > Phataginus tricuspis. The sequence goes on along the minus strand of JAQQAC010016209.1, from coordinate 99,268,603 downwards.
AGTTCTGGGAAGATGGCGGCGTGAGCAGGGCGGTGGAAATCTCCTCCCAAAACCATATATATTTATGAAAATACAACAAATACAACTATTCCTAAAAGAGAGACCAGAAGATACAGGACAGCACTCAGCCTGTACCTACACCCGAGAGGACTCAGCACCCCGTGAGGCGGATAAGATACGGAGCCACGACCTGGTGGGACCCCAGCACTACCCCACCCCAGTGCACCGGCGGGAGGAGAAGATTCAGAGCTGGGAGGGAGTGGAAGTACATGCCTGCGAAATAACCAGCCCTGGTGATCTGCGCTGGGAGCGCTGACACACATCGCACAGTGTATCGTAGACTGTAGAGACAGAGGGTGCAGGATCTGAGCCTGGGAACGCACCGGGTCCTCACAGCCAGCTCCCGGGGACAAAAGAAAAGTGTGCGATTTTCTTTACCCATCTTAAAGAGATAGGGGCCCAACGGAGGAACAGGATCGTTCCAGCACACTTGGCCCAACAGGCTGGGAGTCTGGGGAATTTCAGACACCTTGGCTGGCGACTGGGAAAAAGTACCCCTACTAAAACTTCCCACAGAGATCAGCAGCATCCCATTAGTTCCCGCCCAGGCCAGAGCTACAAAGGGCCCTGAGGAGTGGCACGGCCTGGCTTGGGAATAGTGGAGCAACAGCGCCACCTACAGCATCCTCACAGAATCAACTCCCGGCGGGGATCTTTTTGTTGTTTGTTGTTTCTTTGTTTGTTTTGGTGTTTTTTTTCTCTTTCGTTTCTTTCTTTTCTTTCTCTTCTTTCTTTTTTTTCTTTTATTTTAAGTCTTAAAGAGCCCAGCTGACATACGTGGCACCTACCAGCGCCCACGTCTATCGCCATGAAAAGACTGAGGAATATGGTACAAACAAAGCTTATCGAGACCCAGACACCAGAAAGGGAGTCTGAAGGGATGGAAATGCATAATCTTCCTGAAAAAGAATTCAGAACAAAAGTCATAACCATACTGATGGATCTACAGAGAAGTATTCAAGAGCTGGGGGAGGAAGTGAGGGAAGTGAGGAAAGACAAGGCAGAAATCAGACAAGCCATCAACGGGCTTAACAGCAAACTGGACGAGATGCAAGAGACTGTTAATGCAATAGAAATCAGAGAACAGGAATACAGACCAGCTGAGGCAGAGAGAGATAAAGGGATCTCTAGGAATGAAAGAATATTAAGAGAACTGTGTGACCAATCCAAACGGAACAATATTCCCATTATAGGAGTACCAGAGGAAGAAGAGAGAGCAAAAGGGATAGAAAGTGTCTTTGAAGAAATAATTGCTGAAGATTTCCCCATGCTCGGGAAGGAAATAGTCTCGCAGTCCATGGACCCCACAGATCTCCCAACACAAGGGACCCAAGGAAGACAACACCAAGACACATAATAATTAAAATGGCAAAGATCAAAGACAAGGACAGAGTATTAAAGGCAGCTAGAGAGAGAAAAAAGAACACCTACAAAGGAAAACCCATCAGACTATCATCAGACTTCTCAACAGAAACCTTACAGGCCAGAAGAGAATGGCATGATATATTTAATGTAATGAAACAGAAGGGCCTTGAACCAAGAATACTGTATTGAGCACGATTATCATTTAAATTTGAAGGAGGGATTAAACAATTCCCAGACAAGCGAAAATTGAGGGAATTTATCTCCCACAAACCACCTCTACAGGATATCTTAAAGGGACTGCTCTCGATGGAAGCACTCCTAAGGCTAAAAAGATGTCACCAGAGAAAATAAAATCATAGCAAAGAAAGCAGACCATCCAAATACTAACTAAAGGCAAAAAGTAAAATCAACTATCCACAAGAACAGTCAAAGGAAACGCAAGAGTACAGAATAAAACACCTAGTATATAAAGAATGGAGGAGGAAGAATAAGGAGGGAGAGAAACAAAGAATCATCAGACTGTGTTTATAATAGCTTAACAAGAGAGTTTAGTTAGACTGTTAGATAGTAAAGAAGCTACCCTTGAACCTTCGGTAACCACGAAACTAAAGCCAGCAATGGCAATAAGTACTAATCTATCAATAATCACCCTAAATGTAAATGGGCTGAATGCACCAATCAAAAGACACAGAGTAACAGAGTGGATAAAAAAGCAAGACCCATCTATATGCTGCTTACAAGAGACTCACCGCAAACCCAAAGATATACACAGAATAAAGGTGAAGGGATGGAAAAAGAAATTCCATGCAAATAACAAGGAGAAAAAAGCAGGTATTGTAGTACTTGTATCAGACAAAATAGACTTCAAAACGAAGAAAGTAGCAAGAGATAAAGAAGGACATTATATAATGATAAAGGGGTCAGTCCAACAAGAGAATATAACCATTATAAATATATATGCACCCAACACAGGAACACCAATATATGTGAAACAAACACTAACAGAATTGAAGGAGGAAACAGAAAGCAATGCATTCATTTTAGGAGACTTCAACACACCACTCACTCCAAAGGATAGATCAACCAGACAGAAAATAAGTAAAGACACAGAGGCACTGAACAACACACCAGAACAGATGGACCTAACAGACATCTACAGAACTCTGCACCCAAAAGCAGCAGGATACACATTCATCTCAAGTGCACATGGAACATTTTCAGAATAGACCACATACTAGGCCACAAAAAGAACCTCAGTAAATTCAAAAATATTGAAACTCTACGAACTTCTCGGATAACAAACGTATAAAACTAGAAATAAATTTTAGAAAGAAAACAAAAAGGCTCACAAATACATGGAGGCTTAACAACGTGCTCCTAAATAATCAATGGATCAACGACCAAATTAAAACAGAGATCAAACAATATATGGAGAACACATAGCCGCAACTTCTGTGGGACGCAGCAAAGGCAGTTCTAAGAGGAAAGTATATTGCAATCCAGGCCTATTTAAAGAAGGAAGAACAATCCCAAATGAATAGTCTAAAGACACAATTAATGAAATTGGAAAAAGAAGAACAAATGAGGCCCAAAGTCACCAGAAGGGGGGACAAAATAAAGATCAGAGAAGAAATAAATAAAATAGAGAAGAATAAAACAATAGGAAAAAATCAGTGAAACCAAGAGCTGGTTCTTTAAAAAAATAAACAAAATAGATAAACCCCTAGCCACACTTATTAAGAGAAAAAGAGAATCTACACACATAAACAGAATCAGAAATGAGAAAGGAGAAATCACGATGGACTCCACAGAAATACAAAGAATTATAAGAGAATACTATGAAAATCTATATGCTAACAAGCTGGATAACCTAGAAGAAATGGACAACTTCTTTGAAAAATACAACCTTCCAAGACTGACCAAACGAGAAACAGAAAAACTAAACAGACCAATGACCAGCAACGAATTGAAGCGGTAATCAAAAAACTACCTGAGAACAAAACCCCCAGACCAGATGGAATCACTTCTGAATTCTACCAGACATATAGAGAAGAAATAACACCCATTCTCCTTAACGTTTTCCAAAAAGTAGAAGAGGAGGGAATACTTCCAAGCACATCCTATGAAGCCAGCATCACTCTAATACCAAAACCAGGCAAAGACCTCACCAAAAAAGAAAACTACAGACCAATATCCCTGATGAACGTAGATGCAAAAATACTCAACAAAATATTAGCAAACTGAATTCAAAAATACATCAAGAGGATCATACACCATGATCAAGTGGGATTAATCCCAGGGATGCAAGGATGGTACAACATTCGAAAATCCATCAATATCATCCACCACATCAACAAGAAGAACAAAAACCACATGATCATCTCCATAGATGGTGAAAAAGCATTTGACAAAACTCAGCACCCATTCAGGATTAAAACTATCAACAAAATGGGTATAGAGGGCAAGTACCTCAACATCATAAAGGCCATATATGACAAACCCACAGCTAACATCATACTTAACAGCGAGAAGCTGAAAGCTTTTCATCGAAGATCAGGAACAATACAGGGATGCTTACTCTCTCCACTGTTATTCAATATAGTACTGGAGGTCCTAGCCATGGCAGTCAGACAAAACAAAGACATACAAGGCATCCAGATGGGTAAAGAAGAAGGCAAATTGTCACTCTTTTCAGATGACATGATATTGTACATAAGAAAACCATAAAGACTCCACTCCAAAACTACTAGAACTAATATCTGAATTCAGCAAAGTTGCAGGATACAAAATTAACACACAGAAATCTGTTGCTTTCCTATACACTAACAATGAACTAACAGAAAGAGAAATCAGAAAAACAATTCCATTCACAACTGCATCAAAAAGAATAAAATACCTAGGAATAAACCTAACAAAGGAAGTGAAAGACCTGTACTCTGAAAACTACAAGACACTCCTGAGAGAAATTAAAGAGGACACTAACAAATGGAAATTCATCCCATGCTCTTGGCTAGGAAGAATAAATATTGTCAAAATGGCTATACTACCTAAAGCAATCTACAGATTCAATGCAATCCCTATCAAACTACCAACAGCTTTCTTCAATGAACTGGAACAAATAATTCTAAAATTCATATGGAACCACAGAAGACCCCGAATAGCCAAAGCAATCCTGAGGAGGAATAAAACAGGGGAAAACACACTCCCTGACTTCAAGCTCTACTACAAAGCCACAGTAATCGAGACAATTTGGTATTGGCACAAAAACAGACCCACAGACCAGTGGAACAGAATAGAAAATCCAAACATTAACCCAAAAATATATAGTCAATTAGTATTTGATAAAGGAGCCTTGGATATACAATGGGGAGATCACAGCCTCTTCAGCAGCTGGTGTTGGCAAAACTGGACAGCTACATGTAAGAGAATGAAACTGGATCATTGTCTAAGCCCATAGACAAAAGTAAACTCAAGGTGGATCAAAGACCTGAATGTAAGTCATGAAACCATAAAACTCTTAGAAAAAAACATAGGCAAAAATCTCTTGGACATAAACATGAACGACTTCTTCATGAACATATCTCCCCGGGCAAGGGAAACAAAAGCAAAAATGAACCAATGGGACTATATCAAGCTGAAAAGCTTCTGTACAGCAAAGGACACGATCAGTAGAACAAAAAGACATCCTACAGTATGGGAAAATATATTCATAAATGACGTATCCAATAAGGGGTTGACATCCAAAATATATAAAGAACTCACGCACCTCAACAAACAAAAAGCAAATAACCCAATTAAGAAATGGGCAGAGGACATGAATAGACACTTCTCCAAAGAAGAAATTCAGATGGCCAGCAGGCACATGAAAAGATGCTCCACATCGCTAATCATCAGAGAAATGCAGATTAAAACCACAATGAGATATCACCTCACACCAGTGAGGATGGCCAACATCCAAAACACAAACAACAACAAATGTTTGCGAGGATGTGGAGAAAAGGGAACCCTCCTACACTGCTGGTGGGAATGCAAATTAGTTCAACCATTGTGGAAAGCAGTATGGAGGTTCCTTAAAAAACTCAAAATAGAAATACCATTTGACCCAGGAATCTCACTCCTAGGAATTTACCCTAAGAATGCAGCAGCCCAGTTTGAAAAAGACATATGCACCCCTATGTTTATTGCAGCACTATTTACAATAGCCAAGAAATGGAAGCAAGCTAAGTGTCCATCAGTAGATGAATGGATAAAGAAGAGGTGGTACATATACACAATGGAATATTATTCAGCCATAAGAAGAAAACAAATCCTATCATTTGCAACAACATGGATGGAGCTAGAGGGTATTATGTTCAGTGAAATAAGCCAAGCCGAAAAAGACAAATATCAAATGATTTCACTCATGTGTGGAGTATAAGAACAAAGAAAAAACTGAAGGAACAAAACAGCAGCAGACTCACAGAACCCAAGAACGGACTAATAGTTACCAAAGGGAAAGGGACTGGGAAAGATGGGTGGGAAGGGAAGGATAAGAGGGAAAAAGGGGCATTACGATTAGCAGATGTAATGTTGGGGGGGCACAGGGAGGGCTGTACAACTCAGAGAAGACAAGTAGTGATTCTATAGCATCTCACTACGCTGATGGACAGTGACTGTAATAGGGTTATTGGGGGGACCTGATGAAGGGGGTAGTTTAATAACCATAATATTGCACATCTAATTGTAGATTAATGATACCAAAGTAAATTAAAAAAAAAGTACGGTAGCTCTTATTCAGTGCTCACTAGGAGCCAGAGCTTTATAAGCTTATGTAATCCTTGCATCCACCCTGTGAGGTAGACACTCTTACCACCATCACTTTACATCTATGAAAACTGAGACACAGAGACCTCAAATGATTTAAGGTCACATAGGTAGTAAGTGGAGAGGGCAAGATTCTAATCTAAATAGTCTGACACTAGAGTCTGTGTTCTCAAGTACTACACTTTACTAGTATTTGAGTGTAGATAAATGAGTTAAGGGAGTGGAAAGCATTGCAAGTTGCAGGGCTGTGTGCTGGATCAGGATCCAATGGGTTTCAGCCAAGGGTAAGTTCACTATGGATTCAATGTGAAAGGGTTATACCCAATTTTATTCTCACGGTGGCAGGTGAATCACTAGAATCTCGTTCACTCAGAGCGAGTCACTCATGCCACAAGCCGGTCTCTGCCTCTGGGCCTCTCTGCCTGCACAATTGTGCTGCACAGCCATCCTCTGGGCCTCTGTCTTCGATGCTGCCACCACTCCAGCCTCTGCTCTGCTCTCCTGCAGCCATGACACCGTGTCGCACCAGACCACTGGGCAGAGCTCTTTGAGTCAGTACCAACGTATTGCCCACACGTGTAGTGAGCTAGCCAACCAGGGCCACGTGAGAATCCTAGCCACAGAAACTTTCATTTTATCCACAATCCCCAAATCTGATTTTATTCCCAATTGGGATATGGATGTCAACTCCTCCTTCCATGATCACCTGAACAACTGGGAATGGAAGGTGAATGAATTGCAGACGTGCTTCTTGGACTCCTAAGACTTCTTGGACTTCTAAGGACTCCTCTTGCCCAACCTACAGGCAGTCTTTCTCAGACCCATCTACCCCAAACTTGTGTGGGTGAGGGGGAAGCTTCTCCCAGGCAGCAGGTTGTGTGGGAGAAAACCTCCTTGAATGGAGAATCAGTCTAATGACGAAAGGTGTGGGTGGGGGGAGTCAGAGAGAGAACAGTCCCTGTAGGGTCCTTTCCAAATAGGCTGCAGCTGCTTTCCAAAAAGTTCTTTGTTCTTCCCAATGAACACTCCACCAAGACACCCCAGCCCCCATCTGAATGCTCATGGGGTGAGGAGGTGCAGCTGGAAGCTCCCCCTAACGTGTAGAGTGTGCATCAAATATCAGGCTCTATGTTGGTCACTACCTCCTGGAGAACAATACCAGCCAAAAGCAGGAAGCTGGCCTAGATGATTTTTGAAGGTTCTTCCAGCTCTGGGATGGGACTCTAGAACTATGGGGTTGCAGAATGAGAGTTTTCTTACTCATTTTACCTTTTGAAATCTCCAAATCTATACTTTTTTTTTCGGTGGCATAAGAATACTCAAAACAGCCACAGAAAAGTGGGTAGGGGAAGAGCGAGCTGGGCAAGGCGTGTTGGCAATGGTGTGGCCCGAGCTGGTAGTGGCTGGGGAGAGAAGCCCTCATGGCTCCAAGACAGAGGAAAGCAAGTCTTCAGGAGACTAGAATAGCTGTGTGGCTCTCCAGCTGCAGGGCCCTTCAACCAGTTGCTTTATTTTTCTGAGCCACAGTGTCGTCCTCTCTAAACGATGGGTCTTAATAGCACCTACCTCAGGACTGAGTAAGGTAACGCTTAGCGCAATGCCCAGCACATAGTTCACATTCAACAAGTGGGAGCTGCTCTTGCTGTCATTACTGGAAGTGCCCCCACTGGATATCCACAAGTTGAGTTGTCCTGGCTCTGCAACACTGCATGACGAGTGGCTCATAGCAGCAGTTACGAGTGTGGGCTGGAGTCAGACTGCCCAGGTTTTCATCTATATGGCCACAAGCAAGTAACATAACCAGGCTGTGCTGCTGTTAACTCGCCTCTGATGTGGGAGTAGAGATCTGCTTCATAGATAATAGTAAGGATCTCATCAGAAGCTCGATGTTAAAAACCCTAGAAAATTGTTGGCCTACAGTGAACACTCAGTGGGCACTATCTGTCTTTGGATGTGTGAGGGCCTAAGAACATGACTCGTATTTACTGAAGACATGACTGCAGTCTTGATTTGAGCCTACATGGTATCCCCAATAGGGATGAAAGACCAAATACTGTCACTTTGAGAAGAGGCTTTATGAAGTTCTGCCCAGAAGGATGTGAAAAGGCATCCACTTCAGTTGTCATAATTAGGCATTCCCACAACCCTTCGCTGCCTCCTGCCATCCTTCCCTCCAACTAGAACTCATCCCTACAGATGGCCTAAACAGAGGCTTAACTCAATTTGTAGACATAATGCTCCCCCAACCCTAGCCATCATCCTTTTATGGAAGTGCTCATTAGGACCTGCAGGAGGAGCATGCAGTCCTGAGGATGTGGCTGCATGCTGGGAATGGCAACAGGCATCCTGGTGGGCCAAAAGGATGGTGACCTCCCCTGTTCTCATGGCTGTGTTGGATATTCCTGTGACACACCTCTAAAATGCAAGAGAAGCAACTTTTGTATAGCAAAACTGGACCTAAGGTACCTTAAGTGGGCTATTCCAGAAGTTAATTTTCTTGCACTTGTGGCATCCAGACATTGTTGATACTGCAAGGTAGGTGGTGTTCTGCAGGGTAGTGTAGGGGGCAGCACTTCAGGAAGTGGAGAAAGGGGTTTTTCAGGGCTTTCTAATGCAACAGTGACATCTGTTAATACATATTTATAAGTGGATGGTAAACACAGATGGCCAGTCAACATGAGCATAGGTTGAAATGGGAAAATCAGTAACAGAAACTGGAAAGTTTGGGAGAAAGAGATCTAGGGGCAGGGCCCCTTGGGGCCTGCACCTTTCTGCCCTGAGCAGGGCATGCCTGTACATTGGACTGAGGAAAGACAAGTCTGGTTGCAAAGGTTCTACATCACCTGGAAGCAGCCAATATGGGGAGTATTGGCCCCAGCCCCTTCCCATCGCACCTCAGCCCCTCCTGGGAGTGAAGAAATCATACAGCATAAGGGAAGGGAACGTTTAAACACCTGGGAGCCTGTGGGTCTAGGGCATTTTTCCTTCCCTTCTCTTGGTCCTATCTCATTTTGAGAGTGGGAATTCATCATTGGCCCTGGAGAACCCAAAGGATGGGTGGATCCCAGAGGAGAGGAAGCAGAAAGTGCTGGCTTTGGCTTTGCTCAAGGCCTGTGGACAACTGCGAACAAGACCTTTCTAGATGATCCAATCCAGTTCTCCAGGGACAGTTATGCAGGCATTCTGGGCAAGACTGCCTCAGAGGGAGTATCATGCCTTTGGCCTCAGTGTGCTCTATGAGAACCCTGAGAGTGGCAGGCTGGGCACAGCAGGGCAAAGCCCAACAGAGCCGAACATTCCCTCTGGGAATTAGTTGGGTCAGGCATCCTGATTTTTCTCAATTACCCAAAAGAGCCTATTACCAAGAAGGTCAAACCCAAGTGTAACTTTCTATCATTGCATTTTAGTAGTTGTCTCACTCCTTAGGTCTGGTCTGGTCTTCTATGGTTGAAACAAGAACTCGTATGAAGTCATTAGTAGCAGAGACTAAAATCAGTAAAGGAGATGAGACGCTGCTGAAGTTCTGCTGGAGTCAGCTCAGTCAGTATCACTCTTTGTCCCAATTTTACTAATTTTCCTGTCAAAAGGTTCACGCTTTCGGCCTTAGATTTAGCCTGTTATTGAGTCTACTATTCATTTAAATGAAATGAAAACATTAATTTGCTTTACCACATGTTTTATAATACCAAAGAAAACAGAGTAAGTATAGGTAGTGTGTGATGCTGTAAGCAAACCCAATATATGAATGGATTTTACAACTAAACTAGGGGTGGATTATTGGCAGAATGCTTCAACATAATTCTTTAAATAACAAGCTTTCCTGGTGCATTTTTAAAAAAAATTTATGCCCTTCAGAACACATCAGTCATGTTAATCAGTTCACACCTCACATCGAAGAACTTACTGAGTGCAGGTCTATTCCTTTGAAAGATCTGGTCAAATGTATTACTACCAAAAGAAACAAGGATAAAAAAGATGTCCTGATAGCTTTCCTTTCTATTTAGCTTCCAAAAAAATGATACTGAAGTTATTTGGGTAATTCTTGCCTTCTGGGTAGAGTTTTGTTAGATACAAAGTGAGGCAATAGGAAACACTTTTTAATGAACACACAGCTTTCACAGATATTATGATCACACTGTTATTACAACATAGATGAGCCGAAACTTTTTATACAGATTTTGAGGAAAGAAAACCCTAAAGAGAAATCAAGCATATAGAGGTAGTTGAAGAGCAATATGGGAAAATAAAAAGCATTATCTTAATTCCCCTTTCAGTTCACTATGACGTAAGAGTAAAATGGCTGCTTAACAAACAACTAGGATAACAAACACACAAACATATTTGCACTGTTAAAATGGCTTGCATGGTATTTTAATCCTGGCTCTACTGAGGACTGCATAAAATGATGGAACTAGTTTATCTAAGGCAAGCCTATGATGCCACATTGACCTATTTGCTTTTATTTTGTTGTTGCTGTGACAATAGGTAAATGTTGAGCCACTTTTAAAATGATGCATAAGCTACAGTGTTGCTTTGTAAACTTCTGTTAATCACATTTGCTGCAACAAATTTTTAAAGGGCTACAGACTCATGAAGTAAAAGTTTTACAGTGACACTAGGAACAGAGATTACAGGCACTTCTCAACTTAGCGCATTTGAAAATACCCATTTGTAAGTGGAAATGTCTTCATTTAACTTATGGGAAGTAGTGAAACAGCAGGAGCTGTCACTCTATGAGGAACTTAATGTATACATTTCACATGGTTCCTTTCCCTTCTTTCTCTCTGTGCTCAGGAAGGGCCATAAATTGCAGCCCAGGCAATCAGCTGCTTTTCAGAACTGTCTCAATCATAAATCAAAAACTCACTCCACAAGCCCAAGAATGGGCTGAAAACAATCTGTCCTCTTCCATTACTTAGACTGTCTTCCATTTGCATCTTTGTTACACACCTCTGCTATGATTCTGCCTTGGTAAATGGAAATGGATGCAAAGTCAACATGTTGGGAACTCAAGGAATGAGTCCCTGAATAAAATTCCCATCTTGGAAATGGAATTCACATAGAGGAACAGGGTCCCCAGTGGATTCCAGTCCATCAACAGTATGCAATCTGTTGACAGTAAGAAACCTCCGGGTGCTGTGAACCAGCCTCAGGAGCTCCACTGCTCCAAAAGCCAGCCACAGGGGATTATCTGAGCCCAGGCCAGCTCCACAGGCAGAGCTGGAAGCGCCATATGCGCAGTGACTCAACTAGCCCCATGGCTAGAAGCAGTCGGCCTTCAGAAAAGGCAAATTGTTGCAGTAGCCCTCTGCACCCCTAAATCAGGGACAGGCACTCTTTTCTCCACATGTCTACAGAAAATTAGTTTTATTGTTTTTAATTTTCTATATTTTTCTGGTTACTAGCTAGCAGCAGTAGTACAGTACAAAGCAGAAAGGCATAATGTCTGCTTGGTACCTAATATATACCCATACATACACCCCCACACAACTACATATACATACATACACACTATGTACATACATACACATATACACACGCACATGCATATACATATACACCCATGCACACATATACATGCACATATACATACATGTGTGTGCACACACACATACATGCATGCACATATACATATACACACATGTATATACATATGTACATATATACACACACACACAGAAATAATCTACTAGGTAAAGACTAGGTCATGATAGACAATAAAACTAATCAAATGAATAGCACTATCTACCAAGGGGGAGGACTTGTAATTCTGGCCTAGATTTAGCTTTACATCTTTTCTCTGTACAACTCTTCATTCCCAAGCTTTGCAGCAAAATCAATTTAAATGTGGTGAAAATGGTCAAGTCCAACTGGTCACACCATTCAAATCCCAAAGAAAGCCAAGGCTTAGCTTTGCATCTTGCCTCCTGCCACTACTGAAACAAAAGCTTGATGTAGAACAACCTAACGTGTACCTAGGCTACTGAGAGTAAAGTGCAATTCTGTCTAGCCAAGATCTACACTTGCTGGAGTCAATTAGGTACTCACTTTTCAACGTGAAGTGTTCTTTGATGTGGTATTTTATTTTAAAGTATTAAACTTCCCTTTCTACCTAGATTAAGTAGAGACGTTGTTAGGTAAGTTCATTTCACTTAACTTGCAACTTTCCAATGTGAGCTTCTGGGGGTGCTTTTGTGACTTGACTGCCATGCTTGTTTAATAAAATTTTGTGTTACAAATACTTTTAAAAGTGTTAAAAATCTGTGAAGGAAATGGATTCAAAATCAAGCTTGGCTATTTACTGTCTGATTGTGTTACCAGGACAAAGTATGTAACGTTGTGGAGCTTGTGGAGCCTAAGCTTTTGCATCCCTAACCTGGGGACTCTGTGATGACCACCTGGTGGACCACCAAGTGGGAGGAGGAGCCTTGAATTTTTTCCTCCCTTGGCCTTGTAGCTTCCTTGACCAGTAACCACACCTATACTTCCATTCCACTTCTGAGTGCCCCAGTCTGGCTCCAAACACCAAACCTGGAAACACATAATCCTGTGACAATGTAGCATCCATTAAGAAAGTGCAAAAAAGATAATTTTGTTTCTGCTTACGAATCTCTTTTATGTTGCCTGAATCATTCTGTTTCTGGCCTCAGGTGGTGATGGGAGAAATCAGACGGATTGAGGCATTAACCTCTCACATTATTAACAGAGTGGCTGGGCTGCTAGTGGAAAACGCACTGCAGCTGTCCACAATCACATGGGGAAATAATTTGCGTGAAGGTTCAATGGCACTATTCACACCCTCCTGCCCTAATCCTTTCACTCTGTTATTATAACACTCCTAGACACTTTTCCTCGGGGGTGGGTGCGGGGGGTGGTTGGCACTAAAGGAATCACACTAGCACTAAACAAGCTAAACAAGGACTCACTCTTTCCTCCTGACCTACTGTTCTTCCCCTATAATGAAATCTTGGGCCCACTAAAACTAGGAGGAAAGGCAGTGTTTAGATGAAATCATGGATTGTCTGTTTCCTTTGAAAAGGTTTAAAAACCAAAAAGATTGTTTGCTTTTTAAAAAGGTTCTGCCTGTTCTACTGGATTCTTTACACTTCTGATGAGGCGCATTCCTTCACCAGGTGTTTCAGTGCCTGCTCGCCGGGTCATGACCCCCAGCACCTGAGAGGCGGTGGGGCATGGAGGCTAGGTGCGCATGGCGGTGATGTGCCAAACTGAACGCCATTCCCTCTGAAGCATTAAATGTGATCCTGCCTAAAAGTCCCATCCGTCAGTGCACTGGGTGAGAAATTAAAGAGACTAATAATTCGATTGCTGAAATAAATGCCTATGCTAGATTACAATAAAAGACACTCTCCTGATTCATCTCTCATTCCAGAAAAATAATTCCTTCAGCTTTGCTCTGTATAACATAGAGAAAATGGATTGTTGCCAAATCCCTTAAGTCTTTAATATTGTTGAATTCAAACTGAAAGCAAAATGGAATCTGTGGAGATAGATGATCCAAGCATGATTCTGAACATCTTTACGCATCCAACCAGATAGATACAAAAATGGTTCAAGAACTGGGATCAAATGCAGTAAAAAAAGAAATGGTTAAAGTAAAAATGGCACATTTCTAGTATTGTTACTTCCCCCTAGGCACATGGTAAACCACATCAATAAATAAAGTGACTTTTCAGTAATGTACACTTAAATAGTTATAAACATACTCGTAGAAAAAAAGGATACAGTAGTGCAAAAAAATAAATTATTAGAACACAAAAAAGTATGAACATTATTATACACAACACTATATAAACACCTGAACCATTTGGAATGAGAACTCAAGTCAGTGTAATAATGCAGCAACATTATTAATATCTTTGCTTCACATTTCAAGCACACAATCATTTATCTATGAAAGAAAAGAAAATTAAAGCAAAACCACTTTAAATGGTCAGAAATTTTTATGTCAAAATCAAACTGATTTTTGTTTTTTCTGGGCTCTTAAACACCTGCTGTGCATGTAGTTGTGCAGCATGTCCAGAAGCATCTTAAGGCAGAAAGTTTCAAACAAATGCCATTCTTTTAGCCTTTCTACTCCCTTTGTCTCTTCAGTCAGCAGTAAGGTAATACCCCTGTTTGCTACTTCCTGCTGTTAAGATGTTATTGCAATTAGATATATTTACAAGACACCTCCCCCAAGGGCAGCAGGGAGGGTGGGAGCTCCTCTTCAGCAATGAACTCTCCCTAGTTTTGGTTTTGGGATATAAAGGCCAGAACTCGTCGAATACTGTTCAGTCTATCCTTTAAGGACCTCATTGCTAGGAACGGGAGTTGAGCTCGGCTTTCCAAGGGGAGAACTGCTAATGTCCACCAGCACCAGGCTGGACCGTTCGGGTTCATCTGTAACAGAGAAAGACAATGGTTCATCCCATTCCCACAGGGGGGATACCAGTCTGCAGGCGTCCAAAGCTACATGGTAAACATTCCAGGTGGAACTGCTGCTTTGTATGGCACACTGCTAATTACTCCCACATCTATTTCCTCCTGATCTTAGCTGGACATATAACCACCGAGGAAAAAAAAAGACTACATTTCTCAGTCTCCCCTTCACCTAGATGAGGCCATAGACAAAGTTCTGGCTAGTGGGATGTAAAGGGAAGGGATATGTGTAACTTCTGGGTTATGTTCTGGGAAAAGGACACATGCCCTTGGCCTTCCTCTTTCTCTCCCTTTCCCCTAGCTAGAACTCAGACGTGGTGACAGTCAGCCTTTCTCTTCCTGGAGGACAAGGGCAACACTCTAAGGATGGTAGAGTTTTGTGATGAAGGAGCTTAGCTCTTTGAATGATCTCACGGAACAGAATTCCCCAGCCTTCCAGGACTTATGCTCTCTATCTTGTTTAAGCTACAGTTGTATTTGATAGTTGTTAAAGCAAACTGCTATCCTACCAGATATACTCTACTTCCTAGCCAGTGGGATTTCATGAGCTGGAATATCCACTACTCAGTCTCTTCCACTTCTGGGATTCTGTTTAGATCCTTTGGACTGATGCATATAACATGTGGGCCTTCAATTCCCAAGACCCTTTAGGCTTTGCATGTCTTAACTCCCTTCATTCCCCTGCTTCTGGCTGAAGGCAATGTAGTCCACATATGTCATGTCAGCATGTAAGGCCACAGCTAGCTTCTCCCCTGAGCACAGAAACCCTGTTTTGCAAAACTCCAATTAGAAAACACATTCACATTAGAAATCCATACTATCCCCAGGTTTCCTTTTAATAAAGAGTGTTCCCATCCCACATAAATCCTTCACCAAAATTCTCTTTGTCAGTAGCTTCCTAGGTACGCATTTTAGACACTGGTGACTTACTTCCTACTAAGCCCGAAATGAGCTTGCCGCCCACCACTTTCAGAAGGTTGGTTTTAGGACTGCACAGAACTACATTCTGGTCAAACCACCTGCACACGGGATTCTGTGCCTCCAAACTGGTTCACCTGATTTCTCCCCACCCTCATTACCCTCTGCTTCTCTGTACCTCTAGCTCCATTTGGATCCTTTTTTGGCCCTTGCTGCAGGCTGTAATAGGCTATCCCTCCTGTTACCAATCCTGAATATTAGATTGACATATTCTGCACTTTCTTTCCCAGGATTAACAAAGATATTTAAGCTGATGCTAATACTTGTGGCTGTTTTTTGGAAACCTCCTCCTGAGGCTTAGGGCATTCTTATTAAAGGCACCACTGGGGCTTCAGCATTGACTCAGTGAAACTGGATGGGATTTCTTGTTCCTGATGCTGTCAAAACAACCTAACAGTTCTAAAATGAAAGGAAACAAAAATCAAGATTCCAGCTTTCTGTGTCATCGAGCCCTTATGAATCACCATTGCATCTGTGTTTTTGCTTGTGAAAGATGCTGTTACCATTGCTGGTCACTACCTTCTGCCTGAGTAGGGGCAAATGCTTTCCAGAAGGGGATGGAAATATTAAGCTTGATCATGAGCTTGTGCAGAGCTGTGCTGTAGTCCTGAGTCACAGTGGCCCAGAGCCAGGAGCTGGATCACAGGGAAGTGCTAGGTGATCTTTCTCCCTTCAATATTCACAACACATTTCCATGGGGGAAAGGAGCCACCTTTATGGCCTGGAGAAAGCAAGGCACTTCAGCCCATTAGGCAACGACTGGTGCTTTACAGCCTCAGACTACAAGGTAAAGATGAGACTTTAGAGACCTCCTCATCTACATCCTTCATTTCAGAGATGAGAGAAAAGTTGAAAGAGGGGAAGGGACTTACCCAAGGTCACACAGCTAGAGAGGTTAAGCAAGACCAGTCTTTGGCAGGTCAGATTATACACATTCTATTTTACTGTGTTGACACAGTCAGGGATGAGTGTAAAGAATTAAGGAAGATAGGGAAATGATAATGTCAGACAACCAGCTCAGAATGTGGGCAAGTTAATGGTGGGCAAATATTTACAGACTTGTAAATGGTGGATATCTACAGACTTGTGCTAGAAGGAGAGGATTCTCCTACTTATACCTGGAAAGCAAAGCTTGGTAAAACTTAATCTCCACTCTCCCAGAGGGCTTCTGATCTACAGCTCAATCTCTCAAATGGACCTGTCCACCTGGGGAAATAGACTGAGCCTCTAGAACCTAATGAACTGCTTTCAAGAGTAGCTCAGACAACAGTCATTTTAAAGATTGGGCCAGTTTTCTCAGGACCTGCTTTCCCCTGCTAAGTACAATGACAAGGGGCTAGAACCGCAGGGCTAAACATGGAGGAATGTGGCTTTGAAGTTTCTATGGTGTTGCAGTTGGAATCCTATAAGGTAGCTGGCCCTATCTCCTAGGTCCTGCAGCAGTGGGGCAAAGGGTTATGAAGCGCCCTGCAAGTGGGAGCCTTTGGTCTCACCTCCTAGGATACCCTTCTCTTAGGCCTGACCTTTGTGTGAATCTTGTCACCCTAACACATTATCATGGTATGAATCTGGACTCCCACTGAAGGTTCTTCTGTTGACAGTGTCTCTGTTCCCATACTCTCACCTGACTTATCTTGCAAAACCTGTCTTGGATTCCAGTTCTCACTGCTTACTTTAGTTACTCCAGTTCTGCCTTGGGATCCTTCTGGTCTTACCCATGATGCCCACTGCCCAGCCAAACAGTACCAAATTGGATCCATCTTCCTCTCTGCATTTCATTTGCTGGATGGCAACCATGCACCCATCCAATCACAAACCCTAAGCTCTCTTACTTGCAGGGAGTGGGGGGACAAAACTGATTACAAAAAGACATTTCTATATACCTGGGGATCAGCATCTTTCTCTGGCATTGGACCAAAGTGATTGAGTATCCGATTCTTCAGAGATGGTTTGAGCGAGTGAAACCATGATGACGCGTGCTCATAGACACAGTTATGTAATCCCATGAGCTCAGCACAATCCTCTCCTTGAACCTGAAAGCACCAAAGTGGAAGTGAAGCATTCTGTACCTTCTCTATCACTCCTAGAGCCACTATCGACACCTGACTCTCTTTGAGCATCCAGCCTGTCTCCCTATGGGAAGGCTTCCCCATCCAGCTTTCTCCTGTGTGGTAAGTGAAAGGCTTCTCAGACAGATGATGAACTGTGTGTAAATACTGTGAGGGTGGAGGAAGAAGAAAGGTGCAGCTGGATAAATTAGCTGAAACAGCAAGACATACAGAAAACAACAGATGCAGGCTAGCCTGAGTGGAGGCATACTGTTAAACTAGGTGACACTGGTTTACGCCTCTCTCTCCTTTTTTTTTTTTTTTTTTTTATTGTCCGATGTTTCCGCAGCACAGCCTCCAGCACATCCGGAGTGCCGACTGGGAGCGCATGACCAATCTGGGCGACCTGCGCACGATGGTCAGGGCTTGAGCACATACCCCTCAACCACAACCAGAAGACCTTCGGGACCTCCAATCGCCATTTGAGGGAGTCAGCTCGCCCGCCTTCGATGGCCCAGATGCGGAATTCGAAGCACAGTTGTTTAATCTGGCTCAAACAGTATGATCTGGAGCCTTGTGTCTTCGAACAACGGACCAACCAAAGGACAAACAGCTTCGCGGGGACAATGTTCTTATATGGTCTCTTCCACAAAGCTGCGAGACAAGATCTTACTGCAATCCATACTCCTCCAACGAAACGTTGGCATACCCTATCCAAAGTGGCCGGAGGTGGAAGCTTGATTCACCTCCCTGCCCCTTTAGTAGGGATAAACGGCCACTTAAAGGGGGTCTCCGGTAAACAGAGAGTACCTTCACAGTGACTGTTCATTGCCCCTCCTTTTCGTTTTTAACACCTGCTCTTCCAAGTCAAATGCATTTATTTGTTGATCAAATATTTATTAATTTTGTACTATGTAGTGAAAGCAAAAATATATGAACATGGGATTATTTCCCACTTCTACTCGTTAATCCAGAAAAACAAGGATTAACTGGACATATCCTATTTCTGCCTTTTGGGACAATGGATTATTGGGAAGGGCTCTTAGCCAGGTTGCATATTTAAAAATACAAATGTGCATGTACATCTACAATTGTCTCAAAAGAAAAGGTTTTCAAGTATAAATAAATCAATAAATTCAACAGACATGTGTATTCTCCTCTGCAGATCTATCCCTCAGTATCCCTGACACAGCCTTAACTCCTAAGCTGAATGGGTCCCATGACTGGTCTGGCGTGGCATTTCTTACGCACAAATACAGTGCAGCCACTAAGTGGAGAAACCCAGGACACTGGGCACTCTCAGTGCCATCTGACAATAGAACGGCATCTAGCAGCAATTTGGTGAGGAATCCCAAGGCCCCCCCAGTGCTGAGAGATCCTTTGGCAACCATCCTTGTCTGCCAAGGTACAGGGGTAGAGCCTGGCTTTGGAACTCCTGGCACCGGCCACCCTCACCTTTTGGTCTTCAATGTACTCAATGTCAGCTGTATTGTAACCATCCCGCTGGCCCTGATGGAGGACCTTGAAGCGCCTCTTGCCTATACAGTCAACCACTGAGCGGCCATCAGCAAAAAACTGAACATTTCTGATCTCTAGGATGCAGCCATATTCCGCAAACCTGTTTATTGAGAAAGGAGTCAAGAAGGCAAATTAGTGATGAGTTGTTTCCCTGGCCTGGCCCCCAGCCATTTCTGTAACCCCATGCTATGCCTTAAGGGATTTCTGCCTATTTACCTGTCCAGGATCTACAGATGCAGCTACACAACAGGCGGTGCCTGTGTGAAAAAACACCCTAACATGTTAGTATACCTACTATTATTTATTGAGCATATAGTATGTGCTAGACACTATGCTCAGTGCTTTATGTGCATTATTAACTCACCAAAATCCTTCCAACAAACCCAATGAAATAAGCACTACTATTGCACCCACTTTACAGATATGAAAACTGAAGTCACAAAAAGGTTAAGTAACTTGCCCAAAGTCAAACTGGCTCCAAGACTGGAGCCAGAATATGAAACCAGGCAATTTGACTTTGGGGTCCACACTCTTACAGAAACCAGTTTTATAGTACACACCACCAATTCAACAAAAGGTTATGCCTGGGGTTTCTTTAAGTAGGCAGCCTCTTAGGTGGTTAACTAGGAGCCAGAGGGATCCTGAACCTTGCAAATGCTCATGGTTGGGAGCTGGCTAACTCTCATGAGTGGTGCCTCCCCATCTCCTGAGAGCATCCCTAAGTAAAACATAAACCCCCTCCAGCCAGCCTTCTTTACTCACGTTGCTCCTCACTTACCCTTTGACAGGATCTCCAAGGCACATGCCAAACTGCCTCGTGCCTGTTTCAATGCATCTACGAATCATCAGACGGTAACAAGGCTCAAAGACGTGCAGGGGACAAGGAACAGTGGGGTAGGCCATGGTACACACGAAGATAGGCACATTCTTATTCAAGCTGTCAGGAAGAGCAAATGACATGGATCTCAAAGCAATGGAGAACACAGAAAGGTTGGTCGAACATCACTGTATGGCTCCCCAAAACGAAGGCTAGGAGATTGCAGGTTTTGATGGCTAAAAAAAATACTGAAATGCAACTGATGCTGGGGCTAAGTCCCATTCTGTGGTGCAGAGGTTAGCCTCGGGGCTAACAACATTAAGTGGACATTCTACACATTCTAATTTGGCTAAGGAAGTTCTCTGGTACCCTCACGTTGAGGGTGACAGTTATACTTCATGCTTTTCCTTTCTTTCTTTCATGCTCTCCTCTCAGAACAATCTTTTCAGGTGTCTTGCTGGCAGCATGGGAAAGGTGATAAAAGCCGACTGAGTTCTCCAGAGGGATGGTGGGACAATCTCTGTGGGTGCCCATTACCTCAAATTTGCAAAGCCCCCAGAAGATCTGCATGGCGGGCCCAGGTGGGAGGAAAAGGGAACAACCGAGAGGCAAGAGTAATCTAGCCCAGCGATGCTCAAGTGCTCCTGTGCATATGAATCCTTGGGGGCCCTTAGGTCCAGACAGGCGGGCTGTGGCACCACAAGACACACTGGTGCATTACCTCTAGATTTGGACCCAGGAGTCTGCCCTCCAACAAGTGCCCATAAAGATTCAGACACATAGCCTGCCTGGGAGCCACCCATCGGACCAGCTCCTCCTGAATCAGTGTTCTCTTGTTTGTCTAGTAAACCCAACACAGGAACATCTGAACACAAACCTACCAATAGATAGATGAGCATGTGCCCAAATCTCCAAAGGATTAAGTTTAGGATTCCTCTACACAGAAATCCCTCTAGTGTATTCTAGTGTTTGTTAATAAGAAATTAAACAGTATTTAAGAGGAGGGCTCCAAGAGACTCAAGGCAAATGTAAGAATCAGAAATAAAGATGTCCCGAGTAGGTCTAATACAAGACAGTGAGAAAAAAAAAGGATGTCATTTCTAGCTTCCCAGGGAAACATATTGTTAAAAGTGAGAGACACATTCAAACAAATTGGTAGCAATTTAGAAATGTTCTCTATGAGGTGGGTCTAAACCCAGGACAGCTTTTGCCATTGGGCACCTTGCCCCTAGAAGGTTGTGAGGATTCCCCTGTGGATGGGGAGACAGGAGGGGCAGCAGTATGAGAGGCAGAAACGAGTGACTGCCTCCTGCTTTTTCTGCTAAGTGTTCTTCCAGCCAGGCAGAAAGCTTGGAGACCTCCTTCCATCTCCATCCCTACCCTCCACCTCTCACAATACCTGCACTTGGCAGAGGAAGCATGAAACAAACTGCATTCTTACTACTGCCATTTTTTAAGTACTTCTATGAACTAGCTCATTTCATGTTCCTAACAAGCCTATGAGATAAAAACTACTGTTATCCCCAAGCTAAGAATGAGGAAACTGAGGCCCAGAGAGGTTGAGTGACTTGCCTAGGGTCATGAAGTATATTCACTTTGTGACAAAACTGGGTCATAAGCATTGGTCTGGCTGACACCAAAGTTCTTAACCTCCTAGCACCCCCTTATGTATTTGAAAACAGTCTTCTGTAAGTAGTGACTCTATAACATCTTACTATGCTGATGGACAGTGACTGCAATGGGGTATGTGGGGGGGACTTGATAATATGGGTAAATGTAGTAACTACATTGTTTTTTCATGTGAAACTTTCATAAGAGTGTATATCAATGACACCTTAATAAAAAAAAAAGTCTCCTGTACACTTTGTAAGTTTGCCTTGATTAAGCTACTCCAATTTACTCCTGCCAGACACACCCAGTTACTAGTGCCAAGATGTGACCTGCTCAGAGGTTTGGCTTATGCCTCTTCAGTATTGTGCTGGTAAATGTTGAACAACTGGCATGCTGGGTGGGGGAAAAGCCCTGGTATACAGCATTTGCCAATTTCCATGGTGTAGATACTCTCACTGTGGCCAATTTCAGGCTACCAACATATCACTAAATGAGGAGTTAGGAAGAAATGTTCACAGTCAGCTCTATGGGCAGGTATGAGTGAAAATGAAAATAGAAACATGTTTTTACATACTTAGAAAGTTCTTCCATTTCCTCTTCATAAAGCCTCCTTCGCTCCTTGAGTTCTTCTGGGAGGAATTTAGCTATTAGCTCTTCCATTATGACATTTTTGCTGTATTTTCTTGATGCCAAGCACTATATGGGGAACAAGGCAATTAAATATTATGCAGTCATCAGAAAAACATAGAGCACTTCTGATATAATCAATAGTTAAATGACCCACATATTGGAATAGCTTGGACCCTCCCATTAGCAGCTGTTATTATCATAATGTATGTGTTCTATGGATGTTAGGATTTAATTTTTAAAAATGCATGCAGGTGGGAAGGGAGGGATAAGAGGGTAAAAGGGGCATTACGATTGGCAGACATAGGGTGGGGGGGCACGGGGGGACTGTACAGCTCAGAGAAAACAAGTAGTGATTCTCATCTCACTACACTGATGGACAGTGACTGTAATAGGGTCGGTGGGGGGGACCTGATGAAGGGGGTAGTTTAATCATCACAATATTGCCCATGTAATTGTAGGTTAATGATACTAAAATAAAATAAATTGTTAAAAAAAATGCATGCAATTAATTTTATAATTAGAAAAATATTTTAACAGGAGGAAAAGACCTGCACTGAAGTTTTAATAATCTCAGAGCTTTCCTAAAATACTGACACTGAGATCATGTTCTTGTCAAAAAAGGGAGAAAATCTTTCCCTTTCTTTTTTCAGATTATTGTGTCTCTGTCTGGGATATACCGAAAATCCATGGTCAGACAGTGCAGGGAACTAAAAAGGCATTTTCAATCACTGGTTGAAACCATTCAATCACTGACCCTTTCCTGCCCTGTTCCACTCCACCCTGCCCCAATGCTTGGCTTGTGGATATTGCAAGTCTAAATATTTTTTCTCATCTAACTTTGGTTTAAAAAAGAAAACAGCTAAATATTGGTGATTTTTGTCTGTTTGTTTTTCAATATGCCATCTACGTTATCACTGAAATTATGTTAAACCATGACTTCAGAACTGAACTCAGGCTCAGCTGTCACCATTACCCTCCCCTCAAACACCTCGACCCCATGCATACCAGGGATCTGTGAGTATTTAATTGTTGTGGCTATTTAACTGTTGTCAGCCAGACAAAGGGAGTTAAAACATCTGCAGAGAATCGCTCCCTAGGGAAACTACCCGCACAGACCCAGCAGGGGGAGCTCCTGGTTTAAAACTGCTGGCTTCAGACAATTTTTCCTTTCCCAGTATGGGCTATGTCTGTCTATTTGCACTGAACATCATTTGAATAAGATAATTATCTCTCTGGAAAATGGTGTCAGTGTGACCCTGTGTGAATACAGTATCTTCTAGCCCCTGCATCCGGGACCCCCACAGCATGTGCTTCCATAATGCCTTTTCAGCCACTGCTAAGGCTTGCCTACAGGAGAATCAACAGCTTTGCCCATTTCCGGTCTGTGGGGAAAAGCAATGACTCAGAAGATGGCCAATCCAGGCAGCAGGTGACTCCTCTGCTGATGCAAAAACAAAAACTCAGGAAAGGCACATACTAAAATGTTAACAGTGGTTTTCTCCAGGTGATGAGCAGCATATGGGTAGATTTTTCTTCTCTCTGCTTATCTGAATTTCATAGTGTTACCACAACACAAATATATTATTTAGTATAAGGACCATGGGATTCTCTCAGGCCAGCAAATCCCACCCCTGTACCTAGGTAAGATATGACACTGACCCTCCCCCCAACCTAATACACTCCTCAGGGTTATCCTGGGTGATTATTCACTCCATTCCCTTAGTTTAAATGTCGGGTTTGGGGAAAACTCAGCATGTGACTTCTCCAGAACAACAATCAGCTAGAGATAGTCTTGTGTCTTCAACCTCTTCTCAGGGATAACAGGGGTCAAAGAACATTAATACTGATTGTAAAATGTGATACAAGTCCCTGAAGGAGGGAAAACAAGATGGATTCCCAAGTCTTCTTGTGTTATAGGCAATTTCATCAGCTCCCTTTGAAAAACAAAGGTGGCAGCTTGTGTGATTCATTTTAGAAGACCTGGAAGCCCCAGAGCTTTTCAAGTAGCCAATTATTTGCTAATAAGTACAGTGGCTCCTGAGGGGTGGGAGAAGGACCACAGTGACAGTCTATGAGGTCTTTCTGGGGATCTGGGAATGATCTTTTCAAACCACAGAATAAACATTGATGATAAGGGGACATCAGAGTTCATCTAGTCCAGGCCCAGAGAGGACAAAAGAATCACCCAAGATTACAGTGAATATAGGTGCCATCATGGGACTGGAACTAGGATCCATGTTTACCATCAATTTAATACTTTTGTTTCCAACATAAATTAATCTCACTGCTGACAGTTCATAAAAAGCTCTATGTTGCCTCATTTTCCCGAAGGACTATGTGGAGAGAGGAGGGGTGGCTATAAAACAGGAGAAATATATGGTCTGAGGGGGTGTTTTGCCTTGGCACAATGCAGTGGCTTGAGATCCAATAGGATGCTGTCCTAATACCCAATTCCAAATAAGCTAACCCAATCAAGAAAGAAATAATGTTTTACCTGTAAAAGACCATCTTTGCCAGGAGACAGGAGAAATAGACGGTCTGAGGGGGTGTTTTGCCCTGGCACAATGCAGTGGCTTGAGATCCAATAGGATGCTTAGTACCCAGTTCCAAATGAGCTAACCCAATCAAGAAAGAATAATGTTTTACCTGCGAAAGACCATCTTTGCACAGTGGACACTTCGCGTTGTGATCTAGGCATCTTTCAAGGCATTTTAAGCAAAATGTGTGCCCACAAGGTGTTGTGACTGGCTCATAGAATAATCTGAAATTTAGAAATCAAAATGGAAGAAAACTGCAATAAGACCCAAAATAAAAGAGCCACTTAATGTAAAAATTTTATAGTATTATCTGGAAAATTCTGTGTGTTGGGGTGGGGGGAGCAAGGAAGTTCTTTCTGTTTAAAAAAAAAATCCCTGCTGTTGCACTTCAGAAAAGCATTTGCTTTATTTATGAGCTGGATTTTAAAGTAATACACTTATTAACGTTTCGGACATAGCTAGATTAGATCATTTAATAACATTAGTTCTAATTAGTCTCTCTTCTGGGGCATTCAGATTTTTTCCCCTTGTCAGGTCCCAGAAAAATAGAGATTAATGCCCAGAGTGTCTAAGCAGATTCCATTCTAAAATATTTAGCCAACCTGTTCATCTTGAGTATATGTAAACACACAGATAAACAAATATACAGAGAGATAAACACACACACATACACATTTACTCACTTAAGTACTTTATATTATATTGCAATGGACAAACACTTGGCTTGTTTGCTAACCTTGACTCCATCTTTCACCTAAGCTCCCTGTTTACTGCCTGAAGGATCTTGAAATTGCACCTGTGCCTTTCATATGGATGGATCATTTTCTTAGTGTCAATACAATAATACTGTCAATGTGCTGAAAGACACATACACACACACACACACACACATATATATACACATGTATACATGAATATGTATGCATACATATACTTCAACTAAATCTGATTTTAATTGCTTTTCAGGAGCTGTATATTTCTCAAAGCAATCTAGGGATCTTTTTAAAAGCTGTTCTGTACAGAGATTCATGGATTTACTCAAAGAAAGGCTCACCTGCAGCAGGACCACTGGGTTGGGGGCAGCTGAAGACGACGGCTCAGAAATGGGCTCGCACTCACCAAGAGGAGAAAAAGAAGGAAAAAATGCCTGACCAGCCTATTTTGACCTCACAAGAGTGTTCACTTGAAAGAAGCGGCCAACTGCACAGCCCCCTCGTGTGGCCAGGAGGTGCACCAGCAGCCAGGCTGAGCCGAGGAATCAAAACGTCAGAGCTGAAAAGTACTTGAGAAAAAACTGAACCCACCAACTGGAATGAAACTGCAGTCAGAGGGTATGAAGTTGCTTATCTTATGTGTACACAGCTCACCGTTGGCAGGTGAAAGTCTGTCCAGATCCCACTTCCAGTCAGATGCTCTTGCTACTAGAACAATGATTGTCACCCATTGCTGTGCTTGTTTATTCAACAGCTTTAAGAAGGCATAATTGATGTGCAATGAATGGCACAGACTTAAAGTGTACAGTTTGGTAAGTTTTAACATATGTACACACCTATGAAACCCTGTCCACAATCAAGATTATGAACATACCCTCCCCTCTGTCCCTCCCCACACCACTCCCATCACCTGGGGAACATTTTTCAAAAAACAACAGATACTGGGGACCACGCCTGTGGAGATTCAGATCAGTTGGTCCAGGTTAAGGACCATCTGGAGTTTTTTAAAGCTCCTCAGGCGGTTGTACTGGGTAGCCAGGGTTGAGAATGGCTGTATTAACATAATCCTACCAACCTCTGCATAGGCGAATCTTCTGCATTGGTCTCCAAAACTACTTATCAGAATCACCTGTGGAGCTTTTAAAACTATAGACATGGTGAAGCCCCAAGCCCCACTGGATAAACTCTGTGCGATTTCAGCAGGTCAAGAGAAGGGGCAAAGATTTGATATTTTTAACAAGCCAATGAAGGTCTGGAGTAGAGAAGACACTTTTCATATATTTATTTTTCCACTTTTTGAATGTTATAATCCTATTTAAAAAGTACTCAATTTGTCTAGCAGAATTAATAAATTTCAGTTATTAAACTGGCCAAAAAGAAAAATTAATTTTTGAAAAACTCTTAATGATGGAGATCCTAACCAGTAAGTATACTGAGGCAAGAAGAAAAAAAAGTATGAGGACTGGAGGGGCAAAAACCAAATGTGTCATTATTCACAAATGGTGTGATGGTAAACTTAGAAAATCTAAAAAAATCTACAGGATGATTATTAGAATTAATAAGAATTGATAGAATTAGCAAGGATCCTAGATTAACACACACACAGAATTATATTCTATATACCAGCAAAGAACATAAGAAAGTATACATTTTAAAAGTTTGTTAAAAGTTTTAAAAGATGACTTTCACAGTTGCTTTTTACAATCAAGTGCCCAGGAATAAATCTAGCAAAAGTTGTATAAGGCCTCTATTGGGAAAGATTATAAACACCTAACTGAAAGAAGTCATGAAGACCTAAATCCCAATAAAATTCCAGTGGGTTATTTCACTTGTTTGTTTTTGTGGAACTTGACAAGTGGATATTTCTAAACTTTATAAGGCAAGGCAAAGGGCCAAGAAGAGCTGCGACACTTCTGAAGGGCAGCAATGTGGGAGGACTTGTTCTACCAGACGACAGAACTTGTTACAAAGCTGTGGTGGTTTAAACAGCAGAGGACTAGCACAAGGACAAACAGATCTACAGAACAGAAACAGAAAGCCTAGAAATGACCCAGACCCATATCTTGATTTATGACAAAGGTGGCATTTAGAAGCAGAGGGAGGATTTTCTGTACAGAAATAACATTCTCAGTAAATGCTATTTGGGAGAGCTGGCAATCTGCAGGGGGTAACGATGTATACACAAAAATCAACTTCAAGTGGACTGTGAAAATAAATGTAAAAGGCAAACAATAAAACTTTTAGAAGACAAAATTATCTTTATGTCTTCAAAGACGAAGAAAAGATATCTTAAAACAAGACACACAGAAAAACTCTATAAATGAAAAGATTAATAATTTTTACTGCATTAAAATTAAGAACTTGTAAGTTATCAAAAGATGTGATTAAGAGAGCAAAAATGCAAGCCACACAGGAGAAGGTATTTGCAGTACATATGACTAAGAAAGAACTCGTATCTAGAACATACAGAGAGCTCCTTCAAGTCAGTAAGAGATAACCCAATCGAAAATGGGCAAAGACTTATATGAACCAGCATACATAAAACTGTTCACAGCAACCTTGTGCATAATAGCCCCAAACTAGAAACACCCCAAATATCCACTATGATAGGACTGACATATGGTGGTAGAACTGTACAATGGGACACTATACACTAATGAAAATGAACAAACTTCATCTACAAGCAATAACATGGATAAATCTTAATACTGAGGAAAAGAAGCCAGAACCAAAGAATGTTCTGGATAATTCAATATATATAAAGTATTTTTTAAATAGGCAAAACTAAATTATACCATCTAGAGATGTATACATGGGTGGTAAAACAATTTAAAAAAAGAAATAAAAGTCAAGACTGAGGTTTGCTTTTGGGGGAGTTGTGATATGCAAGTGGCATATGGGCAGCTTCTGGGGTCCTGGCAATGTTTTATTTCTTGAACTAAAAGGCGTTGCATGAATACCCTATCCTCTTTACAATATTTTGTTAAGAGAATACACCTATATGTTTATCACTGCATGTATTTCACAACTGAAAATGTTTTCCAAAAGTGTGAGTTGTAGGCTGATTTGAGAACCACTGCTGTGATCCAACGCGTAGAGCCGCCAAACTAGCATATCTCATTTTCTCAGTAATTGGAGCCCTGTGAATCTGGATGCTCTCTATACATTATTTGATGATGCTAACAATGATGACTGATGGATCTCTATCTGCAAAACTATTTTTCCTGAGAATTTCAAAATTGGGCCTTTTGTGCAGTTAAGAATGCAATCAACATAAAATAACAATGATATAGCTGAATAATTAATTGCAACAAATACTGACACTTGATGAGCAGATGAGTCAAACAGACACAAGCAGATATAGCAACCCTTAGCAAGAGCTATGATTAAAATACGCCTGAACTGAGTGGTCACAAACAATGCTGCCACAGATGCTGCGTAATTACTACTTCGAAAGAATTCAAGGTTCAGATGCTTATAATGTATCACCTTTCCCTATTCAATTGACTTCTATATTCAGGGCTGCTCTGCTACTCCATAAAGGCTGAGTAAAGTGACTAGGAACAGGTAGAATACATCTCTCTTGTTATTCTGGGTGCTTATCAACACTGTTTTCCATAGAAATTAACTTCATATATCAATAGGTGGTAATAATGATTAGTTCCATTTTACTATTGAGGAAATTAAAACTCAGGTTAAATACCTTGCCCAAGGTCACACAGCTAGCTAGTAAGTAGCAAGGGCATGGGATGTGAAGTCACACCTGATTCCCAAGCTCATCTTCCTTCTCCACTATATGACATGGCCATGACCATGGGTACATCCATATCTAGAACAGACATCATCTATCCACTTGTACATGTGCACGCGCACACACACTTACCTCCTCTCCCTCCCTCTCTCTTTCCCTCCCTCCCCCACCTTAGAGAGAGAAATAGAGAAACTATATATAGACATACAGAGCTAGAAATAGTACACACTCAAATTCTTCTCCTTTTATTTACGACTTTAGATAATGATTTCAGAAAACACTTCAGGGAGCCATTTATAAATCAGAGTAGGGCCAGATTTTCTCACAAGAAAGCATTTTACACTGTTACAGTGATGGAGTAAACAATAGTAATAATAAATGCTTTCAGTTAGATGTCAGCCCAAATAAAATGGCTTGTCTGGAAGCAGCCATCTCTTCCCACCGGTTACATCCTTGTATTGTGTTCCTTTGCTGATTTCAAAGAGGGATTGAGAAGCAGAGAGGGAGGATGGAGGAGAAAGGGGGGGAGAGGGAGACAGAGAGAGGAGACTACAATGAACTGACTCCTTCACACCAGGCTACTTGAGTAGCTAAAATTCGGTTAAATATAAAGTTTTTCATTTCAATTGACAAAGAGGTCACTGGGCCATTCGGTAACTGGTTCAAACCTTCTTGCTCCACATCTTAAAATATCCTTGTCACCAGGGTGCTGCTTCACAGCAGCCCCAGCAGTTGCCCCTAATGGCTAGGGTATTCGTATCAGGTAAATATCAAGAGAGGACTTCCAGTCACTAAAGATCGAGCAGCAGAGTTCTGAGGTGTTAGAATTAGGAAGCACCTTGCCTCAGCAGAGCTGACCCAATCTAGCATGAGAGATCTGGAGATTGGAAAGTTTCTTTTCAATGAACCTTCCAATTAAGTGTTCCATTCCTGCTCTCCACCTTTTCCTCTGTGGAATGCATAAGCTACTCCTGATTTTCTCTCCAGAATCAGAACAGATAAATTCACATTCTAACTTGTTCTGTACCGATGCAGTACCATGTGACTGGATTTCATTCTAGAAACTTGCACAGGAGGTACAAATTCTCTAGTTTCATGACCAAAGGATTGTTTGAAAATATCTCATCCCTTAGACCCTCTGCCGTAAAGACACATGAGAGTCATGAGAGAAATAATCCTAACAACAACAAAACAAAGCAAAACACTAGAGAGGCAGAAGCAGGAACTTTTTAAAGACTGCGATAATGCAAGCTAAAGCATGAATATAAAATAGCCCCTGTCAGCATCTGATTTCTGACTTACTGACAGGCGCTACTGGAAGTGGAATTATATGCTTCTGACCAAGGGCTACAGTTCTAAGAGCCTCCAGATCAGAAAAGCTTCCTGGACCTGGCAGGTTTCTTCTCACCAGAAAGCGTAACTTACCAGCTCTATAACTTACCCGCCTATACAATAGCCACTCCAGGAAAAGATGGGTTTTTGTTTTGAAGTCTCACTTAGAACAGAGGGGCAGGGTAAGGGAAATAATGGCTTTTAAATTCAGAGTGAACAAAGTAGAAGGGGGTCTTATCCTCTTGGTGTTTATTTCTTGGCACTATTTCTAACCTTCTCTGAGGCCCCCTGTTGAGAGGGACAAACAAGATGAAAGGGAGAAAGCAGAGGAAAGGGAACAAAAGAACTTCAACCTCAGGATCCTTAATACTCAGGGAAAACACAAACAAGATGAGTTGTGTGTTTGATTTGTCATGCCCTAGATGTCAGGAGGAGTGTTAGGAGGGTAAGTACACCACAGACCTGGGCCTTCTGAGCACATGGATTGAAGTCTATCAGAGTCTGTCATCTGAAAGACCACAACCCCATCACAGGCTTAGAGCCATAGTGGTGTTACTTGCAGAGGCCCATTTCTCTGCTTGGAAGCAGATAATTTTTCTCTGTCTCGTAAGTTGACTCTGGCATGACCCATCTGCCACTTTGTTAAGGGGGGAGAGGGAGGTGGTAAAAGGGAGCTGGTTATACAGCCAATACCACCTACAACACCCAACAGTATGTGGAAGGTTTGTGTGCTGCTACATTCCATCTATTGAACTGTTATTATCAGGTCTGCCTGAGCTCATTGGCAAATGTGACAACTCTAATATTTTTTAAGAGAAAAAAATAGTACAACTTCAGGTAATGCCTGCCTTACTCATTTTTATTCAGATGACAAGAAATGTCATTCTGAATACAAACACATGTGATTGACATGAAAGGCATATGTGCTTGTAAAGGGCAAGAAAACACCTGAGGGCTGTTTTTTGCCTGGATCCCCCTGTGCGGTGGATTGAAAGGCTGTTCTTGACATTTCTTCTCTTAGGTCAACCATCTAAACAACTTTTGTGCAAATATCTCCACCTCCTCTTAATGCTCTTTTGGAAAAACAACACACTTGAGACTCTACTGAATGGAAACTGCAGAGTCCTGGAAACAGACACACACATGCACACACACACTTTTACACACAACTTCAAAGAATCCATACTTCTATTGGAATTCATACACAGAACTTCCTCAGGGGTCCGTGGCTAAAGTTAAAAACACCTCTGGTCTAGAAAAAAAGTTAACATTTATTATTTATTATATGTCAGACACTATTCTAAGTGTTTTAAGTAGATGTTCTCAATTAATCCTAACAACCCCACAGGGTAAGTACTACTGTTCTCTTTTTTACTGACAAGAAAACAGTGGCAGAGAAAGTCACTTGCGCTGGGTCAAACAGCCAGTAATTGGAAGAGCCAGGGTTCAAGCCCAGACCATCTCCTCTTAGCCACAATGTCACAGCTGTGAAATGCAACAAATGGAAGTTTGTTTTTCTTACACAGGCCATGACTGCAGCAGTTTCCTTTTAGGGGATACAGGGGAAGTGGGGAACTGTATGGATAATTTGCCTCTCCAGAGAGCTGGGAAAGTAGCCGTGATGTGGCACTGGGTGGAGGAGAGACACTTGGCCACAGAGTACCAGCCCACTACTAACACTGTTCATGGCAGAAAACAAAAACTAGCCAAGCCCTCTACTGTGGCACTGACATTAGCCCTTGACCTTTGAGATCTTCATTCGGGAAGTTAGTTCCAGGGTCACAAACTTAAATACCTTAAGGGACCAGTAAAGTAATGCAAATGTGAAATGCAGGCTTGTGGAGGGCAGTACCAGGGGAAGGGTGGGGGGACCATAAGCAACTGGAAAGTGTGTCTTATCTCAAAACATTCACATTTAACAACCAAAACAGTCCCATGAAGGCCAAACAAAAGACATTCGGCCTGTGGGTCATCACTCTGTGACCTCCAAGTACACTGTTTCCTTTCCACTATTTCCAAGTCAGGAGTGCAGGGAATGCAATCTGTAAGCAAGGAACACAAGCTAGCCCATGTGACAGTCAGTGTCATGATGATTTCCATTTCGTTAGAACCACGCTTTTACATGATAACTAACTGAGCAATATGTCATTGGCAGAAAAGACCAGACACCAGAGAGGAAGAAGCCTCAGGCAGTAAGTGGTAGTACACGTCACATACCTCATACACAGGGAGCATTCAAGGTCAGACGCATCAAAAGATGCGAGTGGAACACTGACAGCAGGCTCGGCCCCCTGGTTAGTGGGAGGATCTGTGATGTGGAAAGCAGTAAGTCAGAGCTGGACCACTTGTGCTTTCACAGACAGCGCTTCTGAGATAAAAGAACCCCATTATCTTTTCAGTTGGCGACTCTCACCATCTCCCAGAATGTTGATCTGCTGGCCACCTGAGCCACTGAGAATGGGATACCCTGAGGCAGGCTCTCATAGGTTTCCAGCAGCCCCATACAAAGAAGTGCAAGTCAGGGAATGTCCAGGAATGCTGGGCACTTCACCCAAGAGTAACAGGCAGCTCACTCAACAGCAGCAGTAGCAGTTCCATGGACTCAGTCAGGCCAGGCCTTCAAAGCTGATACTGAATCCTGGCACTGCCAACCTCCCTTGGAAACAGCTCAAGCCGCAGCTGCTGCTTCTCAGATGCTATCTATGGGAACACTACTGAGAATGAGCAGTGAGGCCTGATCACACTTCCCGGGCCTACAGTTCTGGAATGGGGGTGGGGGTATGGAGAGTATGGCCTGGACAAGGGCAGGAGGGCTCATTACTTGAGACTGTGCTTGATCTTGTGCCTTGGTTTCCCATTAGAATTACCACCTAGCAGCCTGCTGGGAACTGTGCATGCTCTCCCAGAAGCTTCGCAGCAACCTGAGGTGGCACAGCAAGTGCCCCAGCTGGGCCACACACCTGGCGTCTGGCCAGCCCTCCTTTCCAGGGTGAGGAACTTGCATATACTGGCCAGCCAAGGCATCTCCTCCCAGCCCTTCTCCCCAGGTAGAGTCAGTACCTGGCTTCAAGGCTTTATTAGGAATCTCTGGGTCTTGGGGTTCAATTTGATAATGTTTCCTTTTCTTTTCCTGGCATTTGCCAGTCTTGATGGAGGCAGCGTCCCCCTTCTCCTCCTCTCCTTCCTGGTCTTTCATGTTGTCTCGCTGTCCGTCCCCCTGGACTTTAGCTGGGCTCATCAGGCTGCTGCAGTCCCCACCAGCTGATGCTTCCTCCTGTCTAGAACAATGTGGGAGCTCTGGATTTTCCTAGAGGAAGAAGGAGCCATGCACCAGAATTAGGACCCATATTGTCCTCTGATATTCCTACGCACAGGGGACAAACAGAAAACTGCACAGTCCTCATCATTTAGCAGACACAGAGCTTCACTGAGGGGCATTCGTGAGGTATATTTCCCACCTCTGTCCACACAACGTCTATGGCAAAGGCATGCCCAGCTTGGGTCAAGCTGAGAAACCAGCACAGGCAGGGACAGAAAGGTGTGTATGGGAGAGACTCCTTGGGCTGTGGCAAAGGGGAGAAATGGAAAGCGTAGACCAGTCCACTCTCCTAGCCTCTGCCCAGCTAGCACCTTAAGGAGACCAGGGCATACAACGAGGGTCGATCCTGTCACTCAGTACTTCCTCTGGCCCTCACTGCCATTCCTGGCCATCCACAAGTCCAAGTTCCAGAAGGACTTTTGCTAGGACTTTGGCACACTTGTGTTCATAGGCCTGCAGTTACCTCTTGCTCCAGAGTTATATGTTGCCCTGCTCAAATGAACTAGGGATGAACTCTTCCTTTTACTAGATTTTGGGTGAAAAGTCTGAAAGAGAGACAAAAATCATTGGGCAAAGTGACCAATAATGTCTCCAGCCTTTTAAAGAATTTTCATCTAAGAGAGGGATATTTGAAAATGCACCTTGAAATAAATCCAGTGACGAGGTGTTTATACAGATTTACCTTGAGAAGCCCTCTCTACTCTAAATCTATAGTCCACAAGTAAAAATGTTCATGCTGTTTTTTCCCCTCCAACTCCCACCAAAAAAATATTGGTAGATGAAAAATGGGGAATGTACAGCTGGGAGAAAACAGTGAGGTGAGGAGTGGGTTTTCTCAGCACCACACCAATGCTGCATCTTCAACATTCCATGAGCCCCTGGCGCTGCCTATGCAGGAGTGCACCGCTTTGCAAAGCCAACTTGGGGAGGAAACCGAATCCCTGTTCCCAAACTGGCTCACACTGGAAAGCCAGGGGTGCTGATTTTCTTCATTTCAGATTGAGCTGCAATGAGAAGTCACCTCAGGCATTCAGTTCAGTATTAGTGTTCTCAGTCATATAATAATGATCTCAAACAATTACTGAAATGCACTGGGGGTTCTCTGGTTTCATGAGATACTCCAAGTTCGACCCTTTTTCTTTTTAGGTTGGGCAAACCTGCTTTTATTCCTTGTCCAGAGCAGGAAGAGAAGCTAGGAAAATGTAAGGAAATGTTCCCCCTTTCAGAGAATCCAAGAAGCCACGGAGATCCCAGGGCTTCTGCAAAGAGAACACAGGGCAAGTGGAGGCGAAACTGCCATCCCTGGGGAGCCTAGGTATTCAGAGCCAAACTCTGCCCTCAGGCTTGGCCTTCTGACCTCAGCTTCTGCCCCCTTGGCCTCTGCTGGGAAAGCCAGGGCCTGGAGCCCATCTCTCTGTGGTTCTGTTCCCTCATTTTCAGAAAAAAAAGGAAGATTTAAATACCTGTCTTCCTCCAGAGCTTCACACTTCCCAAATGACTTCTCTCTTCTTGGCTACAAATATGGACTTGAAGTCTACTTTCATGTGTAAGACACGGTGCAGGAATATGATGAAATCACCTCCACTTGGGGATCAAATGGAGTTGTCTTTGCATAAGGAACTCAGCTGGCACTCAAAGACCAGCAGCTTGGACAAACAAAAGGCAGGAAAGGAGGGGCTGACAGAACCTCTTCCCGGGCTCCGCCCCCAAGCTGATAAGCCACCCTGATTGACGGGTTCCAGGGAAGCAGGCCAACTCCTTTCTAGTTCTGTCAAATCTCTCACCTGGGTCTGACCAAGAACTGAAAAATGAAGGCAGTAAGTCAAAAAAACCAGGATCATGTCTGAAATCCAGTTTTATCTTCAAGGAATAAATAACCTTCTAGCAAAGAACACAACCACTAGCGACTCCATTTCCTCTTTTTCAGGAACCGAAGGAGGAGAGGTATGGTTCACTCCCACGTTTGCCCACAAAACAGCCGAACAAAGCGTCACGAGGGGGTCGGGTGAGTTGAGTTTTACCTGTGACAACTTTGGTAGATTACGGCTGGTGCCTTCAGTAGCCATTGACTCTACGTGTTCCTTTAATCTAAGGTGAGGTGCCAACAGCTTCAGGATATCGGGAGCGTGTTCATGTGAATGCCCCGGGACTGATGGCAGAAAGAAACTAAGGAGAAGCTGTGACATAAAACAGAAGACTTCACTACTTAAGTTTCTACAGGTGCTCAAGTGAATGGGGAGGGTTGGGAAGGGGCAGGGGAATATCCTGCAGGGCAAAACTCCAGGAAGGAAGCCTGGGACCAGAGACCTCAACACACCAGGGTAGGGTCTGCACTTCAGAGTGCATCGGAAGCCTGGGGAGCTTACGAAAACTCCAGGTTCCGAGGTCCCATGCCTGGCTCCCCCAGGTCTGAAGTATGGCCTAGGAATCTGGACTTTGAAAAGGCACCACAGATGCCTGTCACCCTAGCCAAAGTTAAGAGCTACCACTCCGGTGCTACCACTTCAAAGAAATATCTGCAGTGGGATTTAAAAACCTATGTAGGAAGAAAGAGACAGAGAAGCGAAGGCCGGTGAGAAACATCGGCTGGGGCACCTGGAGTCATGTCCGTAACACTCCAGAGGGTAGAAGACTACAAATGGCTTCTCAGTCCCTCAGTATGTCTTCCCTCTGCCTGCCCATTTTGCTCCCTCCTCCCCCAGCCATCATCCCTGGACCTTTAGTCCCTCCAGCAGTGAGGTGTGAGGAAAAGCAGACCCAAACCTTCATCCCTCGTCTCCCAACCTCTCCTCCCCCATTCTGGCCTTCACTTTCCAGAGAATGTCCAGTAACTTCACCTGGGGCAAGCAGGTTCCAGTCTATGGCTGGTTTCTCTTGCATTTGGATAAGCTGGGGTAAGGGGGCTTGGAGTGGGAGGATGGATGCAGAAGGGACTGGGAGTCAAAGATGTGTGTTCTACTGCAGGCTGCATTACTAGCTGCCCACATTCTGACTTCAATTCTCCCCTATGCCAGCCAGGATTGTGAACATACATAGGTAGACATTGCATGTAACAGGTAACACAGGAAAGCAGGTCAGTTGGCTTCTAAAACACAGTCAAGTGTTTACCACTGAGCAGCCCCAGCAGTGTTTGCAGACCCACTAAAGGATGCTCCATCCCTTGCTCAGGGTCATAGTCAGGGAATTCAATGATCAAGGCATCTGACAGACTCTGACCAAACTCCCTCCAGTTTGCTTTGTTCCCTTGCTGGCCCACAGCAGTTCCTTCACAATGATTCCTCAGATGCCAGCACTTTCCACATAGCCAAAACCTGCTCAGCCTTCAAAGCTAGCTCCAGGGCTGCCTTCGTACTTCTCCAGCCCCCTGTCCTTTCACGTTCTCTCCTGCACCATAATATAGCACCTCACGCTTGGTCTTGTGTTAGCCTCAAACTGTGTCGCAGACATACATCTTTCTCTCTAACCAGATGGTCAGCTTCTGGAGGGCACAAGACGGATGTCCAATAAATATGCATCACACTAGATAGATTTGAATTAAGACATTTTTCCATCCCAGGGCCTAGGGAAAGGCCTAGTCCTCTTTCCAGCTCTGGGAAGCTGCCTTCCCAGGCCTAAGTTAGTAAAGGAGTGAGGTGGGGAGGTACTCACAGGTCCAGGGCCATAAATGCCAGCTTTCAGAGGCCTATCCTCCACAGAAGCCCTCCTGAGTGGCCCAAAAAGAGTGTGATGCTCTCCAGCAGGAGGGACAGGGAGGTGGAGGGGAGAAATCAAAGGAGACAAGACAGAAACAGCAGCAGCATTCCGCTTCATCTCTTTACTACCCAAGAGCTCATTCTAAGCCTTCCCAGTGGCTTTGGAAAACAAAAGTCAGGGGCAACTCTCAATGAGAATCATCATTCCACATGTATGAAAGTCCATCCCACTTCAGTGTCAGCCTTAGAAAGGCCCAAGTGGGTCAAGAAGGGGAAAAAGGAATCTGAGGTAAAAACAAACATTGAAAAGAAACCTAGGCCTGTGAGTGTCTAAGGTAGCTAATTAATGCCAACTGAACCTGAAC
The DNA here is from genome assembly GCA_029783875.1 of Phataginus tricuspis. NCBI lineage: Eukaryota > Metazoa > Chordata > Mammalia > Pholidota > Manidae > Phataginus > Phataginus tricuspis. The sequence continues at coordinate 99,230,625 of JAQQAC010016209.1, read as the reverse complement.
CATCTCTGTCAAATCTGTAGTGTAAATCCAGTGAATAAGCACTGCTGAAGGCCCTCAATGTTCTTCAGTAGCTGCCATGCCCTCATCACACTTAATGGAAATCTGCCTCTAAATTCTTACCCCAGCCTCAGAACTCCAGAACACTCACATCGGCATATGCTCATTGTATTGTCTGGCATTTATACCGCCTTGGATGACACATGCAAGACTGCAAGGTCCTTGAGGATTGAGACAGTGGCTTATGCCTCTTTGGGTCTCCAGAGCTTAACACAATGCTTGCCCCATCCTGATAGGCAGTTGTGGAACACTAACTGATCTATAAAAGTGGCTCAAAATGAAGGTCAACCCGACTGATGATACCAGAGCCTCTCAGGCCAACCAGGAAATGGACAAACAGGAATAAAGAAACCACTCACCCCTGGACTCAAGAGCTGCCTCTGTGGGCCTCTGCACATTCTGTCCTCAAAACCAAGTTTCTTCTAACTGCCCTTATCCATCCACCCCAGAACTGGACTACTCTCTACTCAGCCTCAACTGTGAGTGCTAAGACTGCTGGCATGACCTCCGGGGACAGCAGGATGGGAGAGTGGCAAGAAGGCAGACTCTGGAAGCAGATGGAGTTGTGTTCGCAGGCTCATCCACCAGTCACTAGCTGCATGACCTCAGGAAAAGTCACCAGGCCCTAGCTTTCTCATCTGTAACATGGGGTAAATAACAGTACCAACCCTCATAGGGATGTTGTGGGGATTAAATAACATCTTCCACAGAAAGCCCTAGCATAGTGCCTGCTGCATAGGAAATGCTTAATAAATGTCAGCTATTCTTCTTCTTCATGCCATGGACTACAGTTCAATTTGGGGAAGAGTCTACAGCCTGGGACATCCTCCACCACCAGTACTCCTCTACAGAACACCTTTGTCCACACTCCCAAACCAGGTCAAAGTAACTTCCCAAAGAAGAAATCTGTGAGAGGTAGAACCTCCAGAGCTCAGCTTCCTCTAGTGCACTGATTTTACTAAAGATTCCTTTCTGGAGCCTTTGGAAACCAGGCCTGTCTCTCACTCCCTTTCTTCATCCACTGCTCTGTCAAACGGCCCTGGGACAGAAGCACATGGGGTATGGTGGTGAATCGGGGATGGGGCACAAGGAGGGCCAAGGCTACCCCTGACTGCCAGCATCCAAGCTGCAGGCCACTTAGCCAGACACCATGAGAGCACGCTGCAGAACAGCAAGGAACAAGGCCCACACAGAGAGAGCACTCGCCTAAAAGAACCACCACATTCTCCTGGGACCCAAGCACTGGAGTGACGGTTTGTATTATACTGTAATGGTCCCTGTCTTACATTTGAGAGACACTGCATGTATTTTATTTCTAGCAAAGAAGCCGAAGGTTAGAGTTCTATGTGTGGCAAGGGAGATGGGAAACGACATCCCTTCTGAGAGCTGGCTGCCCTGTGTGGCCAAGAAGCTGTGACTTAGCCAAAGAAAATTCTACAACTGCAGGCAGCCCCACACCCCTGACCCCTCACCAACAGCCAGAATCTCCTGAGGGAGCCTCCATCCCCGTGTTAACTAATTTGATTTCATTTGGTTTCAGATTTTTCCCGCTGACCATCCAGACCCTGAGTTAAAGCAAGAACATTCCTCATAAGTTCCTACAAAAATGGAGTAATTGCTCAGTCAGATTGTACTCTCCGGGAATACAGTGTTTCTGGACAATCTATGGGCAGCTGTGTCTCCCTCCAGTCCCCTCAACCCAGGGGGCCACCCACTCAGGCCCCCAAATTCCAGGGAGGGCAGTTCCTGCATCCCCCTCCCTGGAGAAGACAGAGAGGTGGGAGCCTGGTGGGTAGCTGGACTTGATGTCATCTCAACTCACCCTTTGAGCTTCAGATCTTGCTCTTTTGTTCTTTCCATCAAGGGACACACAATATAGAAACTCCCTTAGTGCTTCCTCCACCTTGCCCAAGGTGGCTAAGGCTTGTGCTTTTCTGAAGTGTGCCTGGAAGAGAACATTCACATGCAGTCCCACTCTTACTCACCTTATTGTTGCTGCTATTATTAACACTGGCTAAATACTCAGTGGATATTCACTATTGTGTAAAGTGTTTTAAAAGGGCTATCTTATCCACAGCCCTATAAGTAGACTACTGTTCTAAAGCCCACTGTAAAGACAAAATTGAAACCAGGAAAGTGACTTGCCCAAAGTAACACGGTTGGAAGATTGTGGAATCAGGATTTGAGCCTGGGACTGACTGATACCAAAACCTAAATTCTCAACCACTGTGCCATGCTGCCTCCCCTGTATGCCACCATGGTATTAGAGGTGTCACCAAATGCAGCACGAATCCCCATTTGAGTGCATACTAACTAGACAGGCCTTCCTATTACTAGCCTGTCAAGCAGAGACCTAACCCACATTCCTGACCTGAGTGGCCACCTATACTTACTGGTCATTTTCAGAAGAGGCCCAAAGGTAAGGACATGACTTCTCCAAGATCACAAAGGTAGCTGGTGGCAAAGCTGGAACTAGAGCTGGGGTCTAGGACCCCCAGAATGCTCTTCTGCACAAAGCCTACTGCCCTTCAGAGGGCTATGCAGGGGCTGAGCAAATGTTTTCACTCCTGTGGGCTCAGCTCACCTCTGCTCCTTCACCACATCGTTAAAAAGTATAAAGAAGTTTTAGGGCCCTTCAGGGACCACGCTCAAGTGGCCTGGGAGACCCTAGGGGTGGCAGAGGAGCATCCCAGGGAAGAGGGAGGAAGAAGAAAAGAGGCGGGAAGAGGGCTGCCTCCTCTCTGTGCCTTGGGAGAGGTGGCCCTTGCAACTTGGCTAGGAGGGCTTTCCTCTTGAGTCTGGGGAATGCCCCCATTCTCTTGCCCACGCAGCTGGTCCCGAGTATAACTTGGTGAAGGAAACGACCCAGGTTGCGGCACTGGGCACTCCCCTGCCTCCCCTCTAAACATGCCTCTACAGACCCCTGCACCCTCTGGCTCCAGCCTGGCCGAATCTCCCTTCTTGGGCAGAGGCCCCTGCTCTGAAGCTCTTAGGGACCTCTCCTCGTGCCCCCCACCTTCCTTCAGGAGCCTGATCTCAGTTGGTACTTGGGTGCTGATGGCTTCCCTCATTGCTCCTCCCAGCACTGTTGACCAGGGGCCCTCTGGAGAAAGGCTTGCATGAGATTTCAGGGCAGCTAGAGGGCAGAAGTGAGGGAGACTGGAGAGGGCTCTGGGATCTCCGAAATCATACTGAGTAGCAACCAATATACTCCACCTAGAGTAGGGCAGCCAGCTCCCCCCACTGAGAGCTGCACCGCCTGCAGGATATTTTGAGTACCACTGGCTGGATGGCTGAATAGGGCTGCATGAGATGAACCCCTCCCTTGGGGCCATTTCATATAGAAGCGGTGAGAAATATGCAAATTGGGGTGTGAGATGGTTTTGAATTATACACATCAGTTCAAGTCTTCTCTCAACCCCCAAGACAACAGCGATCTCTGTCACTGCCCCTCCACTTACCCCAGCACTTTGAGGAAATGAAACTCCTGTTTAATATCCACCAATTCCTCCTTCACTGGGGAAGGCCATCTTCCCATTTCATCCACAGTGGTCCACTGCTTCTTAGCCCTACTTCCCCCTGCATGATAGAGGCCCCACCCTTAGGCCGTAGGTTTAGGGTGGGAGTAGAAAAAGTTGCAGAAGATGTCCTCTTACTCCCAGGCATCTCCTTTACCTACACTGCCATGAGGCCTGAATGTTCCCACTGAAGCTCCTTTTCAGTTAAGACACTGGTGACTTTTAGTAACTGTAAATGTGTTTCTTGGAAGAAAGAACATACCAGTCCCTCATCACCCATGAAAACCTCCTCATGAAAGAACATAGAGATTCACTTTGACAGTAATGGTGCAGTATACGGTCCACAGTGCTTTATCTGAACTGCCCAGATCCAAAAACAGTCTGATAATCCAATGTTTTCATAAGCTTGACATCCAAAGTCATTAAGGTGTCAAAGCCTGACCTAAAATGATAAAGTATGTTACATGCTTTATCCTGCTTCGTGTGAATGTTCAGATAATGCGATGCAGAACTATTAGTATATTTGCTTCTGGGGCACTCCCCAGAGCCCACTGAAGGTGTTACCTGATATATGGTCTTTCTGCAATCAGGAACATTCTGGATTTTGAATATATCTGGCCCCATGGGATTCAGATAAGGGATCATGGGCCTGGATAAGTTGGATTTCTGAGGAATGCACCCTGGGGCCCTACACCAACACCAGGCAGGCATCAGAGCTCACAGAATGGCCTCTTGGACATGCTCACTGTGACTCTCACCCCATCCCTGTGAGGCAATCAGTGCAGAGAGCAATAGCTTCATTTTTGCAAACAAGGGCACTTGGGGTCCAGAGAGTGAAGCAACTTCCCAATGGTCACTTAGCTTGCAAGTAGTAGAGCCAGACTCAAATCTCATCTTTGACACAAAATATTCACATGTGGCTGTGGGCCAGTCCCAAGGCCAGACAGAGATGCAGAAAGTGACGCTTTGCACCCTGACATCCTGAGAGATGCCTAGCCTGCCTTTCTTCCATCCATCCACGTGACTAGATGTTTGGGGATACCAGCAGACTGACTGACCATATCAAGGACTCGAAATGGCACAGCCAGCCAAGAGTACTTCTCTCACCCTCCTCTTCCACTGCCCCTGGAAAATGATGATGATGATGATGATGGCAAATACACATAATGCTATGTGCCAGGTATTGTTCTAAGCATCTTATGTGAATTAGCTCATGCAATCCTCACAACAAACACTGTTAGGGAGGTGCTTTGAATATCCCCATTTTATAGATGAGGAGATGAGACTTAGAGATGTTAAAAATTTGTCCAAGGCCACACAACAGTTAAAAGTTAGCAGAACTGGGGTATAAACTCAGGCAGTTTGGCTCCTAAGTCTATGTTCCGGACAGTCACAAAGCCCAGGCAGCTGAAGAATCCAGTTTCCTTGTAGACCTGAGACACCTTTTGCCAAGGGACTCCCCCAAGATCCTTTGCAAAGTCTTACCCCTGCTCTGCTTGAGCTCTAGGGCCCCTAACCCCCAGGGAGGTAGGCCTTCCTGCCAATTGTTGTCTACATACAACCCCTTCCCATCCAGGCCATCCCACACTTACCTTAAAACCCATTGGGCGGAGCTTACATGCTATTTCTGCATCATGCAGCGCATCCTCATGAGACTCCAAGGTGAAATAAATTTGAGACCGGTTGCTATAAAGCAAGTGATCGTTTGGAGCTGCCAAAATGAGAAGAAAAAAACCCTCAATAACAGCACAAACACGTGATAAATCCTGTATGAGGATGGCTGTTAAGCAAATGGCACGTTATCTAAGACTTTTCTACTGGGGATTCAAAAGGTTAAGCTCAATTTGTGGCCTAATAGTGCCCTGCTGACCCCGTACACCTGCCCCACACTTAGGGTCTGAGCTTCCCAACTGTGAAGAAGTAACTTCTGCCCTTCTCACAAACAGTTCTTTAGTGGGCCTGTGGTGTCACTGGTGCATTAGCGACTCTGACATAGAGGAAACCCTGGCACCCTGCTTCCTGGCTATGCATGGCTAGCATCTGGCAGCTTGGCTTCTGAAGAAGGTATCACCCACAAGCATATGGGCCAGGGAGCAGGGAGAGGAAGGCGACCCCCATCCTGGCCACCAGGGAGACAAATTCAAGTTAGTCTTCCAGGGACATTGGCAACATCTCTGCCTACAAAGCCCAGCATATAGTTTCTCTGAAGAAAATGAAAATGACTTTGTAATGCTCCATCCTCTCATTACAGATAGCTTAACGTGAGTGAACCTGAGAAAGGCTTCTAGGAGTAAAGTGGGGTTCACTCTCACCAACACTTTGAGTCATTAGATGGGGCTGGACAGGGCTTTATAGAGAATATCTGGCTCAACCAACCCAATCTACAAAGGAGGAAAATCAAGCCCAGAGAGGGGAAGGAATCTGCTCAAACTCACACAGCTAGCTAGTCAGACTCACTGCTAACTGGCCAGACTTTGAAGCTTTGAAACTGGGGTAGGGGAACATGTTCCCTTTTCTGAAAGGTGCACAGTACTTAGAATAATGAGGAGATGATGGCCATCTCCCAGCACAAAGATACTTTCTGTTGGGGAAGCCCCTTTCCTCTGAAAAGGGTGAAGTGGACATTTTCACCCTGACTGCTCTGACCAGATTAGCAAAGGTGCATAAAGAACCCCCACGGAAAGTGGTGGCAGCAACAAAGTGGGAGGAGGAGGGCATGAGGGGGTTTTCCTGGCCCTTGGGGGATGGCTGAAAGGAATGAACTTCCCTTGGAAATCTGGGCTTAAGTAGCCTCCATTATCTCCTTCATAGTGCCCTCCTCTTCCCCAGGGACTGGGCTCCAGCTTCTGCTGCGGGAAGAGGTTTTGTTGGTTTTCTCCTAGTGATGTGTGCTGGGCTTGCCTGGGTGCCCATTACTTGCTCTAAAGCTACAGGCAAATAGTTTACATTCTACTCTGTCTCTTTCCTTCTGCAGCAGACGCCAGCCCGCTTGCAGCTCACAACACGCCTAGCCTGAGCAGTGGGAATGTGTTGGGGGTGGGGTGAGGTGGATCCGCCTCTCCCTCAGGTGCCAGTCTGGCCCCATTGGTCCTCATCCCTTTCCCTCCCTCATTAGCCTGTTGCAAGCTCCGGTGGAGATTCAACACGTGGGACTCCAGCCCACTCCCTCCTCCACCCATCAGAGTTGGGATCTGGGCACCCTGCGATCCCAGAGCCCTGTCTGCCCAGCCCTGCTACCCTCTCCCCGGCACGCATCGCGGGACACGCGCCCTGCCGCCCGAGCTCCTAGCAGCCGCTGGAACTGGGCAATACCCGCCTGCGGCTCGGTGGCTGCTTCTGGGTCCAGACGCAGGGGCCGGGGAGGCCGCTCCCTGAGGGAACTGGAGCGCCCTAGTCCAACGGGAGCCGTGGGGCTGTCCACGTTGCCTTTGGGGCCGCAAAGCCCACCCATCCCTCCTCTGGCAGCGCGGGGAAACAGGACAGAGGCGTGTCCCCTTCGTAGCCAGCCCACAGTCCCCAGGGATCCCTGGGCAGTTGCCCTGATCAGGCGCCCGCTGGGCTTGCGAAGTAGGAGTTGGAGACAAGTGCTCAGGCTGCGGGGTTGAGGGGGGGCATCTATTTCAGCCGAGGATCGTGTGATAGGAAGCGGTGACAATGAGTCACAGGGCAGCGGGGCGCGAGCGCTCCTCCCTCCCCACCGCACACGCTCGCGGGATGGTTTCTGAGGCAAGCGTGGCCCACTTCGGTTACCTCAGCCGTTACACAATCCCGCCCGCCCGCGCGGAGGAGGGGCCGCCCGGCCCGGGCCGCTCGCGGCCCTTATGCAACCAGTGCTCTCCTGACCTAATTCCACGCCCGGGCGCACCCCACCGGGAGCCGCGGCTCCGGAAAGGTCGGCTCCCGACCGCAGCCACAGCCCCTGGCCGGGGTAGAGCAGCAGACATAGGAGCCAACCAAACATCTCGGGCTGAAGAACCCCGAGGACACCTAGCGAGTGTGGGACGGGTGCGAAGTTCCTCTCCTGGCAGGGAAGGTGCGGGCAGGTGCAAGAGGGGGCCCAGACTGCATGCAAGGGGAGAGGGAGCAGAGACAGAGAAACAGAGACGGTGACACCGGGCAAGAAACAGGAGTGACAAAGATGCAAAGAGAAAAAGATTTACAGAGTGACACAAACAGAAACAATGACTGGAAGACGCAGAAATACAGAAGCCAACAGAAGACACAGAAAAAAAAAAAAACGAGATCGAGCGACACAGAGACACTGATAAATTGGAGACAAAAAGTCAGAAACCGAACTCCAGAAGTCCTCCGCCGCCCTGGTCACGGTCCGTCCCACGGTCCCCGGCGCCCTCCCTGGCCCCGGTGGCGCGGTGAGCTCACCTAGCCTAACGGCCTCGTTGTACTTGAGCAGCGCCGCCTCCACCTGGCGCTCGCGGTACAGCCGGTTGCCCTCGTGCCGGAGTTGCGACGCCCGTGCCGGGCCTGGGAACAACTTGCCGAGGAGCCCGCTGAGCACCACGTTGACCCGCAGCGGCGGCGGCGCCTGCTGCCCAGTCCGCCGGGCCCCGCGCGCCCGCCCGGTGGCCACCATTAACGCGGAAAGCTTGACCCCGCACAGCGCACAGCGCCGGTCGGCTGCCCGCCCGCGTTCCAGGCAGAGTTTACAAAAGGTGTGGCCGCACGACAAAGACACAGGGTCTGATAGAAAGCCATGGCACTTCCGGCACTTGAAGCCGTCCCACACTTCGGTGGCCGTTGCCGCCCCTGCCTCTTCCGCTGCCACCGCGCGGCTCGCCGCGCTGTTCCCGTCCGGGGCCGCCGGCGCCAGCGCCCCGCCTTGCGGGACATTCTCCGCCAGGCAACGCACTAGCTGCTCCAGCTGCTCCGCCACCAACTGCTGCCGCTCTGAGAGCTGTCTGTACACCTCGAGGGCTTCCCGGAGGCGCCCCCCGGACGCCAGGGCGTCGGCCTGTGTGAGCAGGACTTTGTACTCAGGCGTCGAGGCCCTCGGAGGCTGCTTCTGCTCCGTCTCCGGAGTCGGAAGCGGTGCGGCGCCTTCTGTAGTCGCCTCCGGTTGGGGACCCGTGTCTGCGCGGGCCGCTGATGCCACCGGCTCCTCCAGCTCTAAGTTGTTGCTGCCGAGCTCGCCGAGCAAGCTCAGCGTCTGTCCAGTCTGAAATGAATCCATGGGGAGAGGGACAAGCGCGGGAAAGAGGCGTCTAGGGGCCTGGGACCCGGAGCAGGGAGCGGTGACTGGAGGGAATCGGGGCTGCCACGGCCGCCGCGCCACCACGCGCCGGTTCCTGCCGCGCCTCTCCGAGATCCATGCCGGCCGCCCCGCGCCGCCTAGTAACTGTCTTGTCTCAGCAAAGTGTTATATAAAACGGTACCACGTGACGCACCGCCACGCCGTTCATTGGCCAGCGGCGGGGAAATTGTTACAAAACCAGACAGTTTTGTAACAGTTGCGCTTGCTTCTTTTGGCCTCGCTTTTCTTGGCTTCTTTTTGAGGTTGTTTGTGTTTACACTCCGCCTTATTTCCCCCTCGCAAAGTGGTTCTTTTTCGGAAGGGGAGGGCAAATAATCGTCTTCTTTTTGGGCTTCTCAGTCTCCAAACCTTACCCCATCCCACCTCCACACTCAGCAGCAAACAGGTCCCTGCTGCCAGCCGCTCGCTAGCGCCCCCTCCCCCGTCCCTCCCTGGAGAGGCCACTACCCCAAGACCCTCAGTCGGCCAGGTCTTTTGGGACGCCAAAGGCTCCTCCTCCTAGGGGCGACTTGTGCTGGCTGCGAAGGGAAGGAGGTTGGGAGGGTCCCGGGAAGCCCCCACCCCCACCCCGGTTCCGGCCTCGGCCCACGAGCCCCAGGAGCCCCGCCCCGGATCCTCACACCCAGGGGTCCTGACAACCTCGCGGGAGTCCCCCAAATGTAGTAAGTGCGGCTATCAGACGCTCTGTCTCCTGTGTTGGAAGCGACTCGGAGCCGCGGGCCGGGAGGGCGCAGAAGTTGGGTGGCGCTCGCTGAGCTGTAAGGGACGCACAGAGAAGATGCGCTCGCCGGCTGGGGCGCGGAGAAAGCGTCCCGCGTGCCCCGATCACCTCTCTCCCCAGACGCCGGAACCCGCGCTGGGACCGGCGGCGGGCGCCCCACGGGAGACGCACCCGGCCCTGGAGGCCCCACCAGCTGGGTGGGCACAGCCGCGAGAACTCGGCCTGATGCGGTCCGTGGATATCTGGGGGCGTGGGAGGACGGCAGGCGTTAGACGGGAACCGGGAGCGCTTCTCCGAATAAAGTCCGCGAACCCTGGCACACTCCAGCGGCGGGCAAAGCTGCCGCCAGGTCCGTAGCTCGGGAGAGCTGGGTTCTGACATCCGCACGTCACAGTGGGGGCTGCGCGGGAGGGGTAGGGCTGCCCACAAGCCAAGGATCTTCCCTCACAGTGGCTGGTGGGCTTCAAGGGTGCCCCGCTTACTTCCAGAAGGCCGGTGTAAGCTGCGCACACAGTCTCCCTACCACCCCCACATTTCGGACGGGAGCCACACGCACAAGCAAGCAGACAGGCTGAGACCTAAAGGAATAACGCACTTCCTCCACGGTCACACAGCTTCAAGCAGGGAGTGGGGACTGGGCTTGCTTGTGGCTCCAGTAAGCCTCCGGAGCCTTGCAGGCTCAGGGCAGTACCTGGAGCCATGCTGGGGTAGAGCCCTGCCCCAGGGGCCTGAAGACTTAACAGTTGGCCCTTGCTTTGGCCATTTCTTAGCTGAGTGACTTTCAGGAAATGACCCAAACCCTGGGGGCCGCTGTTTTGGCTTTCAAGCAAATGTCAGAAATGATCTTAGTTGGGATCAAGTCATGTTTCAGTGCTGTGGACCACAGGCTCCATCTGGGCTCTGTATCTCTTTAGGTTGCTAATCCTCCCTTAAGTCAAACCAAGGTCCCAGAGAACAGGTCCTGTGCAGATCCTTTGGGCCTCCCTCTGGTGAGAAAGGATTGAGGAGAGGGTCAGAGGGCACACAGGGAAAAGAGACCAAGAAACAGGAACTCAGGAAGTAGCCAGGAAGGCATAAGGCACACATAGGAAAACTTGGCCTGCAGCGTTGGCTTTGTCATGACTTGCTGTGAGACCTTTGGCAAGTCCTCCAGTGAAGCCTTAGTTTCTCCTCAACTCCAAGGTTCTTTCCAGCACTAACCTTGACTGACTTCTAGCCTTAGACTAGATTTCATGATACCAACTTAACTACTTAAGTACAAAAGACTAGTCCAGATCCTGTGGGTGGTGACTTGAACAAGGGGGTCAAGTCAGCAGTAGTAATGGAAGGGTAGCTGTCCTCTTCCGCAGCGTCAGACCGGAGCTAGATTTTGAAGATGGGAAGTCAACAGACTGGCCAAGATGTGGTGGAGATGGCCCTGCCAGGCCGTTTGGGAGAGGCTGGAGTTCCTGGTGACTTGCTGTCTAAAGGAAGCTCCTTTCACCCTTCAATTTCCACTGCTGTTGAATGGCACCTGTCTTACTCTGTTCAGGCTGCCATAACACAATACCATAGACTGGATGGCTTATAAACAACAGAAATTTATTTCTCAGAGTCTAGAAACAGGTAGCACAAGATCAAGACACTGACAGATTCGGTGTCTGGTGAGGGTCCACTTCCTGGTAATTAAACAGCCATCTTCTCCCTCTGTCCTCACATAGCAGAAGGTGTCAGGGATTTCCCTGGGGTCTCTTGTAAGAGTACTAATTCCATTCATGACTGTGGAGCCTGCATGATTTAATCACTTCCCAACGGCCCTATCTCCAAGTGCCATCACATTCAGGATTAGGGTTCAACATACAAATGGGGAGTGGGGGTGAAGGGGCAGACTCAATCTGTAACAGAGTCCCCAGCATTAATTATCTGCCTGCCCCTTCTGGCAGCTATAAGGATGGTCTGTGGCACAGGTAGAGGCTTATATGAAAGGGCCATGAGATGGATAATGATGAAAACCTCTTAATTTAAGAGCATTATCTCTGTGACAAGTTGTAAAACTAGATGTTGGTTACCTGAAATTGTCTTCCAGATGCAAATCTGGGATGTGCTTTGCTCTCTGGACCACCTTGAAAAGTAAGCATTCCTGAGGTTGGTTTCCATCTTTCCCACCAGGGGTGGAGAGGCAAGGGGGAGGCCAAGCCAGGCAGCAGGCATGGCACAGACATGCTCTCATCAGGTAGCCCTTGCGCATGCCGAAGGCTGACCACGAACTTGGTTAGGAATATTAAAGCTACCGGAGTGACACAGGGTCACTGGTGCAAGAGGCACCAACAACTACTGTCTTGTCAATGGGTTTCAGCCCCAGGCAAGTTCGCTATGGATTCAGTGTGAGCAAAGAAAATGTCAGCAAACAGTCTTTGGGGTGAGAGAATTTATTACTCGGCTTGTTCTCCTGGTGGTGGGTTGAGCACTAGCGTCTCTGCGTCTCTGCCTCTGCCCAGAGCACTGGGCCGAGCTCTCTATATACCACAATAATAGCTTATTGCCTAAAGGTGTGGAAGCGGTAGCCTAGCAACAGGCCAGTTACATCATCAGGTGGTTTAAGTTCAGTGAGGATTCTGGCCATAGGAACCCCAACTTCTCCACACCTACTCACTGAGCAGACTCCACGAGAGTTTCATATTGTATTTTCAAATCAGGACTGCCTGTAGGATAACACCAAATGGGTTTCCATTGAATACTGGAAAACATTACCACCATGGTTTTCTTCCCTTCTTTATTTAAAGTAAACAACTATTACACTGATATACATTTGTGGACCAACTCAGAAGTCTCCTACTCAAAATTCCTTCCCCTCTGCTCTCACTAATCAGAGCTCTCTGGAAGGAAGGGAGAAGAGAGACTGACAACAGTTTTTTCAGTTATAAATACTCCCTTTGGAAGACCAGGTTCTTCAAATCTCCACTTATTTTCCTAGGATCCCCATGTGGCTAAGGTTAACTAGGAAGAAGAGTGAGAGTTGATCTGCCCCTCGTTTCTAACTGACTATAACAAGTTTTCCAACTGGTCTCTGAGGTAACTCTAGGGCCCAGAGTGATAGGGAAAAATTTACAAGGACAGCAACTTACAAGGACAGCAGTCTAATCCAGGTGGCTCCCTTCTGTTGCTCTTCTTAGCAAAGACACCAGAAACTCCCTTAACTTCCCCCTCCCCTTCACTCCCCACTCTGCCAGGCATTTACTCCCTAAACCCACTCCCCCTTGCCTGCTCGCTTGCTGTGCACGTAGGAATGTTACAGATACAGAAGCAGAAAGATATATATATTGCTCCCTTTGCCTTTGTTCAGGGCTCAGACTTCTGGGAGATTACTCCCCTCTGAGCCCGCTGGTGTGAAATAAAGCCTCAAGACTCCAAGACCTCCGAGTGCGTGCTTGGTTCTTCCATCAGTGATCCAGTCCATGTTTTTTTTGGTATTTTCCATAACATTTGGTTCCCTGACCTGGAAACCAACCACGCTGGTGCTTTGTTGCCACCGGTTTGGGGCAAACAGCAGGGCGGTGAAGGAACAGGCAATCGCAACAGAGAAGGCACGCCCTGCCTGATCTTTCAGCAGTTCCCGCCTGGTGGCCCTGGGCAGGCCCCGCTCCGCTCCGCTGTTCCTGCTGGACTCAAGGAGGCTTGGCAGGTGAGGACCTGGTTCCAACATCGAATCTGTTAAGGCCCCGGGTCCTCTGACCCAGCCAGTCCCACCCGTTGGGGTGGGAGTCTGATCACATCCCAGAGACTTCTTAGAAGTCTCTCAGGTAGACATTCCCGGGGCGGGGGGCCGGGGGGGGGAATGTTTAACTCTGGTCTGACTGTGTGAATGAGTGTTCAGGGCGGCTGAAGCCATTCAGTCTGCCCTGAATCTGTGATTCCACAGCCTGCGCTATGGAATCAGAGTGGGCCCTTGGCCACATTCATGGTCAGCCGTCACAACATATCAGTGATTCAGCTTTGGCTGACCTGGCCCGGGACTTATACAGGTGCACCTTCATCAAGGCTGACCAAAGTCTCCGCAAGGAGCACAAATGGACGAGCATCTGACTGGTCTCCTCCCTAGAGGAGGCACCCCTCCCTTGTCTGTTGTTGCGACACCATCCATGGACACATTATGGGGTCAGGGCAGAGTAAACCCACAGTCCGTGACACTATGATCAAGAATTTCAGGAAGGGATTTTCAGACGACTACAGAGTGAAATTAACTCCCGGCAGGTTAAAGCCCTGTGTGAATCTGAATAGCCCACCTTTAGTGCAGGATAGCCTCTGGAAAGGGCCCTAGATGTCCCAACAGTCCGCCAGGTCTGGCAGGTCATCACTGGAGAGCCAGGTCAGCCTGACCAGTTCCCATATACTGACTCCTGGTTAGGAATTGCCCAGACTCTTCCCCCTTGGGTGCGATTTGCTTGCAACAGGCACAGACAGGGCAGGGTCTTAGTTGCCTCAACAAAGAAGCCTGAAAAGAATCAGCAGAAGCCCAAGCCTCCGCAAATTCTAGCTGGTAACCCGAAGGAAGAGCTAATATTGCCCCCACCTTATGTGCCTCCAAGGCTGTCAGCACCCAGCCCTCCGGTTCCAGACACCCCGCCACTGTCAGCCTCCCTGCCAACTCCAGAACCAGTGAACCCACTCTTCCCCGGACCAGCAGCCAGACGGCACTCTCAGCTGGGAGCAGGTGCCCTTCAGATGCCAGTGCAAGAGATGTGGGAGCCTGAAAGACATAATAAATATGGGACCATCCAGCCCAGCCAGTCCATGTTTTACTATCAACCCTCTCCACAACTGACACCCCGTCAGAAAAGCCACGAGCCCTGGTTGATCTCATGGAATCCCTCTTGCAAATCCATCAGCCACCTAAAAAACTGTCAACAGCTTCTCCACACCCTGTTCACAATAAAAGAAAGGAGGCAGCAGGGGTCCTTGATTGGGGTGCACGGACTGAAATCACTGTCCCTGAGGAGTACCCCGAGTGGGACTTCACCACCCCTGAGGAACAGCACCAGATCCACCGATATCAAGACGTCCTCTTCCAGGGGATAAAAGCTGGATCCAAAAAGCCTATGTATGACCAAAGTATCTTCAGTCACTCAACAAGCAGGAGAGTCTCCTGGGGACTATTATGAAAACCTGTGCGAAGCTTGTCGCATCTGTACCCCCTTCAATCCTGAGTCACCAGTGAGTAAACAAATGGTCCACACCTCATTCGTAACTCAAGCCACCCCAGACATCAAACAAAAGCTCCAAAAACTTGAAGGCTTTACTGGGATAAATATCACTCAGCTGATTAAAACTGCCAACAAAGTATATCTAAACAGAGAGGTTCAGGCCGACAGAGAGGCTGAAAGAAAAATGAAGAAAAAGGCCAGCTGCCTGGCAACTGCCCTAAAAAAAAGAGAGATGACCAAAAGGCATAGAAAAGCCGGCTGCCAAGAGGGGGGAAGCCTAAGACGCCTCCAGCCAGGGACCAGTGTGCTTACTGTGAAGAGAAGAGGCACTGGAAGAACAAATGCCCCAACTGAGGCAAAGCCCCAAGGCCCAGCTGCTGCCTGGAGGACCCTCACAGGGAAAGGCTCATTAGTCTGGCAGGAACAGACTCAGATTGACAAAGAAGAGGCTCTCTCACGCTCGGGCCCCATGAGCCCACAGTCAAAATAAAAGCAGGGAGACAACAGACGACCTTTATGGTTGACACAGGGGCAGAACACTCTGTGGTCACCCTCCCTGTAACTCCCTTCAATAAAAAGACTGCAACTATTCTCGGAGCCCCTGGGACATAAGCAGTCCAGCAGCACTTTTGCCAAGCCCGCCAATATGAACTAGGAGGCCACAAGGCCCGACATAAGTTTCTCTACCTGCCTGAGTGCCCCATTCCCCTCCTTGGCTGAGACATACTCTCAAAGCTCAGAGCCCAAATAACTTTTGAATCAACTGGACGCACCAGCCTCAAATTCAACCCAGGCCAAGAAGAGCCAGGGTCCCTCATACTGGCAATAACCACACCCAGGGAAGAGGAGTAGAGGCTATTCTGTGCCCAGACCCTCTCAAGCAGCCCACCTGAATTCAGAACTGTCTTCCCCTCAGTATGGGCTGAAGACAACCCACCTGGACTTGCTCATAACCGAGCTCCTGTCATTGTAAACTTGACTCCGGGGGCCCAGCCAGAAAGGCAGCAGCAGTATCCCCTCTCACAAGAGGTGAGAGCAGACATCCAGGAACACCTGATCAGACTCAGAGAGGCAGGAATTCTAATCGAGTGTCAGTCGCCCTGGAACACCCTGCTTCTACAAGTCAAAAAGCCAGGACAAGAGTACTGGCCTGTTCAAGACCAGCAAGCCATTAACAAAGTGACTGTCTCTTTACACCCGGTGATCCCAAACCCGTACACCCTCCTCAGCCAGATCCTGGAGTCTGCCAAATGGTTCACCTGCCTAGACTTAAAGGATGCCTTTTTCTGCCTCCAGCTTGCCCCGCAAAGCCCGCTCTTGTTTGCCTTTGAATGGACTGAACCAGACACGGGGCGGCAGATGCAGTTAACCTGGACACGGCTTCCACAAGGTTCAAGAACTCACCCACTCTCTTTGGAGAGGCATTGGCTGCAGACCTTGCCAGCTTTCCGAGGGAAGCTACACACTGCGCCCTCTCCAGTAGGTAGATGACCTCCTCCTTGCCAGGGACACCCTGGAACATTGTGTGGAAGGCAAAAGGGCCCTCCTGCAGCTCCTGTCAGACTCAGGATGCGGAGCCTCATGGAAAAAAAAGCACAAATCTACCAGCAGCGAGTCTGGTACTTGGGCTTCCTCCTGACCCCAGCCCTGGATGAGGGGGGGCATGCGAGAATTCCTAGAGGCCACGGGGTTCTGCAAAAATCTGGATTCCCGGATTCTCAGCAATGGCAAGGCCCCTTTGCAACCTCCTGTGGGGGGCCAGACTGAAAGCCCCCTGTCTGGACAAAAGAAGCAAAAGCCACCTTCCTGGAAATAAAAGCTGCTTCAGAACAGACACCAGCCCTGGGCCTGCCAGATAAAAAAGATCCTTCAATCTCTTCGCACATAAAAAAGTAGCAATTCTGCATTGCAAAGAACATCAAAAGAAAAACAACCCTATAACATAGGGGAACCAGCTAGCAGATAAAGCAGCTAAAACAGCGGCCAATAAAAAAAACAGATAAAGCTCTTTCCCTCACTATGGCCCTAACACCCCCACAGTGGAGGCCCCTCCACCCAAGCACACTAAAAAAGAAAAAGACTGAGCCATAGCTGAAGGAGCCACCCTAACTAAAAAAAAAGCAATACTACATCGGCCAGTTGCCAGCATTACGCGGAGCAGTAAGTGAGCACTGCATGACTTGTGCCAGAAATAACACTCGATCCACACAACCCCGCCCAGTGTCCAAAGAGCAGGAGTTGCCCTCTTTGAAAACCTTGAGACAGACTTCACAGATGTCCAGCCAGAGGACTCAGATATCTCCTAGTAACAGTATGTACATACTCTGGCTGGGTCAATGCCTTCCCAACCAGGAAAGAACGAAGCCGGGAGGTAGCCAAAGTCCTCCTGAGAGAAATTATGCCCGGTTTGGCCTACCATCCACAATCCACAGTGACTGGGCCTGCCTTTGTAGCAGATGTAGAACAAATGTTAACTAAATCCCTCAACATTACCTGGAAACTCAACACTGCATACAGGCCACAAAGTTCAGGGAAAGTGAAGCGAATGAATCACACCCTCAAGGGAACCCTAGCTAAGTTTTGCCAAGAAACTGGCCTCTCATGGCCAGATTTACTGCCCCTGGCTCTCCTCTGTGCTTGCTGCACACCTGGAACTCAAGGTTTTTCCCCTTTGGATTAGTGTATGGACACCCTCCCCAATGTCTAGGAAGCCTCCCAGAGAACCTACACCAAATAGGAGATAAAGGAGCAAGAGAACAGCTCCAAGCCTTGGGAGCCACCTTAAATAAGCTACAACAATACACCAAAGAAAGAGCCCCGATCTCTCTAGGAACCCCAGTACATTCCTTCCAGGCTGGGGGCTCAGTCTGGGTTAAAGATTGGAAAAAGGATCCCCTCAAACCTCAGTAGACTGGCCCCTACATTGTTGTTCTAACTACTCCCACTGCCCTCGTTATAGGCATCACTCCGTGAGTCCATCATTCCAGAGCGAAAAGGGGCCAACATTCTGACGAAGAAACACATAAGTGGAAAGTCCAGTCAGATCTCCAAAAATCCTCTCTGCCTCCACATCCGACAATTGCCCTCTGACTAATGGACACCTGCACACCATGGATCCTGGCTTTCGTCAGAGTGGTGTCTTTTATTCTAGGCATTAGACTCTCTGCTGCTGCCCCCTCTGACTAAACTATTCCTCAAAAAAATTGCCCTTTCTATTGTCTATTGGGTAATCCTCAGGTTGTTTTGCTGTGCTTACCTGTCTCTCCTAGCTGAACTCAAGTCTCAGCCTGCATTTTCAAAATACCTCTCTATAACGTTTAACTCTGCAGAAGTTATAAAGTGCATAGTGAGCCTGAAAGGAGCTACCTCCTTTCCCCCAATGAGATTTCCTGGGCGAAACGGGCTGCGCCTTTGCTGATCCCTGCCCTAGTTGGGCTCAGTGTAGCTGGATCAGCTGCAGTAGGCACAGTGGCCCTAATAAAAGGAGACTTAGGGCTCGCTGCCCTAACAGAAGTTGTTCAAGATTTAGAGCAGCTTGAAACCACCATGATTCAGCTGCAAGATCAAACTGATTCCCTGGCTGAAGTAGTGCTGCAGAATCGTAGAGGACTGGACCTCCTGTTCATGTTCCATGGAGGCTTATGTGTAGCCCTCGGAGAAGATTATTTTTTATGCAAATAGGTCTGGCATAGTTAGAAGCTCTCTAGCCAAAGTAAAAGAAATAATCCAGCATAAGAATAACATGTTAGAAAACAAAAAGTCTTGGTTCCAAGGATGGTTTGAATGGAATCCATGGCTAACAACTCTTCTAACTGGCTTTGCTGGGCCAGTGATTCTGCTGTTCCTTAGACTATTAGTGGGACCCTGCATATTTAACTGGCTCATTAACTTTATCAAGGAACTCGTTTCCTCCATACAGCTCATGAATATGTGTAGCCACTATGACCCTGTCATAAACCAGAGATGATGTCCCCTAAAACAAAGTGTTTAAAGGGGCATCAGAGGGGGGAGTGATAGGGAAAAATTTACAAGGACAGCAACTTACAAGGACAGCAGTCTAATCCAGGTGGCTCCCTTCTGTTGCTCTTCTTAGCAAAGATAACAGAAACTCCCTTAACTTCCCCGTCCCTTTCACTCCCCGTTCTGCCAGGCATTTACTCCCTAAACTCACTCCCCCTTGCCTGCTCGCTTGCTGTACACATAGGAATGTTGCAGATACAGAAGCAGAAAGATACATATTGCTCCCTTTGCCTTTGTTCAGGGCTCAGACTTCTGGGAGATTACTCCCCTCTGAGCCCGCCCATGTGAAATAAAGCCTCAAGACTCTAAGACATCTGAGTGCGTGCTTGGTTCTTCCATCAGTGATCCAGTCCAGGTTTTTTCAGTATTTTCTGTAACAAGAGGAGACAGAAGGCAGGGCTTGACCCTAGCTTCCTCCAACCAAGGCAGTAGTGCATCCATCTGTTTCACATAGTGAGCTCTAGGGTACAGTTTTATTGAAGAAAGGCTTTCCTTTCTTTAAAATAAAAAGTTTGAAAACCATGGCAATTTTCACCTATTTTTACATATTTGTTGAGCATCTTCTAGGTACCAGGCATTGTTCTAGGTACCAGAGATATATCAAAGCAGCACCTGGCTCCCAGATCCTCCCTTACATAGAGTAGTAGCCCATCTTTTCCCCACATGTTCTTAACCCGGCTTCCCAGGCAGACTTAGAAGTTCCATGAAGGCAAAGACTTTGTTTTATGTCTTTCATCTCTTTCTCAGAGGGCAGTATTTGAACAGATCTTACTGAATATGGCAGCGGGCTTTCTGGCCTGGATAGCAGAGTGCAGAGGGACAAGAGGAAATCCCACGGGAATGTCATACCTTTGCTCTGGGTCATTTACAGAGGAGAGAGTGGGCACACAGATAATTAAAGGTTAACACAGTCCTATACAACCCAGCTCACACACACATGCACACACGCTATGCATGGAAACTCAGCCAAAGCATTTACTTGCTCTTGACTGGAGTTATCTCATTTTATAAACTGGGGGTGACCCATCAACCATGCAGTCCTTAAATGGGAAAAAAAGGTGCTATGGGCATTAATGGCACTGACATGAAAAAGGCTGCTCCTTGCTATCTAGAGTAGTCAGACCCCAGAGGTAAAAGAAACTTTGCAGATCAGCCCTGGTTTCACAAGTGAGGGAAATGAGTGCCACAGAAAACAAGTGGCTTGCTGCAGGTCACATTGGGAGTTTCTGATACAGCCAGGATTGGAAGCTAGGGCTCCTGTTTCTTTGTTTAAAGTTCCTTCCATGTGAGCAGAAAGCTTCCAAAGGACACAGAAAATCTCTCCAAATAAGTAGGAAATCACTTCAGATTTCCTAATTACAAGATTTGCAATTCAAGAAGTATTTACTGAAATATATTATATGTTAATGGAGCTGCCATTTCTGGGGCAATAATAGAAGGATATAACATAGTTCTTATCCTCCAGTAGCTGAGAAAACAAGAGACAAAGATTCGAAACAGTTAAGTAAAAATAACAGGCAGTATGTGAGAAGTGCCAAAATTGGGGGAACAGCAAGTCCAAGGAAGAGCTCCAAGGAAACAGACTGCTTCCCATCCCATCCCACAGAGAAGGTGCCTTTAAGCTATGCTGGGGAGGATTTAAATAGAGAGGTTAAAGACCACCCCACTCAACTCGAGGGGTTCCCTTCACATTGGTGGCCATGTGGCCAGGAGAAAGGAGAAATCCAAGTAAACTGGGATAGTCAATGCCCAGGAATTTCTATTTTTAAGAGTTACCCATATGGGCGCGAAGCCGTCGATGGGGAAGGAAAGTCCGGAGGCAAAGGGGTGTGCAGGAAGTATGGTGCCTGAGGATGTGGGGCGTCTGTGTGGGAGCCCTCGGAAGGAAACACCGCGAAGGAGAGACAGATCTATGCTTTTGAAGGAAGCTACCTGGAAGACACTCAGGTGTATGGCAATATTATTCGTGGCTGGGATCGCTATTTGACCAACCAAAAGAACTCTAATAGCAAAAATTATCGAAGGAGCCAGAAGTTTAAAGAAGCTGAGCAGCTCTTCAGTAAATCCTGTTACTTCACCAGCTGCAGTAAGTGCATCAGCAGGAGTTCAGGACCAGCTCATTGAAAAAAAGGAGCCAGGAAGTAGGACGGAAAGTGATACTTCTCCACACTTCCACAATCAGGAAAATGAGCCCAGCCAGGAGGACCCTGAGGATCTGGATGGCTCTATGCAGGGAGTGAAACCTCAGAAGGCTGCTTCTTCTACCTCCTCAGGGAGTCACCACAGCAGCCATAAATAAACGAAAGAATAAAAACCAGCACAGGATTAATCTTAACTTAAACAAAAAACTACGAGCTGACTATTAGAAGACTCACTAGTGCAGAAGTGTCCAGGCTACAGAGCCCTGCTTCCCTTCTCCAACCTCACAAAGACAAGCATTCCTCACCTGAGTACGTGGCCATCCAGCTCTGCTTCCCAGACTCAGTGCCTGTGAGTATGAGTAGTCTGTTCCGAAATGTGGTGATGAGCAAGTCATTTCTCTAAGACCACATTGGATCATTTACTTTGTGTCATTTTTAGTGACAGAACTGCAGGAAGACCAAGACATGGTTGTAATCCTAGTTAGCTGCTGTGAATTTCTCCCTTCTTGGAATGAATGTCTCCCCCATCCCCAAGCCAGCTTCATCTGTGATGCTCATCGAGAAATGTTCTCTGGGTTTATTTTACGCTGAAAGAACAACACAGGTCACGTTTCAGAGAGAGGCTATAAATATCTGGCATTCT
Source organism: Phataginus tricuspis (assembly GCA_029783875.1). Taxonomy (NCBI): domain Eukaryota; kingdom Metazoa; phylum Chordata; class Mammalia; order Pholidota; family Manidae; genus Phataginus; species Phataginus tricuspis. The sequence continues at coordinate 99,209,076 of JAQQAC010016209.1, read as the reverse complement.
CTTATTTTGTTTGTTTATTTTTCTGTTTTTCTACCATCTTATTTTCTTTTGGAACATTTTCTAATGCCACTGTACAGTTCATACCTTCCTTCCAACATCTGATAGTTTCAGGCAGTTGCCAATATTCTTAACCAAAAATAATAGTTTACCATAAATAAAATGAGGAACTTGCCTCTTCGTTTTTTTACAGGGAGAAGGTAACGAGCATTTATTTAATAATTATACCTATCTTAAACCTTTCTGAGTTGGAATGTTTTGAATTCAAGGAGCAGAAAAAGCTGAAAAACCTAAGTTTAAATCAGTGCTTTTAAAATAGGTGTTTTTATTCTTCTGTATGAATAAAATTTCACAGGCTTTGATCATGCTTTACTTTTAAACCTGAGATTGTTTTTCCACTTATCTATGTGGATAAAATGTGACTTCCTGTGGCCAGGATTCTCACCTGGCCCTGGTTGATTAGCTCACTGCACACCTGTGGGCAATTTGACTCTATATAAAGAACTCTGCCCAGTGCTCCAGGCGTGACACGGTGGCACAGATGCAAGGCTGCAGGAGAGCAGAGCAGAGGATGGAGTGGTGGCAGCGCCGAGGACAGAGGCCCAGAGGATGGCTGTGCGGGATGACTGCAGAGAGGCCCACAGGACAGCTGTGTGGGACAGCTGTGCAGGCAGAGAGGCCCAGAGGACAGCTGTGTGGGATGGCTGTACAGGCAGAGAGGCCCAGAGGACGGCTGTGCGGACAGAGGGGCCCAGAGGCAGAGAACAGCTTGCTGCAGACTTGCTCTGAGTGAATAGGATTCTAGTGACTGACCTGCCACCTGGAAATAAAGTTGGGTATAGCCCTTTCACCCCAATAACATTTTGCTGTCAATTTCTTTGGTCACATTGAATCCATAGCAAACTTGCCCGGGGCTGAAACCCATTGGCAAGACAACTGGCAAAAGTCGGCAGGGTTCACTGTTGACCAAGGAAAAAGACAGGCTGCCCTTATGGGAGGGGTGCTTCAGCGGGCTGCCCCTGTGAATGGGGAGACAGTGGATTGTCCCCCAATGAGTATGTGGTCAGAAGTGGCTTGCCTAGTATAGGACTGGGCCCCACCCAAGGACTTGAGGCAAGTGGAGGTGACACCTGAGGCAGTAAGGGTGGCCCTTGGTATAATAAGTAGATCCTTTGAGAAGCAGAGGGCCCGTGAGGCAGGGGGGACTGTGGGTTGGCTGCTTCTCACACTATTAAAAAGGTCTACAGAAGAGACCCAAGAAACGGCGGCACAAGAACACAAGCTGCAAACTTCTGTGGATTCCCTGAAGAAGGAAATGGCATTGATGTGAGAGGAGGCAGCACGAAAACGCTGGCAGCAAGGTGCCATTGAAGAGGTAAAGGATTCCTTACAAAACGAGATGGCAGCGCTGCCAGGTGTTCTGAAGGAGGAAAAGGCCATCAAGGAAAAAGATGAACTCCTGAGGGAAGCACAGGCAGAGGTGGTGCAAGATCGCCAGATGCAAAGCACTGAAGTGAAGGTTAAGAGAGCTGCTGAAGACTGAGTTAGAATTGCTGTGAGGCACGGTAGTAAACGTAAAGGTTGTAGCAGAGGAGGCACTCAGGGGAGGGGAGAAAAAGGTGCCATCAGCCCCAGAAATGGAGGAGCTGGGGAAGGATGAAGGGGTGGTGCCGGAGGCACTGGCCCCTCCTGTATTGAAAGCACGTCCAATGGTTGTAAGGACCCGGCAGCTCAAAGTACCCCAAGGAGAGGAGCAGCCCTCTCCCCAGGTCGTGGAGCACTCTATGGTCGGCCCCTATACTCAGGCTGAGCTGGTGGATCTGGGCTCCCGGTTTAGGCAGAAGCCCTCGGAGTCAATATCAGCTTGGCTCCTGCGTCTGTGGGACTTAGGGGTGGATGGAATTGTTCTGTCGGGATCAAAGATGGGACAGCTGGCTTCCCTGACAGTGCACCCTGCCTTGAGGCAGCAATTACAGAATGCACATCAGACCTCAGGGAGTCACTCCCTCCTCGACTGGTTTATGGCTGCACTTGGTGCTGTGTGGCCCAATCTGTGTGATATACCATCCTCTCCTGTTAGATGGCAGACGTATGCTGAGCTCCAACAGGTGTTATGAGACAAAGGCATAAGAAATGCTATCTATAGTGCAGAGAATTATGGCCCAGATGAAAAGATTTCCACTACTGGGATAAGAAATACTGTGCTTCAAATGGCTCCCACATCCCTCTTTGGGTCTCTAGTGGCCATTCTTTCCCCTCACTTAGGGCATCCCATAAGCGAGGTGACTTGTACAGTAGCAGACTTAGGAGAGGCTGAAGCAACGAGAATTCGGAAAGAGATAAGACCTGTTGCTCACAAGAATTTACAGGGCCCATGAAGGTTACCAGGACCCAGATGTGGGTTGATTTAATACAGGCATGAGCAGATAGAAGGAAATGAGATGGGAAGTCAAACAGGACCTTACTAGAGCTATGGCAACAACTGAAACCAGAGCAGCAGTTCCACCCATTAAGACCAAAGAGGCAGAGGTCACAGACAGAGCCACAGTCCAGCCTGTTTGTTTGCAAGACTTCCTGCTGGAGGGCGAGCCAATCTCACTCGAGCCCACACAGGAAGATGATTGGGGAACACAGTTTAACTGAAGGGAAGGTTAAGGTATCTGCCCTGAGGGACTAGGGGGACCAGAGGCCACATGTTGAAATAGCTATCCATTGGTCCCCAGTGAACATACAACGTCTCCTGGCTCTGGTGGACACAGGGGCTGAATATTCAGATTCGTGGTAACCCTGAGCTGTTCCCCAGGACCCCCACTAACATAGATGGATATGGGGGTAAGGCTATCAGACTGAAACAAGCCCAAATCCCTTTGGGAATAGGGTATTATCCCCAAAAGAGTATACTGTGTATATATCTCCTATCCCTGAGTATATTTTGGGGATTGATATCCTGCAGAGTCTATGGTTGCAGACTCCTGCAGGTGAGTTCAGACTGAGAATACGTGGGGTGAAGGCAGTTCTGAGGGGACATAGCTTTGCCTGTGCCTCTGCAGGTGACAAATACCAAACAATCCAAACTGCCTGGAGGGCATAAAGAGACTGGAGAAAGTCTACAGGAGCTGAAAAAGATGGGTATTATAAAGCCCACTCACAGTCCTTTCAATTGCCCAGTGTGGCCAGTAAAAAAGCCAGATGGCTCCTGACATATGACTGTGGATTACAGAGAACTGAATAAAGTCATACCCCCTATGCATGCTGCTGTCCCCTCTATTGCAGGCTTGATGGATACCATCAGCCAAGAACTAGGAACATATCATTATGTGGTAGATCTTGCTAATGCCTTCTTTTCCACTGACACTGAGCAGGAAAGTCAGGACACAGCCCCACCATCTGTCATGGACTTGTAGCCCTGGAGTTGACTACATAGGAGAAACTGCCAACGGTGCGGCTGTAGCATTATATTGATGATGTTATGCTCACATCCAATTCTCTTTCAGATCTAGAAGATGCACCACCTAGACTGCTGCAACATTTACAGAAAAAAGGATGAGCTGTGAACAGCCCCAAGGTTCAGGGACCTGGTTTGTCTGTCAAATTCTTGGGGGTCGTCTGGTCAGGTAAGACCAAAGTGATACCAGAAGCAGTTATAGATAAAGTCCAGGCCTTTCCTACCTCCACAACTGTAGCATTGCCACAGGAGTTTCTGGGTCTTCTAAGCTACTGGAGAGTGTTTATCCCGCACTTGGCACAAATTCTGAAGCCCTTATACCAGTTGGTATGAAAGGGTGTCAGGTGGGACTGGGATGAGACATGTGCATCTGCCTTTACTACAGCAAAATGGGCAGTCAAGGCCATGCAGGCCTTGAGGGTGATAGACCCATCAAGCCCTGTGAGCTAGACATTCATGTGACTGAAGACAGTTATGGCTGGGATCTGTGGCTATGACTTGAACGAACACGCCAACCCATTGGATTCTGGTCACAACTCTGGAAAGAGGCAGAGGTTCGATACACTTTGATAGAAAACCAACTGGCTGCCGTGTATCATGCCTTGCTGGCTACAGAACCCATCACTGGAATGGCCCCGATAAAGGTAATAACCACCTATCCCATTTTGGGGTGGGTACGAGACTGGACCCAAAAGCCAAGTAGTGGCGTGGCACAAACATCCACACTAGCCAAGCGGGGTGCTTACCTACAGCAGCGTAGTGCCCTTTCTAGTAGCCTCTTGAGTGAAGAACTCCAACGCTTATTAGGGCCGGTGACCTATACTTGTGAAAAGCAGAAGAACTTGCTTTTGAACCATTAGTAGCAGACTCCCTATTAGGAGCGAAGAGCCCCTATACCCAAAGATGCATGGTACGCAGATGGCTCCAGCCGTGGGCAGCCCTCAAAATGGAGGGCCATAGCTTTCCATCCTAAGACTGAGACTGTATGGATGGAAGATGGTGAGAGGAAGAGCAGCCAATGGGCAGAGTTGCAGGCCGTGTGGCTTGTGATCAGCCAGGAGCTCTCCTCTATAGTTGTCTGCACTGACAGCTGGGCTGTCTATTGGGGCTTGACCCTGTGGCTACCAACCTGGTACCATGCCAACTAGTTGGTTGGTCACCGACCCCTTTGGGGGCAAGAACTGTGGCAAGACTTATGGGCCTGTGGTCAGACGAAAATAATTACAGTATACCATGTGACAGGTCATTTGCCACTGGGATCCCCAGGAGATGATGAAGCAGATAAATTGGCCCAGATACCTTGGTTAGAAGGAAAGCCTGCCTCTGATGTAGCCCAATGGTTACAACAGCATTTGTTGCATGCAGGGCAAAAGACAATGTGGGCTGTAGTCTGTCGGTGGGGCTTGCCTTTGACCTTTGAAGAAGTTAGTAGAGCCCAGCAGGAGTCTGTAGTGTGCTCCAAAAGGGACTTACACCAAGTTCCACAGGAACATGGGACAATAGCTAAGGGGCTTATACCCCTCGTCAGGTGACAGGTAAGACTATATTGAGCCTCTACCTGTGTCAGAAGGATATCAGTATGCCATGACTTGTGTGGACACAGCTACTGGACTTCTGGTTGCTTTTCCTACTCGTTGTAGAGACCAGCAGATGACCAAAAGAGGCCTGGAGTGTCTCTTTGCTGCCTATGGCCAACCACAGGTAATTGAGAGTGATCAGGGCACCCATTTTGCTAGACATACACTGCAAAGAATGGGTGCAACAGCTGGGAATCAAATGGAAGTTTCATGTGCCATACAATCCTACCACAGCAAACATGATAGAGAGGCACAATGACTTATTAAAATCCAGACTAACGTCAGATACCAATAGTCTGCGGGAATGGTCAGTCCACTTATGGACTGTGCTATGGCATTTGAACGAGAGACCCCGAGAGGGAGCCCTGAGCCCCGTGACATGTTAACATATGTGGCTTCCTCCCCTATACAACTACAAGTACAAACCAATGAAGAATCACTGAAGCTGACGTTCGGCCACCAGAATAACATCTTGCTGCCAGCACCAACTGCACTGAACCCCGGAGACTCCATTGAGTGAACGTGGCCTTGGACCTTTAGACACACGGACCAATGATGGCTGGCTCTCCTGGCACCAAGGCCTGGAAGCTGGCCTCCTGTGTATTCCTGGAATAACAGCAGAGTGGCCCCCAAAGAACTTGGTAATATATCCTAAACAGCCAGAAGGTAGGAGCATCTTATCAGGGAGTTCTGTTTTATCCTTATGGCTAGTGCATGCCGCTCCAAGAGCACTATATATACACCCCTCAGTCACCCTCATGGGGAGAGGAGTAAATGTTTGGTATACTAGAACTGGATGAGACCCCCTTCCTGCTACAGTCCTATCACAGGACCACTCTCTTGCATGCATCCTACCTGATGGACAAGATTTGCCTATGTTGGTGGCATTAAAACATATGTCTTATCGCCCCTAAGGTCTTTGTGCATTGGGAACTTCTCTGGCTTGAGGATTATTATAATTTTTGTTACCTGTATCAAAATCTTGTTGTATCTTAATTTTTGTTATTATCTCTAAGTTGTTGTTATCCTCTGTTGCTGTTGTGGAATCTGGTTACAGTGCTCCACCTTTCTCGCACAGGTACCACTGCGGAAGACTGAAAGTGTGTAGACTGTAAGGCGAGAATCCTGGAGGGCTGGAGTATGGGTATGGTGGGGTTCCTCACTGCACTTAAACCACCAGGATCCTCACTGCACTTAAACCACCTGATGATGTTGCTAGGCTACCACTTCCACACCTTTAGATAATAAGCTATTATTGCACTATATAGAGAGCTTGGCCCAGTGCTCTGGGCAGAGGCAGAGATGCTAGTGCTCGACCTACTGCTGGGAAAACAATCTGGGTAATAAACCCTTTCACCCCAAAGAACATTTGTTGTCATTTTCTTTGTTCACGTTGAATCCACAGCAAACTTGCCTGGGGGGCAAGACAGATGCCCAGCAGATCCCCCTTCCTTCCAGGGTTTGATGGGCTGAGGAACTTGCTAATTGCTTGAGATGTTACCTACCTCTAGACCATTGGTGATCTACTTTGGCTGTACATTGGAATTACCTGGGAAGCTTATTCAAGAAATAACAATGCCTGTGTTCACCCCCAGAGACAATGACTGGGGGCATAGTCTATTATTAGGATTTCCTGTCAGAGTCCCTGGGAATCAGGTAAGAAGCCAAAATGAGAACCACTGCATTGGGGACTGGATGGTTTGATTAAAATCCTATGTTGAGAACCAATCTAAAGGGTAGGATTTGGGGCCTCACCTTTCCTTTGACTCTATTTAGTCATAATCCTTTACTTATGCCTATATCTTTGTTAGGAAAAATATGTTCCATTTGTTATAATATTGATACAGCTATATGTGGATGGTGTCCTATCAAAAACAAGTCTACCCTGTCACATGTGCAAAAGCTTTCACTTTTTTCCTCAAATAAATTTTTTTCTTGACAAAAAAAAAATATTACCCATGTAATTATGATGCTCACCCAGGTTTGGGGTTCACTCATGTAAAGTATAATGCAGAATAAATTGGTTAAGTGTACCCCAATCTTCCTCCCTCGCTCATCCAGTTTGTCTGGGGGTGGGCATCAATAATTCTTGCCTACATTTTACTGAAGGGAAAACTGAGGGTCCGAGAGATTTTCAATGATGTCTTCAAGGTCATTCAGCAAGTAGTGGGGACTCTGGTTTCCTGCCAATCAATAGAAACAGAAAGATTGCAAGATACCATCCCAAGGAGGATTTTGCTTCCTTTCTCTGCATGACAAGTCAGACCTGCTTGGTTATCCAGTTTGTTGCCCAGAGTACAAAAAGGAGCAAGTCTCTGGAGCTGCCAGGTGTATGGGACAGAGCTCAGGGTGAGGTTAGTCCCTAGGAGCTGGGAGTTCTGATTTTGCTGTGTGACTCAGCCCAAGCCACTTCCCCTCGCTCTATGTGCCCTTCACCTATTAATAACGATGCCCAACGTCACTGTTGGGATTAGCGATAAGTCATGGAAAACGCACAGTGCAGTTAAGTCCCAATGTGATTCCTGGGAACAGAAGGGATCCAGAGCCATCTGCCAACTGTTGTAAGTAAAATATGTGCTGACATTCTCCAGAGTAGAAGCATTTTCTTCCCAGGAAGCAGGTGAGCTGGAGGCGAGGCTGGGCCCTGCCCTGGTCAGAGGCACTGACCAGTGTGGTGGCCCTAGAGATCCTGGCAGAGAGCAGTCTGGTCTTAGGAGGAAAAAAGAAATAAAAGGAGGTTACCAAGAGGAAAAGCAGCATTCATCAGAAGGAAATTATCTGCAGACTTTGGCAGGACTGGGAAATGGTTAAAATCAGGGCTTGGATCTTCTGCAGTAAAATAAAATAAAATCAGGGCTTGGATCTTCTGCACTAAAATATACAAAACATAAAATTTACCATTTTTAAGTGTACAGGTCAGTGGTATTAAGTACAATCACATTTTTATGCAACCAGTACACCACCCATCTCCAGAACTTTTTTCATTTTGCAAAACCCGAACTCTATACCCATTAAACAACAATTCTCCATTCCCCTCCTCTATCCAGCTCCTGGCAACCACCATTCCACCTTCTGTCTCTACGAATTTGACAACTCTAGGTACCTCAAAGAAGTGGAATCATGCAGGACATGTCTTTTTATGACTGGCTTATTTCACACAGTATAATGCCCTCAACGTTCACTCATGTTGTAGCATGTGTCAGACTTCCTTTTAAAGGCTTAATCATATTCCATTGTACATATATACATATATATGTTGGGTGGCTTACACCTTTTGGCTATTGTAAATAATACTGTTATAAACATCAGTATGCAAATGTCTCTTCCAGACCATGCTTTCACTTCTTTTGGATATACACCCAGAAGTGGCATTCCTGGATTAGAAAGCAGTTCAATTTTGTTTTTTTGAGGACCCACCATACTGTTTTCCACACTGGCCGCACCATTTTACATTCCTACTAGCAATGCACAAAGGTTCCACTTTCTCCATATCTTTGTCAACACTTCTTATTTTCTAATCTTTTTGTTTTATAGAAGCCATCCTAATGGGTGTGAAGTGGCATCTCATTGTGGTTTCGATTTGCATTTCCCTAGTGATTAGTGATATAAAGCATCTTTGTGTGGGCTTCTTGGGCATTTGTATATCTTCTTTGGAGAAATGTCTATTCTGGTCCTTTGCTCATTTTTAAGTGGGGTTGTTTGTTGTTTTGTTCCTCAGTTTTAGGTGCTCTCCAAATATTCTGGATATTAATCTCTTATCAGGTATGTGATTTACAAATATTCTCTCCCACTCTGTGGGTTGCTTTTCACTCTGTTGACAGTGTCATCATCTGAGGACTTTGGCAGAATTGAAATATGGTTGGAACCAGGGTTTGGATCTTGATTCAAAATCTGACCATTTGATGTTGGGCAAGCTACTTAACCCTCTTTGAGCCTGCCTTAGTTTATTCATCTGAAAAATGGGTATGTTGCTCATTATAGGACCAGCTCATAAGGTTGCTATGATGATGAGTAAATGAGATCATATATCTAAAACCTTACCACAGAACCTAACCCAGGTTAAATGCTCAGTAAGTGGTAGCCTTTATTAGTATTGGGCCTAAGAAGGAACCAGAATGATATAATTGGAATGTGATATTAGTTATCATCAAATTGGGTGAGAAGGCCAACCAACCTGAACATAGTAATATTACATAATACTTAACACTTGTGTAGCAAGTTCCAGTTTACAAAGCATTTAAACATTCATCATTCATTCAACAGGCTTTGCTGGAAACATAATAATGAGTAAGACACAGACAGTCCTGCAGAACTGAGTGGGAGAAACCAACAAGGGAAAAGCAGTTTCAATCAGGGTGATAAGTGCTAAGGAGACAGAAGCATTGGGTGCTAGAGCAGGGGCTCAGAGGAAAAGCAGTTCAGACTGGGGGGAGGCTTCTCAGGTGGGTAATAGGGACACATAATTCTGCAGGATTACAGGGTTAAGGGGAGGAAAGCAGGCACTGGAAGGGGCCTGGTGTTCTAGGTAGAGGAAAAAGCTACTTCAAAGGCTGGAGGTGAAAAAGGCTGGCTCATTTGGGAACAGCTACTACTTTATTATGGCTGGAGCCTAGAATCTGAGAGGAGCAGTGTGAGATGAGCCTGGAAAGGCAGGCAGGAGCCAAATCAAAAAGGGCCTTACAGACCCCGGTTAAGGTCTTATGATTTTATCCTGAGGGTAATTCAGAAGCTATTGAAGGTTTTAAGCAGATTCATGATGTGACCAGATTCACCCTTTGGAAAGATCTCTGTGGCTGCAATGTGGAGAGTAGACACAGTGAAAAGGACACTGCCTGGGGAAGACCAGATAGAAAGGTGAACTAAAGGAAGAACAGTGAGGATAGAAGTGGAGGGTTTAAGAGATATTTAGGATAAAACAGTACATCTGGGGACTGACTGGGTGGCCTTAGTTCACTCTGGGAATAATTCAAGTATTAGCATCATTCTTTGAGATGAGTAACAGAAGCTGAGAAATGTTAAATGATTTGTACAAGTTCACCGAGCCAGAAAGAATCAGATCAGGACTCTGGCTTTCTACCCTGACATATTTTATTCCCTCCTCCAGAATATGCAGTTAGATGAGTTTCTAGATCTTTATGTGTAAATCACCTTTAAGAGATTCAAGTCCTATTTCCCCATCCACTGCTATGCAGCATATAATCATTTCAGAAGTACTTTATCTGATTTGTGATTGGTTGCCAATGCACTAAGGCTTCACACCCTGGGGCTTTAAGACATTTTTTTCCTTCCATACAAATTACTGTTTATTGAGTAGCTTGGAAGTAATCCCTTCCATCCCAGGGAGGCTCAGATGAAGAGCCCAAGTCCTACGCTTAGCCATTAATTAGCTGTTGGATAGAACAAGTTACCTTCTTTCTATAATTTCCCATCTGAAAATGCAGGGGAACAGAACAAACAAATGCATATTCACTCAAATTCAATTGCTTTATGAATCTCCTAAATAAGTACACCCTCAAACAATGAATAACAACTCGCTCATAAATGTGCTTCGTAAATTGGGTTTCTAACCCCATAATACACTCATAGATGGTAGGGATTTTCCCTGAAACTGTACTGTTTGCTCACTAGGGAGTATGCCCCTGCTCCATAATTGTTGAGCACAGTATTATCAGACAAACTGTCAACCAAAATGCATGGGTATGTTTGGTTTGGTCTCAGATGCTTGTACTGCTAAGACTCTCTTTTTGGTGTATGTAGGGAGTGCAGGGTGAAATTCTCTTGAGTTATAAAACGAGGAGGCAGAGGTGCTCAAGATGGCGGCGTGAGTAGGGCAGCGGAAATCTCCTCCCAAAACCACATATACTTTTGAAAACACAGCAAATACAACTATTCCTAAAATAGGGACCAGGAGATACATTACAACAGCCAGGCTACATCTACATCTGCGAGAACTCAGCATCTCACAAAAAGGGTAAGATACAAAGCCGTGACCCGGAAGGACCCAAGCACTCCCCCTACCCCAGCTCACAGACAGGAGGAAAAGAATCAGGGAGGGGAGGGAGTGGAAGCACAGGACTGCAAAATAACCACCCTAGTAATCTGCACCAGGAGCACAAACACACATCACATGGTGTACCAGATATTAGAGAAACAGAAAAGTAAAATCTGAAACAGAGACTGCAAGCACGTCCCCACAGCCGGCTGAGCAGGGAGAGAAGAAAAGCGAGCACTTTAAAAGTCTCAAAGGGACAAGGGTTTAAACAGCTGGACAAAATCGTCCCGGCACACTCAGCCCAGCAGGCTGGGAATCTTAAGGAACTTCAGGCGCCCTGACTCCCTGGGTGGCAACGCACCTCCAAAATCCCTCACGGCGATAAGCAGCCTGCCATTCATTCCCCGCCACCAGCGCTGCAAGCAAACTGGCTGACTTGCCACTGCTGCAGAAAAGCCGGGGAGCAGCCCCCCTGCACAACAACCACACAGAGTTTTGTCCCAGTGCGCAGCTAATCAGGACAGACCCAGAGGCTGCTACCAGCACAAACAGAAGAGGCTGGCATAAAGTCCAGAAGGCACAAAGTGGCACCGTTCTCACAGGAGAACACACCCAGCAGGCCTGTGACACCCGGCAGTGCCTTAGGCCATCCCAAGGGCTGTCCCACCCATGGCACCTCAGGTAATTGACACAGAGACTGCCCCCGGTGTGTAGGTAACTGGCAGGGCAGAAGAGAAGAGCAAGGAGACCAGTAAGCAGGAAGGGACTGTGCTCACCCAGATGACACATGCGCCACCTGCCGGTGATCACTTCTATCACCATGAAAAGGCAGAAGAACCTGGTCAAGTCCAAAATTACTCAAACAACACTAGAGAGAGGGGGCCTGAGGAGATAGATATAACCAATCTTCCTGAAAAATAATTCAAAATAAAAGTCGTAACTGTGCTGATGAAGCAGGAGAGAAATATGCAAGAACTAAGGGATGAAGTCTGGAGGGAGATAACAGAAATGAAATAATCAATAGAAGGACTTAAAGAGCAGACATTCCCGGCAGAAGACGTGCAAGAGACTGTTAATGGAACAGAAATAAGAGAACAGGAATACAGAGAAGCGGATGCAGAGAGAGACAAAAGGATCTCTAGGAATGAAGGAATATTAAGAGAACTGTGTGACCAATCCAAACGGAACAATATTCACATTCTACAGTTACAAGAAGAAGAAGAGAGAGAAAAAGGGATAGAAAGTGTCTTTCAAGAAATAATGGATGTTTGCAACAACATGGATGGAGCTGGAGGGTATTATGCTCAGTGAAATAAGTCAGGCCGAAAAAGACAAGTACCAAATGATCTCACTCATATGTGGAATATAAGAACAAAGGAAAAAAAAAATGAAGGAACAAAACAGCAGCAGACTCACAGAACCCAAGAATGGACTAACAGTTACCAAAGGGAAAGGGACTGGT
>JAQQAC010016209.1:99146670-99191603 GCA_029783875.1 Phataginus tricuspis | reverse complement strand
GACATAGGGTGGGGGGGTACGGGGGGGACTGTACAGCTCAGAGAAGACAAGTAGTGATTCTCATCTCACTACACTCATGGACAGTGACTGTAATACGGTTGGTGGGGGGGACCTGATGAAGGGGTAGTTTAATCATAACAATATTGCTCATGTAATTGTAGGTTAATGATACTAAAATAAAATAAATTGTAAAAAAAAAATGGATTAGAGTGAAATAATTGTCTTGAATAACTGTAAAATTTGGCAGTACTTAAGATTTGATGAGAAATGTTTTAAACATGAGTTGGATTTCATTTTTAAGGGAATGCTCTATCATGTGAAAACAAGATTATAAAATAGTATATTATGATATAAATATTTTTAAAAGTATATGTATATTTTGTTTATATACATTTATATTAGTATACAAATAGAGAAAATCTGTAAGCTTCTATACCAAATAGTGTCAGTTGTTTTATACCATGTGTTCTCTCAAACAACATGTACTAATTAGATAATAAATAAAAATAACTTAAAAATTAAGGGATTAAGAATATATTCCTAATCTGTTATTAAATTCAATAACATATGCAGTAACAGTAACAATAACATATTTTTTCCAAAAATGTGCATAAAGTTTTTATGTATTTTTACATAAAGTTGCTTTGTAGACAAGTCATTAATTTACTGTTGCATAATTCTTTCTTGACATATGTAGATTTTATAATTTACAGTTGACAAAAATGTTAAATATAAAATGTACAGTTAATAACCACATGAGTAAATTATATTTTATCAGAAAAAAAGGAATGTGAGAATGCTTGATAAACATTTTGCAAAGATATATTTCTTCCTATGTGTTATATTAAGGCTGAAGACTCTAAATTCAAAGTGGAAAATGATATATTTTTCAAGAAAAAATTGATATATCAGGCTTATGAGTATATTTAACTGTTTGTTCATTACCCTAGGCTAGATGACAAAATCTTGCCAAACAAAATCGTAGAATCATTTGACTATGATTATATTTCAGTAAACATACTTTAACATGAATTCACACATTTGTAATACTACATTGTTGTGTATAATTAGATGGGAATAAAACCTGTCTTTTTATATCTTACAATTCTGTGTTTAGTCACCCATAAATTTCATGGTTAAATGTAAGTGGAACATCTTAAAGGTTCTTTTTCTTAAATTATTTCTTAAAGTTTACTTCTTAATATAATTATTCTTAATGTCAGGATTGGATATATTTATTTTAATGTTTTGGTTATAATTGCTTAGATAGGGAACAAGTGGACTATGAATAGTTAAAATTTTCTAATAAACTACAATTATGACTGGTTAAAAAAAAATAGCAAAAAATAAAATCAACTATCCACAAAAACAATCAAAGGAAACACAAAAGAGTAGAGAATAAAACACCTAACATATAAATAATGGAGGAGGAAGAATAAGAAGGGAGAGAAATAAAGAATCATCAGACTGTTTACAATAGCATAATAAGTGAGTTAAAGTTAGATGGTTATATAGTAAAGAAGCTACCCTTGAACCTTTGGTAATCACGAATCCAAAGCCTGCAATGGCAATAAGGACGTACCTATCAATAATCACCCTAATGTAAATGGAGAGAACGCACCAATCAAAAGACACAGAGTAATAGAATGGATAAAAAAACAAGACCCATCTATATGCTGCTTACAAGAGACTCACCTCAAACCCAAAGATATACACAGACTAAAAGTGAAGGGATGGAAAAAGATATTTCATGCAAACAACAAAGAGAGAAAAGCAGGTGTTGCAGTATTTTTATCAGACAAAACAGACTTCAAAATGAAGAAAGTAGCAAGAGATAAAGGACATTACATAATGATAAAGGGGTCAGTCCAACAAGAAGATATAACCATTATAAATGTATATGCACCCAACACAGGAGCGCCAGCATATGTGAAACAAATACTAACAGAATTAAAGGAGGAAATAGAAAGCAATGCATTCATTTTAGGAGACTTCAACACACCACTCACTCCAAAGGACAGATCAACCAGACAGAAAATAAGTAAAGACACAGAGACACTGAACAACATGCTAAAATAGAAGGACCTAACAGACATCTCCAGAACTCTACACCCAAAAACAGCAGGATACACATTCCTCTCAAGTGCACATGGAACATTTTCCAGAATAGACCACATACAAGGCCACAAAAAGAACCTCAGTAAAGTCAAAAATATTGAAATCCTACCAACCAACTCCTCAGATCACAAAGGTATAAAACTAAAAATAAATTCTACAAAGAAAACAAAAAGGTTCACAAATACATGGAGGCTTAACAGCATGCTAAATAATCAATGGATCAATGATCAAATTAAAACAGGTATCAAGCAATATATGGAGATAAATGACAAGAACAGCAGAAAGCCCCAATTTCTGTGGGACACAGTGAAGGCAGTTCTAAGAGGAAAGTATATAGCGATCCAGGTCTATTTAAAGAAGGAAGAACATTCCCAAATGAATAGTCTAAAGTCAGAATTACTGAATCAGGAAAAAGAAGAACAAATGAGGCCGAAAGTCAGCAGAAGGAGGGACATAATAAAGATCAGAGAAGAAATAAATAAAATTGCAAAGAATAAAACAACAGAAAAAAATCAATGAAACTAAGAGCCATTTCTCTGAGAAAATAAACAAAACAGATAAACCCCTAGCCAGACTTATTAAGAGAAAAAGAGAATCTACACACATAAACAGAATCAGAAATGAAAAAGGAAAAATTACTACGGACACAACAGAAATACAAAGAATTATGAGAGAATACTATGAAAAATTATATGGTAACAAACTGGATAACCTAGATGAAATGGACAACTTTCTAGAAAAATACAACTTTCCAAGGCTGACCCAGGAAGAAACAGAAAATCTGAATAGACCAATTACCAGAAAAGAAATTGAATTGGTAATCAAAAAACTATTTAAGAACAAAGCTCGTGGACCAGATGGTTTCACTGCTGAATTTTATCAAACTTTTGGTGAAGAACTAATACCCATCCTCAATAAAGTTTTCCAAAAAGTAGAAGAGGGAATACTCCCAAACGCATTCTACGAGGCCAACATCAATACCAAAACCAGGCAAAGACACCACAAAAAAAGAAAATTACAGACCAATATCCCTGATGAACATAGGTGCAAAAATACTCAACAAAATATTAACAAACTGAATTGAAAAATACATCAAAAACATCATCCATTACGACCAAGTGGGATTCATCCCAGGGATGCAAGGATGGTACATTTGAAAATCCATCAACATCATCCACTACATCAACAAAATGGACAAAAACCATATGATCGTCTCCATAGATGCTGAAAGACCATTTGACAAAATTCAACACCCATTCTTGATAAAAACTCTCAACAAAATGGGTACAGAGGGCAAGTACCTCAACATAATAAAGGCCATATATGACAAACCCTCAGCCAACATTATACTTAACAGTGAGAAGCTGATTTTTCCTTTAAGATTGGGAACAAGAGAAGGATGCCCACTCTCCCCACTTTTATTCAACATCAACATAGTTCTGGAGGTCCTAGCCATGGCAATCAGACAACACAAAGAAATAAAAGGCATCCAGAACAGCAAGGAAGAACTTACACTGTCCCTGTTTGAAGGTGACATGATATTGTACATAAAAAATCCTAAAGACTCCACTCCTAAACTACTAGATCTAACATCTGAATTCAGCAAAGTTGCGGGTTACAACATTAATACACAGAAATCTGTTGCATTCCTCTACACTAACGATGAACTAGCAGAAAGAGAAATCAGGAAAACAATTCCATTCACGAGCACATCAAAAAAAATAAAATACCTAGGAATAAACCTAACCAAGGAAGTAAAAGACCTATACTCTGAAAACTACAAGACACTCTTAAGAGAAATTAAAGAGGACACTAATAAATGGAAATTCATCCCATGCTCTTGGCTAGGAAGAATTAATATTGTCAAAATGGCCACCCTGCCTAAAGCAATCTATAGATTCAATGCAATCCCTATCATAATACCTACAGCATTCTTCAATAAACTAGAGCAAATAGTTCTAAAATTCATATGGAACCACAAAAGACCCCGAATAGCCAAAGCAATCCTGAGAAGGGAGAATAAACAGGGAATTTCGCTCCCTGACTTCAAGCCCTACTACAAAGATACAGTAATCAAGACAATTTGGTACTGGCACAAGAACAGACCCATAGACCAGTGGAACAGAATAGAGAGCCCAGATATAAACCCAAGCATATATGGTCAATTAATATATGATAAAGGAGCCATGGATATACAATGGGGAAGTGACAACCTCTTCAACAACTTGCGTTTGCAAAACTGGACGGCTAGATGTAAAAGAATGAAACTGGATCACTGTCTAACCCCATACCCAAAGGTAAACTCAAAATGGATTAAAGACCTGAATGTAAGTCATAAAACCATAAAACTCTTAGAAAAAAAACATAGGCAAAAATCTCTTGGACATAATCATGAGCAACTTCTTCATGAACATATCTCCCCGGGCAAGGGAAACAAAAGCAAAAATGAACAAATGAGACTATAGCAAACTAAAAGGCTTCTGTACAGCAAAGGATACCATCAGTAGAACAAAAAGACATCCTATAGTATGGGAGAATATATTCATAAATGACATATCCGATAAAGGGTTGACATCCAAATCATATAAAGAGCACACATACCTCAACAAACAAAAAGCAAATAAGCCAATTAAAAAATGGGCAGAAGATATGAAGAGACAGTTCTCCAAAGAAGAAATTCAGATGGCCAACGGGCACATGAAAAGATGCTCCACATCATTAGTCATCAGAGAAATGCAAATTAAAACCACAATGAGATATCACCTCACACCAGTTAGGATGGCCAACATCCAAAAAACAAACAACAACAAATGTTGGCAAGGATGTGAAGAAAGGGGAACCCTCCTACACAGCTGGTGGGAATGTAAATTAGTACAACCATTGTGGAAAGCAGTACGGAGGTTCCTCAAAATACTCAAAATAGAAATACCATTTGACCCAGGAATTCCACTCCTAGGAATTTACCCTAAGAATGCAGCAGCCCAGTTTGAAGAAGACATATACACCCCTATGTTTATCGCAGCACTTTTTACAATAGCCAAGAAATGGAAGCAACCTAAGTGTCCATCAGTAGATGAATGGATAAAGAAGATGTGGTATATACAGAAAACAAATCCTACCATTTGCAACAACATGGATGGAGCTTGAGGGTATTATGCCCAGTGAAATAAGCCAGGCGGAGAAAGACAAGTGTCAAATGATTTCACTCATCTGTGGAGTATAAGAACAAAGAGAAACTGAAGGAACAAAACTGCAGCAGACTCACAGAACCCAAGGACAGACTAACAGTTACCAAAGGCAAAGGGACTGGGGAAGATGGGTGGGAAGGGAGGGATAAGGAGGAAAAAGCGCTATTACAATTAGCACACATAATGTAGCGGGGGTGGGGGTGGGGTGGGTGCATACAGGGAAGGCAATACAACACAGAGAAGAGAAGTAGTGATTCTATAACATCCTACTACGCTGATGGAGAGTGACTGCAATGGGGTATGTGGTAGGGACTCGATAATAGGGGGAGTCTAATAACCATAATGTTGCACATGTAATTTTATATTAATAATAGCAAAATTAATTAATAAATATATATTTTTATTTAATTTAAAAAATCTTATCAACAGTGATAGCACTCCAAAATTCACAAAAAGTGATATCCACTGACATCTGACTTTTACCTATCTTCTACATATATATTTGCCAGCATTTCTTTAAGTCCAAAATAAAAGCTTGTTTTAAATGAATAAGTTTGAGCATGGACAGATTTCTTTTCAGGTGAATAACACTGAGTGATATATTTCCTTACACCCTTTGCTTTTTATTTTTGTCCACCATACCTTCTTCTTTGAAAACCATCACTTTCCATCACTGGGTAAGCCTAGTTTGAGTTATTTTATGGGTACCCAATATATATTAAAATGTCAAGTTAAAACAGTTTTTGTAAGGAAAGAGATGGACAGCTAGCCTCTGGAACTTTGCTACTAAATATCTGGTTCATGTATCAACAGCATCAGTAATACCTGACAGGTCTATAGAAATTAACAATCTCAGGCCCTGTCTAGACCTTCACAATCACATTTAAACAAGGTTCCGAGGTAATTCCTATGCACATTAAACTTGTAGATGCATACTGCTCTAGAAAGTACCATTATCAAAGGAAACCCAGGTTTGCCAAGAGGCCCACGTAATGTTGACAAGCCAAGGCCTAAATTTTGGTTTAGTGAGCAATGTGGGAAGAAGCTGGGCTTCACCTAAGGTAGGATGGATAAGGCTTAATTCACAAGTTTGGGCCTATTGCAAGTAAACTGACAGGACAAAAATGACTGGGCTGGGGAGGATACTAAAACTCACAGGGGCTGAGACACAAAAGACCACCTAAAGAGGCAAAGACTGTGTGATGGCAGTGGAAAAACGAATAAGGGAAAAACTAATTTCAAAAGATACAAATATTATAATAGCATTTATATGGATTTTAGGAACATATAATTATATATATATATATTTAATTAGTGTTTGTGTGTGTATGTATGTGTTTAGGCATCATGGGAATGATGCATACAAATGTAGCATATATATAATGCACAAAGACATGTAAGAGAATGGTAGATAGCACATTTAAGATAGTGGTTACCTCTTGGAAGGTATATTAGTTATTATGTGGTATAACAAATCACCCCAAAACTTATCGGCTTAAAACATACATTTTCAGGAATCTAGGCATGGCTTAGCTAGGTCTTCTGCTTCAGCGTCTCCCACAAGGCTGCAATCAAGGTGCTGCTCAGGAATGCAGCCTCTACTTGGGGAGGATCTGCTTCCAAGTTCACTCACCCAGTTGTTGGCAGGATTCAGTTTTTCACAGGCTGTTGGACTAAGGATTCAGTTCCTCATAGGCTGTTAGCTGGAGGCCACCCTTGAGTCTTTGCCATGTGGGACTTCCCACAGAGCATCTTACAGCAGGGCAGTAGGCTCCATCAGGGCAAGTAAGAGGGCAAGAGAGAGTGCTGGCAGGATGGAAGTCACAATCTTTCATAACTTAATCACAGAAGAGACAGCCCATTACCTTTGTCATATTCTATTGATTAGAATTAAGTCACTAAGTCCAATCCATACTCAAAGGGGTGGCATGAATATCAGAAGATGGGACTCACTGAGGGTCATCCTAGAAAGCCACTAGTCAAAAACAGGATGTTAAGAGGAGAACCCTAATATGTGACTACACAGGGGGCTTCAACTATATCTGTAATGTCTTATTTCTTAAGCTGAATGATGGAAACATGGGTATTTATTTTAATCTGGTTTTTTTTAGGTCTGAAATATTTCCTAGTAAAGAAAATAGTTTAAAGTTAAATGGGCTTAATCTCTGAATCTGTTTAAGAAAAAAAGGATGAAGGGACAGTTGTTCAGAAAAGGACATGAGAGAAGGGGAAGGACCCAGGGGTTTGAGGGTTGATAGCACCATTTCTACTTCTGGGTAAGGCTTCCTAATGCTCTCTAGTTAGTATTAATGCCTTCTCTTCCCATATTATATAGTAGCACATCTCATAAGCTGTCTTTCACTAATATTATGTACATGTGTGTTTATTTTTTGCCCCTACCTTAGGAATTTTCAGGTTCTGGAGGTTCACACCTTATAGGATTTTATTTATCTTTTTATCCTATATTACATGGCACTGGGCTTTACACATTATAGGTGCCCAATAAATGTTTGCTAAGCCAACGTGAACTTAGTGCTTTCCCAGCCCATTTTAGCATATGCATTAACATTTTTAAATGTATTTTATCTTAGTTTTCATTAAGGCCACAACGACAGTGTGAGACAGAAGGCATTAATCCCTTTGTCACCATTACTAAACAAACAAGAAAAATAAATAGTTACCCATATAATGTGATGAGGTATCACAAAAAATAATATATTACCCACCATGGAGCCTACTTTTCCTTTATTACAGAACCCTTTCTTCAGGTTAGGGGATTACTTCCTGGAGATCCCTGTTAAATTATAAATAATCCTCAAAGGCAAACCATATCAACCTTAGTGTAATACTCCTTAATCTCTGGAGGGGATATGGACCTCTTTGAGAATTTAAATAAATCTGTGGATAACTCCCCACTCCAAATACGTAACATTTTACAATTTCAAGTAAAGATCCATGAACTTCCTTCCTTTCCCTTCAAAGATCAAATTAGGACATTGAGGAAAAAAATCACCACTTGTGGATATTTTGAGGTTGAGGGACAATAAAGGATAGTGATTGGGAACTGGGAGCATTGCATGGAAAGGGGAGAATTAGGTGGGGCATCTCAACACAGAAAGGACCTGGGCAGCCCTGAGGTAGCCTCATACCTGAAAGTGCCTGGGTCCAAGGGACTCATGGGAATGGAGGGAGGGAGGGAAGAGGCTCACATGGGTAGAGGGTCAGGATACCTTGGGATATTATGAGAGGGAACATAATTCAAACTGCCACTGAAGTCTATCTTGGATGTTTAAAAAATCTTGATGTTATAAGTGCCAACAGGGATTATAGTAGCTGTAGTTGATGAAAATTTCATTTTCAGAACCCTTTGGAAGTTCCAGGTGAGGTTTGAAACTCTAGGCATTAGTATCCAGAAGGGTGTTAATCATACACATGCTCAGAATGCAGATTTCCTTCTCAATTTTGATATGCTTTATGATGACTCTACTCATAATCCATGTAGCAGAACAAAATTCTTCCCCTTGGAGGAAGATGACACTTACATGCTTGTTCTGTACAACTCAGAATGGTATCTTGCCCATTCCCAAAACAGCAATTACAAACTTCAAGCAGAAAATTCAGTTCAACTTTAAGTAAACTTGGAGCAAATGCCAATATGGCAGGTGGCTCCAGTTGCCACTGCCATATTCTCCCTCCCTTTCTTAAGAAGACACATCTGTGGCTCTATCACAGGTGTCTTAAGAATTGGCATGGTAACCTCACCTTCTCCTCTTGTGAAAGTGAAGCCTTTCAATACACAGCCCCAAACCCCCACTGCTTGCCCCCGAGGCACAGAAGCACAGAACATGCTACGCTGGATGGGTTGCAGGTCCATGCTGTTTCTCTTTTCAATTACTTTAATTCTCAAAAATAACCCCTTGACTTCTTTGAACTTCTCACAAGACAAACTGAAAAGATGAGGAGGGGGGCTGGAACATGCATCTAACAACACTGTCTCACACTACGTTTATTACCTCAAGCCCATTTCCTTCACAAAGTGAAGTTTTTGCAGAATTTATAAAGGAGGGCCTTAAACAGGCTCTGAAAGGGTTTTAACGTACTCCTTAAAAGTTCACAGAAATTGGATTTGCCAAATGTTCAAAAATAATTATGATGAATCACAATCGTGAAGAAACAGTTTTCTGTCTTTATTACAAAGTTATTTTTAAAGTGTTTCTTCATGAATCATATAAAATAACTGATTGCAACATAAACTGCCATCTTAACTATTTCTGAGAGAGGGAAAAAAAACTCTAGTTTAAAAGAGGTTATCAATATTTTAATTGAAAAAACTATTTCCTGCACAGGAAAAGAAATGATACAATAACAAAACAATATACTCCCAAAGGTAAATTGTATCATTATTTAATATAACTTTTTAAATTTTGATGCAACTTTAATCCACAGTAAAGCTCTAAATTACCTTGGTAAAACAGCAAATTCTTCTAGATTATTCAACTCTCTCAGGATCAGAGCAATATTGTATTTTAGTTTTTGAAAATGGAACCAATTTTTCTTTAAGAGAGAGACATACTGATGATAGAATGTATGAATTCTCTGTCCAGACTGGTTTCTATTCAAAGTGAAGGGAGGAACACTGAATTCTTTCACAGGCATTAACACCACATACTATTCCTTTGTTTAGAAAAAAGGGAAGTATTTTAGTAAAAGAGTGATATCTCTAGTCTCAGGTCCTTCTGTTCTCATCAACACCATGAATATCAAGCATCTGTTGTATTGACACTCATATTCTCAGGATATGATGTTCTGAATTGAGTGGAGAGCATTGGGTGCTTATAGAATTGTACTGAGATGCTACCACTAACTAGACTTCTCATAGCAGGTTTTCCTCCCACAATGACAGCTGGCATTTCTGAGAGCACCCATCAAGTTGTATTAAAACATAAATTACATGTCAATGTTTCCCATTAGATTGTGAATTTACTGAGGGTTAGGGCCATGCCTTTTTGTATCTTCAGTATGATCCAAAAACAGTGCCTCAAACATGATAATGATCATAAAGAGAACGATGAAAATAATGACACTTACGGAGCACTTACTACATACCAAGCCCTATATTCTAAGCACTTTATGTGATTAGCTTAGTTAAGCCTCAGAATGACCCTATGTGGGAGGTACTATTTCTTTCCATTTTACAAATCAGGAAACTGAGGTACCAACAGGTTAAGTAGCTTGTCCAAGACTATACAGATAAGTTGGTTGCAGAGTTAGGATCTGAACCCAAGCAGTCCAGCTCCAAAGTAAGGCTATATGCTCTGCTTCCTACAGTAGGTGTTCAGTAATTTTCAAGACAAATATTCATTTGTTTGATTTTTCTCCAAACACATTATTGGATCTTGAATATATAAATGAATGTAGTCTTTCAAAGATATTGCCCTGGGAAGCTTCTGTTGCTCAAAACCTTTGGTAATTCCATTCTTTGGAACTGTTTTCAGAAGAAAAGTAGTCAATACATGTGAACACAGCTCATTTTAAAATAAAGACAGTGTTATTCAGTTTGATGAATAACACTGAGAAATTATTTGCCTGACAGGCTTCTGAATAACATCTGTTTTCCAAAATCACATTCCTCATTAAAAAGAAGAAAGACTGGCTATCATTAAAGATAGTCCAAAAATATGATGCAGAGATAGATATATTTCAATCAACTGACACACATTTACCGAGCAACTTGCCCTGTATAGCTTGGCCCCAGGGCTACAAAATCACACAAGACAACTTCCCTACCTTCAAGAAGCACTCAGCCAGGTAAGTGAGATAGACAATCCAAAGTGACAAGTTCTTGACAGATGTAAGCACAGCATGCTCGTGGACCCCAGACGAGGACACCAAACCCAGACTTGGAGGTGAGGGCCAGCTTCCTGAAGGAGGAGGTAAGATCTAATTTTCCAACAGAACAAGAACACAGACTCTCAAGGTGGCTACACTAATTGGGAGATTGTCTTCAGATGAGTACACCCTCTCAGGTTTATTTTTAGAAGATAATCATCATGTTATTTCATGTTCACATCTGGTACTCAAGGTGTTTTTGCCTTTAAGTGAAACCTGGAAACAATTGTTGATGGCAGTCTAAAAGCTGCCTGAGTTTAAGTATGTTTGAGTGTTGTTTGCTTTGGTTACTGAACCATTTACGATTCTTCAAGTTTCCCTGAAGATTTTGTTGATGGAGTAAACACAAAACAAACCAATATACTAAGGAGGCCATTGTTACCAGAATCTACTTGTATGTAGTGGGCACATGATGACCACTTGTTTGATAAACGAAGGAAAGAGTAAATTCTTAATAGAGTTTCTCCTTAATTTAAACAAAATAGTGTGTTTCCTTCACTTCCTATGAACCAAAGTAGGAAAGGATAACCCACATATGGAGAGGAATGGCTGCTCTGGTAGATGCTTACACTTTTCTCAATATATCAATTTGGAGGAGAGTGACTTTGGACCATGAGTGGTGGGAAATATAGAGGTCCTAGAAGAGGCTGCTCTTTTTTTGTGGTTTACTTGCCCTTAAAAAGTAAACAACCTGAGGATCACATAAAACTGTCCTTAGAGTGAGGAGAAGGGCTTGAAAGGTGAGTAACATGGGTAGGCTCAGTGCTTAGATATAATCAGAGACGGTGGGAAGTGCTATACCCTAGTTGCATGCTGAGGCAAGAGGTTGAAGGCTCTCCTTTGTAACCCTCATCCCCTGATCCCAACTCTTAGGATTGTTATCAAGAGCAAGAAAAAGCACACACATGAGGAAGCCTAGATGAGGCTTAGGAGAGGTCTCAGGCATGGGATGCTATCTGGGAAGAAGAGGCCTTTTGGGGATTTGAGAGTGAAATGATCCTGGGTTAGGAGGACACACTAGGCACATGAGAGAAAGAAATATCTGGTAGGCAAAGGGCACCAAAGACTAATTTGATCTGCTTCACAAGTATCTAGAGCCAGGTCCACTGAGCTCAAAAGGGAAGGGGCAAGAGACAGTAGGAAGGAAAAGTATCTCCCTGCCTCCCACTTATTTACTTATTTAGCACATGAAATGTTTAAAGAACTGATAGGTTGCTGAAGGAGCTACAGAAAAGAAAGTAATATAGTTCCTGCCTTCAAGCAATGTGTAATCCCAACTAACTCTGAGGCTGTGCAGAAGTTACACTTTGTTGCTAAGACATAGAATAGTGAGAGAAATGGCAGAACATCTTTCTACAGACTAACCACATCTCCTCCCCACCACTACCATCCTTTGGGGCCAACAGTGAGATTACTCTTCTCTGGAAAGTTCCCTTTCATTCATACAACTATTTCTTTTGAGAGGCTGCACAATCATAGTTGTCAAGCCCTAAGTCTGTGAATCCTCTGATTCTAGAGTCAACTCCAAGGGGACATTTGATGAACATTTCCCCAAATACTGATGTCATTAGGCTGTAAAGTCTATTCATCCCATCCACCCATAACTATTCCAGACTCATGAAAATCTACAGATGTGGAGTTTCAAAAGAATGCAGAATATTCTTTCAAATGATTTTCTTATGTGTTTTGAATACACAGGAAAATACAAAATTAAATTTATATTCAAATTTTCAGTAACTTACTGTGATAGTGAATTTTATGTGGCAACTCGACTGGGCCATGGGGTGCTCAGATGAAATGTTATTTCTTGACAGCCTCTTCAACAGCCGGTGTTGGCAAAACTAGACAGCTACATGCAAGAGATTGAAACTGGATTACTGTTTAACCCCATACACAAAAGTAAACTTGAAACGGATCAAAAACCTGAATGTAAGTCATGAAACCATAAAACTCTTAGAAGACAGCATAAGCAAAAATCTCCTGAATATAAGCATGATCGACTTCTTCCTGAACGCATCTCCTCAAGCAAGGGAAACAAAAGCAAAAATGAACGCATGGGACTACATCAAACTAAAAAGTTTCTGTATGGCAAAGGACACCATCAACAGAACAAAAATGCATCCTACAGTATGGGAGAATATATTTGTAAATGACATATATGACAAGGGGTTAACATCCGAAATACATAAAGAATTTACATGCCTCAACACCCAAAAAACAAATAACCTGATTAAAAAATGGGCAGAGGATATGAAGAGACAGTTCTCCAAAGAAAAAGTTCAGATGGCCAACAGACACATGAAAAGATGCTCCACTTCACTAATCATCAGGGAAATGCAAATTAAAACCACAATGAGATATCACCTCACACCAGTAAGGATGGCCAGCATCAAAAAGACTAAGAACAACAAATGCTGGTGAGGATGCGGAGAAAGGGGAACCCTCCTACACTGCTGGTGGGAATGTAAGCTAGTTCAACCATTGTGGAAAGCAATATGGAGGTTCCTCAAAAAAACAAAAATAGAAATACCATTTGACCCGGGAATCCCACTCCTTGGAATTTATCCAAAGAATACAACTTCTCAGATTCAAAAAGACGTATGCACCCCTATGTTTATTGCAGCACTTTTTACAATAGCCAAGATATGGAAGCAACCTAAGTGTCCATCAGTAGATGAATGGATAAAAATGATGTGGTACATATACACAATGGAATACTATTCAGCCATAAGACAGAAACAAATTCTACCATTTGCAACAACATGGATGGAGCTGGAGGATATTATGCTCAGTGAAATAAGCCAGGCAGAGAAAGACAAGTGCCAAACGATTTCCCTCATTTGTGGAGTATAACGAGGAAGCAAAACTGAAGGAACAAAATAGCAGCAGACTCAGAGACTCCAAAACGGAACTAGTGGTTACCGAAGGGGAGGAGTGTGGGAGGGCGGGTGGGGAGGAAGCGAGAAGGGGATTGAGGGGTATTATATTTAGTATACATGGTGTGGGGGATCACGGGGATAACAGTGTAGCACAGAGAAGGCAAATAGTGAATCTGTGGCATCTTACTACACTGATGGACAGTGACTGCATTGGGGTATGGGTGGGGGACTTGATAATATGGGTAAATGCAGTAACCACACTGTTTTTTCATGTGAAACCTTCATAAGGGTGTATGTCAATAATACCTTAATAAAAAATTAAAAAAAAAAGAATTTCTGGTGAAATCTATCATACAAATTGAAATATGCTATAAGCATAAAATACACACCTGACTTCAAAGACTTCATATAAAAATATCTCACTGATAGTTTTCATAGTGACTATATGTTGAAATGAAGGGGATCAGATGATCGGGTTAAACACAATATATGATTAAAATTCATTGTACTACTTCTTTTTACTTTTTTAATGTGGCCACTAGAAAATTAGAAATTAGTGTGTTATTCACATTATATTTCCATTGGACAGTGCTGCTGCATGGTACCACAAAGGCAAAAGCTGAAGGAAGCAGCTATTACCCCCAGGCTGGAGGTTGGGCAGTGAGAGAAGAGGTGGTAATTACTAAAACTTGGGGAGGGCCTCTGTGGAGCTAAAACTCAGACTTCTGAAGAGGGAGCAGTTGCCAGCTGGGCTGGAATCTCTGTACTTGGCAGAGGGTCCCTATGGTGCTAGGTCCCAGATTCTTGAGGAGGGGACAACAGAACGTTGGTGCTGTCTCTGAGCAGTTCTTCCAAGTGATGGAAAAACTACAAACCGAATTCAGGGGGTGTTATAGGAAGGTAGTGTGTTTTAGGGTGAAGAAGCAAGGCTAGAGTGATATTCACAGGAACCACAACCAGACAGGAAACCCACAGTAAACCAACAGGTGGAGCAAATCTCTTCCTCCTCCAGCTTTGTGGTCTTCTTCTACTGCCCCCTATTGGCAGAACCTAACATAGAGCCAGCCAACAAAGCAGAAATGTGGTTTGTAGTGTCCTATCGCCAGTACCACAAAGCAGGGTGTAGAAGAGGATGATTGGGCCTCAGACAAGAACTTAATAACTGGCACAATACACACCTGCTTGTGACAAAGATACTTAGTTAATTCCCAACTATCTGTACAGCCCTTTCATTATGCTGAGTTGTGGCTGGGAATTGGCTCTATGGACAGGAACTACCAATTTCAGTTCCCTTTGCATCTAGGTGGGGCTTTATGACAAGTCCTCACCAATGGAATGCTGGTGGAAGGGGTGCGGGTGACATTCAGGCCACTCTAAGAAGCTCACATGCCTTCTCCACTGTCTTTTTCCCCATCTGTTGGCTGATTGTCAGTACTCAGGGTGACCCTGGATTCCATATGCTAAAAATGACAGTGCTAGTGTCACTTTAATGGATACATAATGCTGTAGACATTGTGCCTTGGCCCCTCAGTAGAAGGGGGTACAGAATCCAAAACTGCCATGAGATCGCCAAGGAGGTTTTCAAATCCACGAGCAGGGAGCTCACAAATGTTTATCAAAACTCTGCTCCCACATACATAACACATTTTGTATAAGAAATATCCCTTTTACCTTTGAAGTTATAGATTATCTAGCTGAGAAAAAATGGATAGTCTTAGAAGTTTTTGAGAATTTACTCACACATTCTAAATTGGAAAGTACTTAGTATTGATAATGCTTTTGGTATAATAGTACACTATTAAAGTTGTTAAGAAAATCTGTGATTTTATGCAAAATACACTCACTGGGCAGGGGTGGCGGACAGAGGATGAGGTTGAATTCTAGTACCTTCCTCTTCACCAGAACAAAGTGCTTTGTTTTTTCATATGCAAAATTATTAACAAGGCGTCTTCAGACTTTGATTAAAGTCACATGTTAACACACAAATTTGAACTTCCACCAACTCCTTCATTCAACAAAGGTATAAAAGGGAATGGTCCTTAAGCACCAATGTCACACAAACTATATTTAGAATTCTCTCAGATATGAGGGCTAGATTTGAGAAGAAGGAAGGAGTATTTTTTCTGGGTCAATGAAAACAGTTGCTTTAGAACCTTCCATCCATTACAAGAGGAAGTCTGGAAGCTTGGCAACAAAGTCATAAGATTTACTTAAGTTCCTTTTTTAGACTGTTATAAAGCTTTACATTTCTACCTTTAAATTCTGAAATATCATGAAGAAACTGGTCAAATATGTCTTTAGAAAGGTATCCAGCAGCCTCTTGTGAAGATCCTGTGGAGTGCTGGCAAGTCTGCCGGAGAATGAAAGGAAGAGCTAGCTGTGCTAGTGTCTTAGTGCGAGTGGCAGGACAGTTTTCTGGGGCTTCATCACACTTCTGCTTCCAGGGGGACATGCTCTGGAAGAGGAAAGAGGATGTCTTGGACAGCAATTTGGATGGCTCTTTGTCTTTCTCCTCTTGTTCAAGTGTCTCTGATAGCTGAGAGGGGTGGGACTGACAAAGGGACTAGGAAGAGAGTTGGAGTGGCTTTGATGACCAAGTCCAAGCACTGGGAAGGCTCTGATACCGTTACTGGGCTCCTGAGTTCCCGCTGTCTCAGTCTCTCTCTCTCTGCATCTGCTGGCATGTCCTCTCATATATACTCCAATTTCCTCTCTCCTCACTGGTCCTGCCAGAGTGCAGATCTTTGTCATGCTCACTTTCCTGTCACTTGCTTTCTTTTTCCTGAGACTCTGCCACAGAAATATTTACTGCTTTAAAGGGTTATTATCTCCCTTTTCAGTATCATCAACTCCCAGCTCCCTCTTCCAAGTTAGGCTCAAAAGGAATGACATATAGTTCATGTATACTAGAATCAAAATTTATAAAGTTGTGCAAAAGTACATAAAATAAATTCATTTTTATTAGAATTGTATATCAGTAGAAGTAAAAAGGATTACAGGTCTACCTACTGGTAGCTCAAGGGGCTGTGAAGTCACTAAGAGATCGGTGGATTAAGGCACATAAAGAGATTAAACTACTTGTATCTGAGATCAGTTGCCAACCTCCAAAATATTGCCCTCAGCAGCTTTCCACTATCCCTGAAATTCTCACTAATAGAATTCACTCTTAAAGAGCCTTCCAAAGAGATACAAATAGGTTTCCAGGTTCTTGGAGCAAAGCAGAGAAGTAGTTCACATTTGGTTTCAGCACAGTCCCTGCTCAATAACTGGAAGGTGACTGAAGCTCTCTGAACTTTAGTTTCTTCATTTGTTGAAACAAAAAATCCTTTCTCTTCTCTGTACACAACACTCATTTCTTGAGAGCCCCTGAGCAGCTGGTATTTATTATACAATAAGATGCAAGATGACAAGGCTGAAGATGGTCTCTCTTCCCATGGTATCCACATTTTATTAACATTAGCTCAATAACTTATCTCTGATGGATATTTGTAAGCTTTCACCTAATCTTCCCACCAGTTCTGTGTGGTAGTCTGATCATGTATCTATCTATATCTTACTTGACAAGGAAATGGTCTGAGAAAGGTTTGCACGACCTGCCCAACATTATGGAACAAATTGGTGGTAAAACCAGGGTCAGAAATCATATCTCATCACTTCAGGCCCACTGCAATTGCCTAGAGATGAACATTTCCAACCTCTGTGTTTCTGGACCCTCCATGGTTTGTTTCTGACCATCTAGACAATAAAAGGGAGGAGCCCTTGTTCTCGTTTATTATATGCACTGTGTGCTCTGACTCATGTCCAACCCTCTTCCACAACTCTGGAAACCCTTCCCACCGAGTCTACCAGGACTTCATGGTCTGGCTAAGGTTGTTCTCCAGGCAGCCTCTCCTGACCAAGCTCACACTACAGTCATTATTTCCTTCAAATTCCCTCAGCACCTGAGAACCCAGAACCCTCAACTAGTGAGAGAGAGAGAGAGAGAGTGTGTGTGTGTGTGTAGTGAGAAAAATGACAACATAACAATCAGAGATTTAATCAAACTGCCAGATTTTAGGCTGTGACCAGGATTAATACAAATTCAGTTCAATTTCTTCTGCTTTGTCTCTCCACCTAAAATTCTGAAAAGTGATCACTGAGGGTAACCAGGTTGGCCTACAGGCTCTGCAAGATCTTCATGGAAGAATCAGTGGTCATGAGGCTGTCCTCCTTTATTTATGAAGGAAAGTGGGTTCAGATATGGTAAAAAGATTGGCCAGCTTAACTCAAATTAAGTTTCTCCTTAGCCCCAAGTTAACCGGACAAATCCTGTCTTTGGAGCTTCCATTCCCCTGCTTTTCTAGCGGGTTGTATTACTCTTTGGATGTGATATATATATATATGTCTATTTCAGCTTTTCAAGTAGCATCTTTTGCTGCTCTGGGGTGCAAGAAGGTGGGCACTTAATTGACACCTAGAACATTTTCTATCACAACAACACAATCTAAAGGTGACCTGGACATGTCTGAGAACTGTATTTTTCATCTATTTGACAAGTGAAATTTATAGCAGAAGGGATCAAAGTGCTGGGATGCTGGGAAGGAAATTTGCATAGGAATTTCAGAGCTGAAAAGGTTAGTGATCCAGTGAGAATGGATAGCCCTGGGGAGTTCTGAAGCCCTTGTTCTAAGAAAAGGAAATGACATGGGGTTCTCTTTCATTTGAAGGATGATGAGATGGCTTAGGATAACAACGCTTACTTCGAAGTGATGAGCTATCCCACTTGAGCTTCAGCTACATTAAAATGGATGGTTGCAAGGATCAGAATGATATGCTTATCAGTTATATATCTAAAGAGTTACAGGGATATCTACCCTTTGGAGGTAGAACTCTTATGGGAGCCCTAACAAAGTGGGGTAGCTCATCCTGGGTAACTACAGGGGACCAGAGATGAAGTCATATATACAGATGACCTATGTCAGTCTAAAGATTTCCATAATAGTTCAGTTCAACAAATAGTTCTCAAAGGTCTCTTTTCCAGGCACTATGCTAGCTGCCAGATGCAGAGATAATAACTAGCTGTAATAGTCAAGCATTACCAAGAATTGTTTTAATGTGAGACCCTCTGTAGGTGCTTTAGACATATTATCTCACTTAGTTTTTTCCATTACCCTATGAGGTATTCTTACCCCACTTTACAAATGAGGAAAAGGATGTAGAGAAAGGTTAAATAATTTGCCTATGGTTATACAGGTAGTACACAGCAGGGATAGGACTTAACCCTAGATATGTGTAATTCCAAACTTCATGGTCTAACCACTATACATAATGCCTTACCAACAGTTAAACTTTAAGACCCTCATGGTGAAGCAGTAGACACATACACAAGTGATAGTTTCAAACTACTGCTAAATACTAAGACAGAGAGACAGGCCTGATGCCATGGGAATACAGAGAAAGGGCCCCTGAAAAGCAGCACGGCATATGGATTTGTAAGAGCACAGACTCTGGAGCAGCCAGACAGTCCAAGTAAGTCTGGCTTTGCCACTTACCAATTATGTGAACTTGGACAAGTTAAACCTCTATGTGCCTCAGTTTCCTTATCTGAAAAAAAAGGATAATAATAGAACCTAATTCATAGAGGTGTTATGAAGATTAAAAGTGCTTAGAATAGTTCCTGGCACATAACTGCTATACACATGTTAAATAAAATAAGTAAGCTGAACTCTGAATGGGGTTACAGGAAAGGCTTCTTGAAAGTGCTGATGCCAGAGCTGAGTCATAGAGAATGAGTAAGAGTTAGCCAGGTGAAGGAAAGTGGGAGAGGTGGACCAGGCAGGGAGAGAACATGAATCCAAGCTACCATTGGTGGTGGTGGCTAACTACTAGCAGCTTAGTCATTCTAGGCTAGAATGTAAAGTGCAAAAAAGAAAGAAGTGGGGGCAGGTCTAAAAAGGCCTTATAAGTCATTTAAAGCAGTCTGGACTTTATTTTACATGGGACAGGGAACCATGGAAGAGAAGGATTTTATGCAGGGGAACAATATGAACAGATGTACATGGGAGGGTAGATTTGTTATATGATCTGAAATTTACTTTGAAAACACTCAGCCTGGACAGTGTGAGATACACACACACCTACACATATACATGTATATACAGATATTAACAGGGACAGTAACTATCTGAAGTACCCCAGTGAGGAACACACTCCAGTGGTGCTTAGCTAGCATCTGAAATACTAATTATGAGTCCACACTCCAGAGGCAGCCACTGGAAAGCTTCAAACAATCTACCCAAATCTACACCAGAGAGTTTGCTCATTAATATAACGGATGTTAGAAATAAACTTTCATTGGTGAAATAACTGCTGTTATTGATTTAGGGAGCAACACTTTTCTCTGCCTTTGCATGAATGGGGCCTAAGAAGCCAGTGATTCCAGAGTGGCACTCTAGGTATAGGAACCCATTGGGTCATGCACACTGACACTTCACAGATGATTATGTTGCTTGATTCGACCACAAGTTTAGCTAAAATGCTACTACTGGAGAAATGCTAAATGTGCTTCAGTGAACCTTTCCTGCATAGTGCTTAATGGCTCTTACGAGGACAGGTTGCAGGACAATGTCTAACGGCTAATAAATGTATGCTCAGCAGAACTGGGTTGAAGTCTGTTTTTATGGAACATAACACCTGGTAGGGAGATTGTGAGGGATGAGGACTGTAACACACAGCTATCTCCAGTCATTGGGAGTTACTGATATTCACTGAAAAGTACATAATGATGTGAGAGGCTAAACTGACTTAGATCAATTTGCAATAGGATTAAAGAAGGGAAAATATGGAGGTAGGGAGACAAGTTAGGAGGAGGCCGCTGCTGCAAGTGGTTCAGTCAATAGATGATGAAGACCTAAACTAGGGCAGTGACAGTGAGTAAGAAGAGAATGTAGCCAAATCAGAAAGTCTTGGGTGATCCATTAGATGGTAAGGTCCAGAGGCAGTTTGTGATTACTTACGAGCTTCTTGTTTGAGTGACTGGGTAGATATTGGTGACACTCACTGAGGTAGGGGACAGTATAATAACCAGAAGAAGAGAAAGTTTGGGAGTTGGAGGAGATGCAAGCATTTTTTGATATGCTGAGCTTAACATCTACATGGAGATCTGTAGCATTTACTGCAGTAATTTGGATAATACACACTTGAAGCTCAGGGAAAAGTCAGGGCTGGAAATATAGATGGGAGGTCATCAGCATGCAGGGGCTAGAGAATACTTTAAGAAAGGACGAATTCTCAGCTACCATAACACAAAGTCAGTAGATGATGTTTAAAAAGCATTTGTCAAGAAATAGTAGAATGTGGAAAACAGCCTGGTGGTTTCTCAAAAAAGCAAACATAGAATTACCATATGATCCAGCAATTCCATTTCTGGGTATATATCCAAAAGAAGTGAAAGGAGGGATTCAAACAGATATTTATATACTTGTATGCACAGCAGCATGTTCATAATAGCCAAAATGTAGAAACAACTCAAATGTCCATCAACAAATGGATAAAATATGGTGTGTGTGTGTGTAGAACAGAATATTACTCTGTCTCAAAAAGGAATGAAAGTCCAATATGTTATGACATTGATGACTCTGAAGACACTGTGCTAAGTGAAATAAGCCAGACATCAAAGGACAAATATTGTATGAATCTATTTCTATGACTTACCTAGAATAATCAAATTCATAGCAATAGGAACTAGAAGAGTGTTTACCAGGGGCTGCAGGGGAAGGGAATGGGAAGTTATTGCTTAATAGGTACAGAATTTCAGTTTGAAATGATGAAAAAATTCTGGAGATGGTAGTGGTGATGATTGTATAACAATGTGAATATATTTATTGCCACAGAACTGTACACTTAAAAATGGTTAAAATGGTAAATGTTATACTATGTATATTTTACCATAATAATAATAAAAAGTAATAGCAGGATAATCATATTTTTTTAAATGACTGAGGCAAACACTGTAAGGAACAAATCACTTCAAAGAGTAATTGCTTCTGGAAAGGAAAAATGGGTAGGATAGGGACTTCTGCTTATCATTATGAGCCTTTGATACTCTTATTTTTTTTGCTATATGCATGTATTACATTAACAGAAATAAAAACATTTCAAACTGGGTAAAAAAGTGGATGAGATCACTTAGGGAGTTTCAGGAGCTGGTGGAAGAAGAGCTCCCTTAAGGTAAAGGTTGAAGAAACAATAACCCACTAATAAGGTAATAAAAAGAAGAGGGTTATTGCAAAGATCCAGGGGACTCACACAGAAAACAGAGCATAGAGAATACAGACAATAATTCTGGAACATCATTCGACATAGACAGATAGTAACTACACTAGTTGGGGTGAGCATTTAATAATGGAGATTACTGTCGAATCACTATGTTGTGTACTTGAAGCCAATATAATATTGTATATCAACCATCCTTCGGTAAAAAAATAAAAATAAAACATAAATACATGTGGGAAGTGCTTAATAAAATATCTACTTTTTCTTTTGGGAAAAAAAAGTGTTCTGCAGTGAGCACCGCAGCATCTCACAGGAACTAGAAAGCTGTCTGGGTGCCCTCTGCTGGGCCTGATGTTGGGCCTGATGCTGTGCCCTCTCCCAACACGCCCCTCTCCCCTTGGTCCTCTCACAATACTTCCCCCCCCACCTCCTGCTGCTGTTCCACATCCTCTCTGGCTCATGATCTCTTTCCTTGCTCCTCTGGGAGTGCTAGCTTTATTCTGCCCACCCCCTCCCTGCCAGGCAGTGTCTTCCAGTCATCTCTGCACTCTCAAGTAGCCTAAACTGCAGCTTCAGCCTCTGTGGCTATTTGGCCTCTCAGCCTGATTCCCTATAGTCAACTTCCTCCATCTCCGCTACATTCCTGGGAGAGAGAACTGCCCCCCTAGGCAGGTGTCAGCCCTTGGCTAGATATCCTAGGTATACATCCCTAGTCCTATCGGCTGTGTGCAGAGGCCTTACCATCCCTTCCTGAGAGACTATAGGTTGGGCAGTATTACAATAAAGGAGACTTAAGCTGGGCATTATCCCAAAATATAATAATTACTATCAAATAAGATCCTTGAGGAGTAGGAGAATCAGGAGAAGAAAACTTAGGGAAGACAAAGATTCAGGCAGGTTGAACAGTGTTAAATGCTACAGAGAAAGATTACTTAAAATAAAAACTAAAAGGTGTCCATTGCGTTTGGCAGTTGAGTGAGTGAAAAAGAAGGAAGTGGCACATCAAGTATAGACCATTATTCCAAGAGGCTTGACTGATGAGGGAATAGCTGAGGGTAAAAAGGTTTTTGTTTATTTTTATTAAAACAGAACAGAGGTTCTGTTGTGGTTACAAATGGTGCAGAGTATCAGGGCAAAGAATTGTTAAGAGCTTGGCAGGTGAAAAGGTTGGTATTGAACTGGAGAGGGACATATTATCCTGAGAAAGGCAGAAAATTATAAGAACTGCAGTTGTACCTTTTCAATTCAGAGTTACTCTTATATTTGCGATAGAGACCAACCCTGACCATAGAGCTACTCTTAATAGAAGAAAAGAGGGAGGACAGAACCTAGGAGGATGCCAACACTTACCAATGCAAGTGAAGGTAGACTAAAGATCTGATCATGTGAGGTGAATGTTTACTTTGGGTCTAGCTTTCCTGACCATTGAATGGCTCTGGATCTATTCCCCTTAAGACTTAATTGGCTACATGCCCCACGAATGCCAACTAATAACCTTTACAAATCATAATACGAAAGGAAAATATGTAGCAATAAAGTCATATGAGCTCTGCCACCTTCCTTCTCTGGGTCTCCATTTCCCCACACGTAAACGTGAAGGGGCTGGCCTCAGTTGTTTCTTGGCTACCCGGGTTGAAACACTCTAATTCGGTGACTTCTGGTTTATCTATGCTTTTCTGTAGCTGTATCAATGGTTCCCTACATGAATACATATGGCTGGAAGCTGACCTTTTCAAGCTCATGATAAGAGGAAAAAAATCCAAAGAACCAGGACAATCACCAAGTAACAGTACATAAAAGAAACTGAGAGTCAAAGGGGAAAAAGTGATTATCCTACTATTACTGTCAGTGCTCAGGGGGACAACAGTAAGGCTGTATTCCTTTGAGACCAAGTCAATGGCTCAAAAGTGGAAAATTCAAACCGTCATCTTTTTCTGGTCAAATCAGGATTTCCTTCCCAACCCTGCTAACTTTTGAGGAGACAGTGACCATTTTCCTCCCTTCACAACATCCCTCACAGTTGTCATAAGCATTCAGAATATTTTAATATATGTAAAAGAAAGGGTGTTTAACAATTGTTCTCAACTCATCAACTATTCTTACCAAACCTTCAAAGTTTCACTGAGGGGAAATTTTAAGGACAGCATGCCTTGCCCACTTTCTCCCATACTGCAAGCTAGGAACAATTCACCAGTGTTAACACCTAGGTTCCTCACTCCTATTCTGAAGTTTAAAAATACTTTAAGAGTGGGATTGTGAATAAAAATCATGCTGTCCTTTCTACAAAAAGATGGTACATCTGATCTATGAGTAAACCACATTTTTTCAGTTCTTTTCCAGGGTCAAAGATGGAATTATTCTGTACCTTCTATATCCACTCATCCTCTTGTGACCCAATATCTTTCATCTGTGCCCAGGTGGTCAGGACAGAGGTAAAAGCAGTGGCCAAGAAATTAACTTGTCCACTTATATCAGACCTGGGACCATAAAACTCACATGCCTGGAACCTCACAAAAAAGTAGTTTTAGTCAACTTTCACAAATTTACTGTGTCATCTGGTCTACCACCAAGCCATGTGTAGACATAGGCTCAGTCCCAAAACTTCAGTACTGAACACCACAGGCAAAAGCTCCAGCTCATAGAACTGGTCAAGTTCTCGGTTTCTGCTTCAATCTGTGAAGTCAGTCCCCTGAGAAGGGCAAGAGGGACAACACACTGCCTTTCGGTTTCTTATGCTGGGGCAGGTAGAGACAGACCCCAAGTTTGGAACACAGGGATTGCTCAACTGCCAGCTTTTTCAGCAGATGGTATCACCACCATGAGATAATTAGCATGCAGTAACACAGGGGGCTGGGAAAAGAGAATGAGCAACTGAAATGGAAAATTAAATGAACAAAAATGTAAGGGAGGCTGCTGTCCCAGTTGAAAATGTTCATGCCTCAACATGAAAGGCCCCCAACCGCACTGGTTCTAAAGATGTGTTTCTTTCCCATTCGCATTTAGACCTCAAATGCCTTACTGGCTTCATAGATGTATTTTGTTTCTGCTCTTTCTCAAAAAGCACCTCCTTTGCGACTATGTGCAAAGGATCAGAATATCTTAATGCTCAGTTCTCCCCTTCCTGGGCCACACCTCAGCATACCTGCTTGGAGTAGAGGTGCCATGGCCAGAACCCCTCAGCAATGACACTGTGCCCACCTCAGCACTTCTGTTTATCTGTTGGATCACTTATTTAACCAAGGGCTGCTGTCATTATACGGTTTGAATCTGTTAAGAACCAAGGTGATAAATTGTGCTTTTGGTAACTCTTTTGTTTGAAACATCCTTTTGATGCATGAACAGCCACTTATATATGAATAAAATAAAGCTACCATCTGTTTTATGAACCATTAGATTGAAACTGTGGTAACTCTAGCACAATCTACCACTTTACTAATTGTTGGACATTGGCTAGTTGACAAAAATTACCTGCATTATTGAACATACAGCTCTTACTTCATTAGTTGTATGCGTTTGCATTGGGGAAAGATCGTAAAATTACGTTGGTGAAAAAGCCCAAGGCTCTGGCTAACCTGGGGCAGAAGGGGAGCTCACTGCCTGGATGCAGAGGGCAAGGACTGTCCTACTGCCCTCAATTCCAGGATAAATTTGGCCACCTGAGACTGAATCCCTTCTCTGACATAAACTGCTCAATTCACCCTTCACCTGAAGTCTTCAATATTTGGCAGTTGAGTTCCTTTTATAAGTAGGGCTTCAAGAGTGGTCTGCCTTCAGGGAGAAGGAAAAACTAAATAATGAATAAAGATCTCCTGAGATCAAAAGGTGCCCTTCTCAGGAGATTCAAGATGGCGGCATGAGAGGTGACATGGAGAACTCCTCCCAAAACCACAAATAGTACAAAAATATAGTTGATTAATACAACTAACCCTAAAACAGCAACAAAAAAGAAGGCTGAACCAGAATGCATACAGACCTCATGAACAGAGCACACCTCATGAAACACTACACCAGCTCCGCTCCCCTACAACTCACAACCTCACTCTATGGACTGAGCAGTTCCAGAGACTGGAGTTTCTGCGCACTAGTGGGCCCTAGACAGAAATACGAAACATCAAAAGAACATGGTTCAGACCAAAATCTCACAAAATGAAATTAAGTAGGAGATTCAATCATTAAGAAATTCCATATCTGAAATGAAATATACAATGGAGGGATTTAAAAGCAGATTAGACGTAGTATAACAGACAGTAAATAGAATAGAAATTAGACAAGAGGAATACAAAGAAGCTGAGGCACAGAGAGAAAAAAGAATCTCTAAGAATGAAATAATACTGAGAGAATTGTGTGACCAATCCAAACGGACAAGATTCGCATTATAGGGGTACCAGAAGAAGAAGAAAGAGAAAAAGGGATAGAAAGTGCCTTTGAGGAGGTAATTGCTGAAAACTTCGGGGAAGGAGATAGTCTCTCAGGCCATGGACGTGCACAGATCTCCCAACACAAGGGACCCAAGGAAGACAACATCAACACATATAATAATTAAAATGGCAAAGATCAAGGATAAAGACAGACTTTTAAAAGCAGCTAGAGAGAGAAAAAACATCACATACAAAGGAAAACCCATCAGGCTATCATCAGACTTCTCAACAGAAACCTTACAGGCCAGAAGGGAGTGGCATGATATATTTAATGCAATGAAGCAGAAGGGCCTTGAACCAAGAATACTCTACCTGGCAAGGTTATCATTTAAATTTGAAGGAGGGATTAAACAATTTTCACATAAGCAAAAGCTGAGAGATTTTCCCTCCCACAAACCACCTCTACAGTGCATTTTGGAGGGACTCCTATAGATGGAAGTATTCCTAAGGCTAAAGAGATGTCACCCAACGGATAGACAGTAAAGAATATGATTCACAGAATACAAAGAATTGAGGAGGAATAACAAGGAGAAAAAAAAAAAGAACCTATATGTTGTATTTGTAATAGCAGACAAAGTGAGTTAAATTAGACTGTTAGTAAGGGAATTACCCTTGAACCTTGAGTAACCACGAATCTAAAGCCTGCAGTGGCAATAAGTACATACCTATCGATAATCACCCTAAATGTAAATGGTCTGAATGCACCAATCAAGACAGAGTTACTGAATGTATAAAAAGACAAGACCCATCTATATGCTGCCTACAAGAGACTCACTTCAAATCCAGAGATATACACAGACTGAAAGTAAAGGGATGGAAAAAGATATTTCATGCAACTAATAATAGGGAGAAAAATGCAGGAGTTGCAGTACTTGTATCAGACAAAACAGACTTCAAAACAAAGAAAGTCACAAGAGACAAAGAAGGACATTACATAATGATAAAAGGGTCAGTCTAATAAGAGGATATAACTATTATAAATATCTATGCACCCAATACAGGATCGCCTACATATGTGAAACAAATATTAACAGAATTAAAGGAGGAAATAGAATGTAATGCATTCATTTTAGGAGACTTCAATACACCACTCACTCCAAAGGACAGATCAACCAGAGAGAAAATAAGTAAGGAGACAGAGGTACTGAATAATACATTAGAACAGATGGACCTAACAGACATCCACAAAACACTCCACCCAAAAGCAGCAGGATACACATTCTTCTCAAGTACACATGGAACATTTTCAAGAATAGATCATATACTAGGCCACAAAAAGAGCCTCAGTAAATTCACAAAGATTGAAACTGTACCAACCAGCTTCTCAGACCACAAAGATATGAAACTAGAAATAAATTACACAAAGAAAACAAAAAAGCCCTCAAACACATGGAGTCTTAATAACATGCTCCTAAATAATCAATGGATCAATGACCAAATAAAAACAGAGATCAAGCAATATATGGAGACAAATGACAACAATAATTCAACACCACAAAATCTGTGGGACGCAGCGAAGGCCATGCTAAGAGGGAAATATATTGCAATACAGGCCTACCTCAGGAAAGAAGAACAATCCCAAATGAACAGTCTAAACTCACAATTAATGAAACTAGAAAAGGAAGAACAAATGAGGCCCAGAGTTAGTAGAAGGAGGGACATAATAAAGATTAAAGCATAAATAAATAAAATTGAGAAGAATAAAACAATAGAAAGAATCAATGAAAGCAGAAGCTGGTTCTTCAAGAAAATAAACAAAATAGATAAACCGCTAGCCAGACTTATCAAAAAAAGAGAGTCTACAAACATAAACAGAATCAGAAATGAGAAAGGAAAAATCACTATGGACACCAAAGAAATACAAAGAATGATGAGAAAATACTATGAAAAATTATATGGTAACAAACTGGACAACCTGGAAGAAATGAACAACTTTCTAGAAAAATACAACTTTCCAAGGCTGACCCAGGAAGAAACAAAAAATCTGAATAGACCAGTTACCAGCAAAGAAATTGAACTGGTAATCAAAAAAACTACCTAAGAACAAAACCCCTGGACAGATGGTTTCACAGCTGAATTTTATCAAAAATTAAGTGAAGACCTAATACCCATCCTCCTCAAAGTTTTCGAGAAAGTACAACAGGAGGGAATACTCCCAAACTCATTCTACAAGACGAAAATCACTCTAATACCAAAACCAGGCAAAGACACCACAAAGAAAGAAAATTACAGACCAATATCCCTGATGAACATAGATGCAAAAATACTCAATAAAATATTAGCAAACCAAATTCAAAAATACATCAAAAAGATCATCCATCATGATCAAATGTGATTCGTCCCAGGGATGCAAGGATGATACAGCATTCGAAATCCA
Organism: Phataginus tricuspis; assembly: GCA_029783875.1. Taxonomy (NCBI): domain Eukaryota; kingdom Metazoa; phylum Chordata; class Mammalia; order Pholidota; family Manidae; genus Phataginus; species Phataginus tricuspis. The sequence continues at coordinate 99,162,481 of JAQQAC010016209.1, read as the reverse complement.
TCAACACCATCCACCACATCAACAAAAAGGAAAAAAACCACATGATCATCTCCATAGATGCCAAAAAAGAACTGGACAAAATTCAACATCCATTCATGATAAAAACTCTCAACAAAATGGGTATAAAGAGCAAGTACCTCAACATAATAAAGGCCATATATGACAAACCCACAGCCAACATCATACTTAGCAGCAAGAAGCTGAAAGCTTTTCCTTTAAGATCAGGAACAAGACAAGGATGCCCACTCTCCCCACGTCCATTCAACATAGTACTGGAGGTCCTAGCCACGGCAATCAGACAACACAAAGAAATGAAAGGCATCCAGATTGGTAAGGAAGAAGTTAAACCGTCCCTGGTTGGAGATGGCATGACATTGTAAATAGAAAACCCTAAAGCATCCACTCCATAACTACTAGATCTAATATCTGAATTCAGCAAAGTTGCGGGATACAAAATTAATACATAGAAATCTGTTGCATTTCTATATACTAATGGTGAACTAGCAGAAAGAGAAATCAGAAAAAAATTCCATTCACAATTGCATCAAAAAGAATAAAATACCTAGTGATAAACCTAACGAAGGAAGTGAAAGACCTATACCCCGAAAACTACAAGACACTCGAGAGAAATTAAAGATGACACTAATAAATGGAAATTCATCCCATGCTCTTGGCTAGGAAGAATTAATATTATCAAATGGCCATCCTGCCTACAGCAATCTACAGATTCAATGCAATCCCTATCAAAATACCAACAGCATTCTTCAATGACCTAGAGCAAATAGTTCTAAAATTCATATGGAACAACAAAAGACCCTGAATAGCCAAAGCAATACTGAGAAGGAAGAATAAAGTGGGGGAAATTACTCTCCCTGACTTCAAGCTCTACTACAAAGCCATAGTAATCAAGACAATTTGGTACTGGCACAAGAACAGACCCATAAGGCCAGTGGAACAGAACAGAGAGCCCAGATATAAACCGAAGCATATATGGTCAATTAATATACAATAAAGGAGCCATGGATATACAATGGGGAAATGACAGCCTCTTCAACAGCTCGTGTTGCAAAACTGTACAGCTACATGTAAGAGAATGAAACTGGATTACTGTCTAACACCATAAACAAAAGTAAACTCAAAATGGATCAAAGACCTGAATGTAAGTCATGAAACCAAAGAACTCTTAGAAAAAAACATAGGCAAAAATCTCTTGGACATAAACATGAGCAACTTCTTCATGAACATATCTCCTAGGGCAAGGGAAACAGAAGAAAAAATGAACAAGTGGGACCATATCAAACTAAAAAGCTTCTGTACAGCAAAGGACACCATCAATAGAACAAAAGACATCCTATAGTATGGGAGAATATATTCATAAATGATATATCCGGTAAGGGGTTGACATTCAAATTATATAAAGAGCTCACACACCTCAAAAAACAAAACACAAATAAGCCAATTAAAAAATGGGCAGAGGAGCTGAACAGACACTTCTCCAAAGAAGAAATTCATATGGTCAAAAGGCACATGAAAATATGCTCCACATCGCTAATCATCAGAGAAATGCAAATTAAAACCACAATGAGATATCACCTCACACCAGTTAGGATGGCCAACATCCAAAAGACAAACAACAACAATTGTTGGCAAGGATGTGGAGAAAAGGGAACCCTCCTACACTGCTGGTGGGAATGCAAATTAGTTCATCCATTGTGGAAAGCAGTATGGAGGTTCCTTAAAATACTCGAAATAGAAATACAATTTGCCCCAGGAATTCCACTCCTGGAAATTTACCCTAAGAATGCAGCAGCACAGTTTGAAGAATACATATGTACCCCTATGTTTATTGCAGCACTATTTACAATAGCCAAGAAATGGAAGCAACCTAAGTGTCCATCAGTAGATGAATGGATAAAGATGTGGTACATATACACAATGGAATATTATTCAGCCATAAGAAGAAAACAAATCTTACCATTTGCAACAACATGGATGGAGCTTGAGGGTATTATGCTCAGTGAAATAAGCCAGATGGAGAAAGACAAGTATCAAATGATTTCACTCATCTGTGGAGTATAAGAACAAAGAAAAAACTGAAGGAACAAAACACCAGCAGACTCACAGAACCCAGGAATGAACTAACAGTTACCATAGGGAAAGGGATTGGGGAGGATTGGGTGTGAAGGGAGGGATAAAGGAGTAAAAGGGGCATTTCGATTAGCACACATAACATAGCGGGGATGGAGGGGGGACACGGGAAAGGCAGTATTTACAGAGAAGACAAGTAATGATTCTATAGCATCTTACTATGCTGATAAACGGTGACTGTAATGGGGTGTGTGGGGGGGACTTGAAGATGGGGGGTCTAGAAGCCATAATGTTGTTCAAGTGATTGTACATTAATGATATCAAAATTTAAAAAAAGGTGCCCTTCTCCTCCGCTTTGGCTAAGTACACTGGATTCATAAACACTTTGTTTTTATTCACTTGGCTTTCAAAGCTTTTACTTAGTACTTGGTAGATAAGACAGAACCAAACCAGGCATCTAGCTATCCAAATCAATCACAGGACCCACCAGGGAATGATCAAGGTGTATGTATGAAATAGGCAATGTTTGTTCTCAGCATGCCCCAACTCCTCCTTTGTCACATTACCCCCTTGCCAGCCCGCCTCACTGAGTCCCAACAGCTCCTGTTGCCACTTGGCCAAGAAAGGTTGTTCCCTGTCCCACCTCTAATTTTAGTTGGGGTTCCCATTCCTTAGCACTGAGCACTACTCCAGACCTTTCCCATACCTCAAGTCAAAAGGTTTTGTATAATAGCTTTCTGCATTGATTGATAGTAACCACACCAGAGGGGTAAGGATTTAATAATATGGGTAACTGTTGAACAACTGTGTTGTACTTTGAAACCAAGATAAGATTGTATATAAATGATACTTTAATTTTTTTAAAGGTTTTGTGTAATAACTCAGGGCCCAACTTTATACATTTGCATTTTTTGAGAGAGGTCTTCTGGAATTCCTTAAGACTAAGAGTGAGTCTAATAGTACAAATTTCAGGCATGATTAGACCTTAGTTTTTAAAAAACATTTTGGAGTACTCGGGAGGACAGTTTAAGAGCTCCTGAGACAGTTATACCCATTCCTATGTGTGGGATTGGCTCTAGAATCACAGAGGCTCCTGGCCAAGAACTGTATAACTGTATGTATGTCTAGAAGGCCATTGGCCACCACTGTCCTGGTAGGGTCCCCAGGTGACTAGAAAAGTGATTTGAGAATAGTTTAGGCAATCAGAGATGCTGCTTTGTGGTTTTAGAACTCACATAATGCTTATTTTGAAATCTACTTCTTGCCTTTCTACTTTTTTTTTACCAGAGGAAACAGATTAAAAGCTGGATAAGAGAAAATGATTTCACTCATTTGTGGAGTATAATAACAGAGCAAAACTGAAGGAACAAAACAGCAGCAGACTCACAAGACTCCAAGAAGGGAATAGCGGTTACCAAAGGGGAGGGGTGGGGGAGGGTGGGTGGGGAGGGAGGGAGAAGGGGATTGTGAGGTATCATGATTAGTGCACATGGTGTGTGTGGGGTCACGGGGAAAACAGCGTAGCACAGAGAAGACAAGTAGTGACTCTATAGCATCTTACTACACTGAAGGACAGTGACTGCAGTGGGGTATGGGGGGAACTCGATAATAAGGGTGAATGTAGTAACCACATTGTTTTTCTTGTGAAACCTTCATAAGAGTGTATATCAATACCTTAATAAAAATAAAAAAATAAAAAATTCATGTTATAGGTGAACATGTCAGAATATATTTATTGCTAAGTATACACAACAGATTACAAAACAACATATATGGTTTGATTCTACTTCTGTTAAAAAGCAAGAAACTTCACATATGCCTTCCATCTGTCCACCTATCCAAACACTGCAGAAGGATTAAGGATCTTGCATTTTCCTTATTGCTAATCTTGATTTTCCTAGTATTTCTAAAATGAACATCTGTTTTGTAATTCAAAGAAAGATTTTCATAATAAAAAAACTTAAAAAGCAAAAAAAAAAATACACTGTTACTATACTAATAGTATGTTTAGAGACCTAATCTGAGTAACATTGGGGAGCAATTCTTAAGTAAAAAAATATGCTTAATAAAGACGCAATGTGATGAATCTCAAACATACTCTGCTGAGTGAAAGAGTCCAGTTTCAAAGTTATCTACTGTATGATTCCATTTATATGACAGTCTCAAAAAGACAAAACAATAGCAATGAAGAATGCATCAGTAGTTGCCAGGGTTTGGGGATGTAGGATATGTAACTTCAAAGCGATAGCATGAGGGAGTTCTTGGGGGTGAAGGAACTGGAACTGTTCTATATCCTGATTGTCATGGTGATTACAGGACTCTATACATGTGTTAAAATCCATAGAACTGTATACAAATAAGCCAACTTTCCTATATATTAATTTTAAAACTAAAATTAAGAAGAAATGTACTTTTCCCTTAAAAGTGCAAAATCAAGTTACCCTCTAAACATTCACATGATAAATTCAAGATGCTGCAGGTCTGAAGAATAGGCATGAAGAGGCCTTTTAGGAAAAGATTATGAAAACCCTCTGAGCTCCTCCTAAGGAAAGTACTGAATCTAAGTAGTTGGAGCAAATATTTGGAGGCCTTGGCTTAGCAATGGAATGGGGTTTGTAGCCAATCATCCACAGCTTTTCATTCCCCCTCACAGTTTCTCTTGTGATCAGAGTCAGCTGACTGGTTGACTAGGGTTAGCAGTGGCTTTTGACTGTACAGAGTTAAAAGGCCCTTTTAGGCCTCATATGTTGGCTCCATGAGTAATGATCAGGCCAGTAATTCCTGTTTCAGAAGGGCTTGAATAGGGACAGTTGAGATGTCCTCTTTTGATCTCCTAGTGCTGCCCTCTAATATGACGTGTTACATAGCAAATGCCTGCTTTTTCATGAAAGTTATTTTCAGTTAAATTTGGTTACTGAGAATTTTCAGGTGGACAATACCTCTTTGGATTATTAGAGGCCCCCTAAGGTACTACATGCCCAAATTTGGGGAGTCATTGTTCTTGATGCTATCCAGTCTGGAAGCCAGATAGACATTAGGTTCATGCCTGCACAATGAGCCAGATTCCTTAGTGCAGCTTCTGGCAAAATGTTCAACACCCCCTCTTTTTGTCTTTATCTTTTTTAAATTAAACTTATTTTTTTTAATACAAAAGTATTTATTTAGAGTAATAAAAGAAATTATACAAAAATACAAATTTTAAAAGACTGACAAATGCAAAAACAATTTTTTTATGAACCTTTGGAACATCTTTATTTTGCATATTAAAATATATTTCTGCTTTTTGTATAAAGTATCTGCACACATACTTGGATAAGAAATAAAACTCTTAACCTAAAAGTTATCAATTCAGTGCAATGAAAGCTGTCTAAGAGCAACACATTGTATTTGGTGCTCTGGGGCTGTAAAACTGACTCCAACACAATCCTTGTCTTCCTGGAGAAGATACCTACACAGATGACTTCATACAGGATGACATGAGGTCACAGTCACAGGGTCTGGAGAACATATGGGGCTCGCTTCTGCTTGACCTTGAAATTTCCACTTAGATACTATTTTTATGGCTATCCTTACCTGACAGCTTATCCGTCTGGTTTTCCTATCTTTTATTATTAAGGTATCATTGATATACAATCTTATGAAGGTTTCACATGAGCAACATTGTGGTCACTACATTCCCCCCTATTATCAAGTCCCCACCACATAACCCATCAGTCACTGTCCATCAGCATAGTTAAGATGCTCAGAGTCACTACTTGTCTTCTCTGTGCTATACTGCCTTCCCTGCGCTCCCCCTATGTGTGCTAATCATAATGCCCCTTATTCCCCTTCTCCCTCCCTTCCCACCCTCCCTCCCCAACCCCTTTCCCTTTGGTAACCACTAGACCATTCTTGGGTTCAGTGAGTTAATTAAACTTATTTTGAGATAACTGTAGATTCACGTGCAATTCTAAGAAACAATACAGTGAGATATTGTGTACCCTTTACCCAGTTTCCCTTAGTGGTAATATCTTGTAAAACTAGTTTTTAAATCAAGATACTGGCATTGCTATAACCCACTGATCTTGTGCAGATTTCCCATTTTACTTTTAATCAATTGTTTGTGTGTTGTCTATACATTTAGTTCTATGCAATTTTATCACATACAGATTTATGTATCCACCACAATACAGAATTGTACTATCACCACAAGGATACTACTACCCTTTGCAGCCACACCCATTTTCTAACTGCCTCATTCCCTAACCCCTGACACTCACTATCCTGTTCCCCATCCCTATTTTTTTTTTGTCATTTCAAGGGTATTATATAATCATACAATATGTAACCATTTAAGATTGGCTTTTTCTCACTCAGCAAAACTCCCAGGGATTCATTCAAGTTATTGTGTGAATCGATACCCCATTTCTTTTTATTACTGAATGGTATTCATGGCATGGATGTACTACCATTAATTCAACCACTACTCTGTTGAAGAACACATGTATGAAACATCCAGTTTCTTCACATTCTCACTAGCATTTGGTACTATTCTGATAGGTGTGTAGTGATATCTTATTGTGGTTTTAATTTGCATTTTCCTAAAGGCTAATGATACTGAACATCTTGTCATGTGTTACTTCCCATCATACATCTTCTTTAATGAAATGTCTTCATATCTTTTGCCCATTTTCTAATTGGATTGTTTGAGTTTGGGAGTTCTTTATCAGATATGTGGTTTGCAAATACTTTTCACAGTCTGTAGCTTGTCTTATTTGGATCTCTCATAGAGTAAAACCCTTTAATTTTGATGAAGATCAATTAATAGATTTTTCCCTTTCTGGATCATGCTTATGGTTTTAAGCCTAAGAACTCTTTGCTAAGACCTAGATCATGAAATCTTTCTATGTTTTTTCCTACAAGTTTTATAGTTTTACACTTTAAGTCTCTGATCCATTTAGAGTTAATTTTTGTATAAAGTGTGATGTTTAGGTCAAAATCTGCTTTGTTTTTTTTGTACCTGTGGATGTCAACTGCCACTGCACTATTTGTTGGAAAGGCAGTACTTCTTCCACTGAACTACTTTCACACCTTTGTCAAAAATCAGTTAAACAAATTTTGTGGGGGTTTATTTCCGGGTTCCTTTATTCTGTTCCACTGATCTATGTGTCTAACCTACACGGTTACCACACTGTCTTGCTTACTGTAGCTATATAATAAGGGCTTACATTGGGTAGAGTGATTACCCGCAGTTTATTCTTTTTTGTTGTTGTTGTTCCTTTTTATTTATTTATTTTTTATTAAGGTATCGCTCAATCTTATGCTCAGGTTTCACATGAGCAACACTGTGGTTACTACACTCCCCCCTATTATCAACTCCCCACCACATACCCCATTACAGTCACTGTCCATCAGCATACTAAGATGCCATGGAGTCACTACTTGTCTTCTCTGTGCTGTACTGCCTTCCCCGTGCCCCCCTATATTATGTGAACTAATAATAATACCCCTTAATCTCCTTCTCCCTCCCTTCCCACCCACCTTCCCCAGCCCCGCCCTTTTCCCTTTGGTAACTGTTAGTCCATTCTTGAGTTTTGAGTCTCCTGCTGTTCTGTTCCTTCAGTTTTTGCTTTGCTGTTATACTCCACAGATGAGTGAAATCATTTGGTACTCGTCGTTGTCCACCTGGCTTATTTCACTGAGCATAATACCCTCCAACTCCATCCATGCTGTTGCAAATGCTGGATCTGTTTTCCTCTTATGGCTGAATAATATTCCGCTGTGTTTATGTACCACCTCTTCTTTATCCATTAATCTACTGATGAACACTTAGGTTGCTTCCATATCTTGGATATAGCAAATAGTGCTGTGATAAATATAGGGGTGCATATGTCTTTTTGAATCTAGGATCCTGTTTTCTTAGGCTAAATTCCTAGGAGTGGAATTCGTGGGTCAAATAGGATTTCTCTTTTTAGTTTTTTGAGGAACCTCCATATTGCTTTCCACAATGGTTGAAGTAGTACATTTCCACCAGCAGTGTAGGAAGGTTCCCCTTTCTCCACATCCTCTCCAGCATTTGTTGTTGCTTGTCTTTTGGATGTTGGCCATCCTAACTGGTGCGAGGTGATATTTCATTGCAGTTTTAATTTGTATTTCTCTGATGATTAGCGATGTGGAACATCTTTTCATGTGCCTGTTGGCCATCTGAGTTTCTTCTTTGGAGAAGTGTCTGTTCATATCCTCTACCCATTTTTCAATAGGGTTATCTGCTTTTTGGGTGTTGAGGCATGTGAGCTTTTTATATATTTTGGATGTCAACCCCTTATTGGATATGTCATTTATGAATATATTCTCCCATTCTGTAGGATGCCTTTTTGTTCTGTTGATGGTGTCCTTTGCTGTGCAGAAGCTTTTTAGTTTGATGTAGTCTCACTTCTTCATCTTTGCTTTTGTTTCCCTTGCCTGAGGAAATATGTTCATGATAAAGTTGCTCCTGTTTATATTGAAGAGATTTTTGCCTATGTTTTCTTCTAAGAGTTTTATGGTTTCATGACTTACTTCAGGTCTTTGATCCATTTCAAGTTTACTTTTGTGTATGGAGTGAAGACAGTAACCCAGCTTCATTCTCTTACATGTAGCTGTCCAGTTTTGCCAATACTAGCTGTTGAAGAGGCTGTCATTTCCCTTTGTATGTCCATGGCTCCTTTATCATATATTAATTGGCCATATACATGTGGGTTTATATCTGGGCTCTCTATTCTGTTCCATTCATCTATGGGTCTGTTCTTGTGCCGGTACCAAATTGTCTTGATTACTGTGGCTTTGTAGTAGAGCTTGAATTTGAAGTTGGGAAGCGTAATCCCCAACCCCCACTTTATTCTTCCTTCTCAGGAATGCTTTGGCTATTCGGGGTCTTTTGTGGTTCCATATGAATTTTAGAATGATTTGTTCCATTTTGTTGAAGAATGCTGTCAGTATTTTGATAGGGATTGCATTGAATCTGTAGATTGCTTTAGGCAGGATGGCCATTTTGACAATATTAATTCTTCCTAGCCAAGAGCATGGGATGATTTTCCATTTGTTAGTATACTCTTTAATTTCTCTTAAGAGTGTCTCGTAGTTTTCAGGGTATAGGTCTTTCACTTCCTTGGTATTTTCTTTTTGATGCAATCGTGAATTGTATTGTTTCCCTGATTTCTTTTTCTGCCAGTTCCTTGTTAGTGTATAGGAATGCAACAGATTTCTGTGTATTAATTTTATATCCAGCAACTTTGCTGAATTCAGATATTAGATCTAGTAGTTTTGGAGTGGATTCTTTAGTGTTTTTTATGTACAATATTCATGCCATCTACAAAAGTGACAGTTTGACTTCTTCTTTATCAATCTGGATGCCTTTTATTTCTTTGTGTTGTCTGACTGCCGTGGCTAGGACCTCCAGTTCTATGTTGAATAAAAGTGGGAGAAGTGGGCATCCTTGTCTTGTTCCCGATCTTAAAGGAAAAGCTTTCAGCTTCTCGCTGCTAAGAATGATGTTGGCCGTGGGTTTGTCATATATGGCCTTGATTATGTTGAGGTACTTGATCTCTATACTCATTTTGTTGAGAGTTTTTATCATGAATGGATGTTGAATTTTGTCAAATGCTTTTTCAGCATCTATGGAGATGATCATGTGATTTTTGTCCTTTTTATTGATGTAGTGGATGATGTTGATGGATTTTCACCTGCTGTAGCATCCTTGCATCCCTGGAATGAATCCCACCTGATCATGATGTATCATCCTCTTGATGTATTTTTGAATTTGGTTTGCTAATATTTTATTGAGTATTTCTGCATCTATGTACATCAGGGATATTTGTCTGTAATTTTCTTTTTTTGTGCTGTCTTTGCCTGGTTTTGGTATTAGAGTGATACTGGCTTCATAGAATGAGTTTGGAAGTATTTCCTCTTCTATTTTTTGGAAAACTTTAAGAAGAATGGGTATTATGTCTTCTCTAAACGTCTGATAAAATTCAGTAGTGAAGCCATCTGGTCCAGACGTTTTGTTCTTGGGTAGTTTTTGATTACCAATTCAATTTCTTTGCTGGTAATTGGTCTGTTCAGATTTTCTGTTTCTTCCTGCGTCAGTCTCGGAAGGTTGTATTTTTCTAGAACGTCCATTTCTTCTAGGTTATCCAATTTGTTAGCATATAATTTTTCATAGTATTATCTAATAATTCTTTGTATTTTGGTGGTATCCATAGTGATTTTTTCTTTCTGATTTCTGATTCTGTTTATGTGTGTAGATTATTTTTCTTGATAAGTCTGGCTAGGGGTTTATCAATTTGGTTATTTTCACAAAGAACCAGCTCTTGGTTTCATTAATTCTTTCTATTGTTTTATTATTCTCAATTTTATTTATTTCTTCTCTGGTCTTTATTATGTCCCTCCTTCTACTGACTTTAGACCTCATTTGTTCTTCTTTTTCCAGTTTCAATAATTGTGAATTTAGACTGTTCATTTGGGATTGTTCTTCCTTTCTTAAATAGGCCTGAATTGCTATATACTTTCCTCTTAGAACTGCCTTCTCTGCGTCTCACTGATGTTGGGAAGCTGTTGTTTTCATTTGTCTCCATAGATTGCTTGATCTCTGTTTTAATTTGGTCTTTGATACATTGATTATTTAGGAGCATATTGTTAAGCCTCCATGTGTTTGTGAGCCTTTTTGGTTTTTTTGTACAGTTTATTTCTAGGTTCATACCTTTGTGATCTGAGAAGTTGGTTGGTACAATTTCAACCTTTTTGAATTTACTGAGGTTCCTTTTGTGGCCTAGTATGTGATCTATTCTTGTACTGTTCCATGTGCACTTGAGAAGAATGTATCTTGTTGTTTTGGGTGGAGTGTTCTATAGATGTCTGTTAGGTCCTTCTGTTCTAATGTGTTGTTCAGTGCCTCTGTCTCCTTACTTATTTTCTGTCTGGTTGATCTGTCCTTTGGAGTGAGTGGTGTGTTGAAATCTAAAATTAATGCATTGCGCTCTATTTCCCCCTTTAATTCTGTTAGTATTTGTTGTACATATTTGGGTGATCCTGTGTTGGGTGCATAGATATTGATAATGGTTATATCCTCATGTTGGACTGACCCCTTTATCATTACATAATGTCCTTGTCTCTTGTTACTTTCTTTTTTTTGCAGCTTATTCTTTATAAAAATCATTTTAGCTACTCCAGGTCCTTTGCCCTTCCATAAATACTTTATAATAAGCCTATCAACGTGTACAAAAATCCTTGCTGGGATTTTAATTGAGATGTCATTGACCTATAGATCAATTTGGGAGAAACTGACATCTTTACTAAGTTGAGTCTTGCAATCCATGAACACAGCAAGTCTCTCAAATTATTAATGTCTTCTTTGAGTTCTTTCTTCAGTGTTTTGTAATTTTTACTATACAGATCCTATGCATGTTTTGTAAAGTTAATACCTAAGAATTTAATTTTCTTTGGAGCAATTATAAATGCTTTGTGTTCTTTTGTTTGATTTCCACATTGTTAGTACATTGAAATGTGATTGGTTTTTAATGTGTTGATCTTGTATTATATGACCTTGCTGAATTCAATTATTAGTTCTCGAAGTGTTTTTTCAATTTTCTGTTATTTTTTAATGGAGATATTGAGTCTTCTGCAAATAGAAACAGTGTTACTTGATTCTTTCCAATCTTCTTGTCTTTTATGTGTTTTTCCTGCCTTGTTGTGCTCACTAGAACTTCTAGTACAATGTTATATATAAAGTGATAATGGATGTGCTTACCTTGTTCAAATCTTAAGAAAGAAAACACTCAAGTCTTTCACTATTAAATACAATGTTAACTGTGAGTTTTTTGTAGATGTTCTTTATGAGGCTAAGGAAGTTCCCCTCTATTCCTAGGGTACTGAGAGTTTTTGTCAAGAATAAATGTTGACTTTTGTTAAATGTTTTTCTGTGTTCATTGATACGGTCATAGGACTTTTCTTTAGTCTGTTGATATGGTGGACTATACTGATTGATTTTAAAATATTGAGCCAGCCTTGCATACATGGAATAAATCCCATTTGGCCATGGTGTATAGTTCTTTTATACATTTTTGGATTAATTTTGCTAATATTTTGTTGAGGATTTTTGTGTCTAAGTCCAGGAGAAGTATTGGCCTGCTGTAGTTTTCTTTTTTGTTTGTTTGTTTCTGTCTTTGTCTGGTTTTGGTATTCTTCTTGGACTCTTTTGAATGTTGGATCTTTTGTTATTTCCCATAAGCCTTTGAGGCTCTATTTTTTTCCAGTCTATTTTCTCTCTCTTGTTCAGACTGAGTAAATTCTATCGCTGTATCCTCAAGTTCACCAATTCTATCCTCTATCATCTCCACACTATACTATTGAGCCTACACAGCAAGTTTTATTTTTAAATTTCTGTTATTGTATTTTCAAGTTCTATATAATTTCCATCTGGTTCTCTTTTATAAGTTGTACTTCTTTGCTGAGATTTTCTATTTTTTTTTTGTTTGTTTCAGGAGACTTTGTAATTGCCAACTGAAGAATTTTTGTGATGGCAGTACTTGTCAGATAATTCTAACATATGATTCATCTCAGTATTGATGTCAGTTAATTGTCTTTTCTCATTTGAGTTGTGATTTTCTAGTTCTTGGTATGATGAGTGATTTTTCATTGTATTCTGGACATTTTGGCTATTATGGCAGGAGACTCTTTAAATCTTGTATTTTAGCAGGCAGTCTCTCTGTTTAGGTTTAGCACACTGGTCCTGTCCTATTTTGGTGGGTTGCAGTTCCAATGACAATTTAATTTTCAGAGCCTCTGTGGTGCTATTTTGGTCTGCTTGCTTAATGTGGTGCCACTGGGGCCCCCACTGGTCCCTGCTGGTGCTGTATGGGGGAGAAGTGGGTGCTTTACCAGGCTGGGTTGCCTAATGCCTCTAGGTGGAAGTGTATCTCTAGTCTGGGGAAACAAAGAATCTGGCTTTGTTCTGGTGGAACCCCATGCCAGTGCTGTATGCCCTTCTGGTATCTCTCATGGAGAGAAGTGACCCTCAAGATCATTGGGATAAAGAGGCTTCCTGTGCTAGAATACTTGTTGTGGTGGGATTTGTCCTTGATGGTGCTCTGGTTGCACAGTATCTTGAGGTGGGGTAGGGGAGTCTCTGGCTTGGTAGAAAAGGAGAGCCCTTCCTCTGGCTGCTTACTTCCAGTGGGGCTCCCTGCTAGCTGCAAGGCCTACCCAGTGTTAGCAGGATTCCCAACCAGTGCAGAGGAAGAAGGAGCCTACCTGAGGCACCTTTTGTTGCCAGGCTGGGCCTGACTTGTCTTCTATTGGGTAGGGAGTCATAAGCCACCCTTCTCCTAAGGTTTCCCTCCGGTACTATGCTCCTAACTATTGCCTTCCTCTTCATACCTTTCAGAATTCTCCTTTGACTGCCTCTTGAATTATTTCTAGGCTTTATATTTATACTTGGCTGGAAGGAGCAGGGAGAAATGAGGCTGCCATCTTGTCCAGACTGGAAGAAGGAGACCAATTTTGCATTGGTTTGTGCTGCTGCTTCTCTGAGGAATGACTCGGGCTTTCTTCCGCCACCCATTCCTTGGTGAAAAGAAGCTCAGGAGGCTTTGCTTTCACTAACATATCACGCCCCTGGCTTTTTGGTGTGTGTTTGTATTTATGTGTATTTTTTGTTTGTTTGTCTTTGAGAAGAAAGGCTGGCAGAGACCAGCCTTGAAATAGAAACTATGTTACAGTGGAGCAAATATTCTGACAGGACCCTGAGGTAGCTATGGATTTCTCTTGCCTGTAAGATACTCCTACGGGACTTCCGGGAATATGGCGACGTGAACGGACCAGCAGAAAAATTCCTCCCAACATTATATTTATTCACGAAAATACAGCACATACAACTATCCCTAAAAGAGAGACCAGAATACACAGGAAAGTGCACAGCGTACAGCTACACCTGTGAGAACTTGGCAGCCGGTGAGGCGGACGGGATACGGAGTGGCGACCCGGTGGGACCGAGCGCTCCCCGCCCCAGAGCTCCGGCGGCCAGACACTCGGGACAGAGGACTTGGCACCCGGCGAGGCGGGATGGAAACGCGATCCAGTGAGAACAGAGCGCCCCTCTACCCCAGCACTCCGGCAGGAGTCCCAGCAAGGCGGGTAAGGTACGGAGCCGCGAGCGGACCGAGCGCTCCTCCCCCCCAGCGCTCCAGCGGGAGGAGAGGATTCAGAGCCGGGAGGGAGTGGAAGTCTGCGCCGGGAGCGCCGACACACAGCCTGCGGTGTAGCGGAGATAGGAGAGACAGAGGGCACAGGGTCCCAGCCCAGAACGTGCAAGTTACCAGTGGCAGGCTCCGGGAAGGAAAAAGAAAGGAGAAAAAGGGGAAGAAAAGCACGCGCTCTACCTCAGCGGTCTTAAAGAGACAGGAGCTCAGTAGACGGGCCCGACAGCCCTGCAAACTGAGCCCAGCACGCTGGGAGTCCTGGGGAGCTTTGGACCCCTTGGCTGGCGACTGGGAAAGGGTGCCCGCCATTGAGACCCCCACGGAGATCAACAGCTTACCATTCGTTCCCAACCCAGCCAGAACTATACAGTGGCGCTGGAATAGTGGAGCAACAGCGTGACCTACAGCACTCGCGCGGAACCCACTCTCAGTGGCTTTTTTTTGTTGTTGTTGTATTGTTTTTTCTCCCCTTTCTTTTCCTTTATTTCTTTCCTTCTCTTTCAACAGCCTCCCATTCATTCTCACCCCTGCCACAGCTTTAAAGGGCCGTGCAGAGCGACGTGGCCACGGCTCTGGAATAGAGGAGCAATAGCGCCACCTACAGCATTCACACAGAAACCACCCCCGGTGGGCGATTTGGTATTTTTTGTTTTTTTTTGTTGTTGTTGTTGCTGTATTCTTTTACGTGTTGCTGCTTTTTCTTTTTCTTTCTTTTCTTTTCCTTCCTCTCTCTCTCCTTTTACTTTTTTATAATTAGTAGAAATTTCTTTTTTTTTCCTTTCTCTCCTTTCTTATCTCTCCTTGCTACCAACAACCAATTCTGTAGTCATGAGAAGACAGAAGAATATGATATACACAAAGCTTCAGACAAACACCACCCAAGAGAAAGAATCTGAAGAAATGGACATGCACAGTCTTCCAGAAAAAGAATTCAGAATAAAAGTCATAGCCATGCTGACGGATCTACAGAAAAATGTGCAAGAGCTGAGGGAGGAAGTGAGGGAAGTGAGGAAAGATGATGCAGAAATGAGACAAGCCATCGACGGGCTCAACAGCAGATTGAATCAGGTTCAAGACACGATCAAGGAATTACAAGACAGGGACCAGGAATACAAAGAAGCGGAGGCAGAGAGAGATAAAAGGATCTCTAAGAATGAAAGACTATTAAGAGAACTGTGTGACCAATCGAAACGGAGCAATATTCGCATTATAGGAGTACCAGAGGAAGAAGAGAGAGAAAAAGGGATAGAAAGTGTCTTTGAAGAAATAATTGCTGAAAACTTCGCCACGCTGGGGAAGGAAATAGTCTCACAGTCCACGGAAGCCCACAGATCTCCCAACACAAGGGACCCAAAGAAGACAACACCAAGACACATAATAATCAAGATGGCAAAGATCAAAGACAAGGACAGAGTATTAAAGGCAGCTAGAGAGAGAAAAAAGATCACCTACAAAGGAAAACCCATCAGACTGTCATCAGACTTCTCAACAGAAACCTTACAGGCCAGAAG
>JAQQAC010016209.1:99113325-99145214 GCA_029783875.1 Phataginus tricuspis | reverse complement strand
TCGGGGCTCTCACTCCTGAACCGCTGTGTCGGTGATGGGTGGGTGTCCGAGCTCGAGCTTGTAATTAAAGACCCTTGTGTGCTTGCATCGGAATTGGCTCCTTGGTGGTCTCTCGGGGATTCGCGACTTAGGCACAACAGAGGGTGAGGGGGATAAAGCGGCACAAAAATTCTCAATCATAATATAAGTTGGTCACGGGGATAGTAGTACAGCATGGAGAATATAGCCAATGATTCTGTAACATCTATGTTGACAGTAATTTCACTAGAGGGGGTGAGGATTTCATAATATGGGTGACTGCTGAATCGCTGTGTTGTGTACTTGAAACCAATATAAGATTGTTTGTCAATGATACTTCAATTAAAAAAAGACCCTCTGCTTAAATCAAACTTTAATTTCTCAATAAATTCTGACCTTTTCTTTCCTCCCCAAGACACTGCCAAAACTTTTCAAGGTAGGGTTCTCCCTTGCTGAGGTAAGGAATACATCCAGCTTTGTCGTAACAACCGCTGTGTTGGTGATATTCGGGGAGCCAACACTTGACAGTTGTGAAGGCCCCACAGAGACCAGTGGAGGGTGAGGCACAGCTCAAGACCTTCAACTTGGAAATAGTGTATTCTTTTTTTTTTTTATCAGCAAATGAGTTTATTCAGGAATAGCAGAGGAACTGCAATCAGGACAAGCAAACTGTGGCAAATCATAGGCAAGTCTGAAGAGAAAAGACAAAGGGAAGGTCAGTTTTTAATAGGTGTTAGGAGGAAATCGGGGAGAGTTGTTTTAAACAAAAGATCTTTGGAGAAGAACAAGAGTTTGATGTTGTGATGGTTTCTCATTGGCTGCAAGTGGTGGCTAATGCATTGTTGCTGGGTGGGGGTGGGGGAGTTTCCTCCTATCTTCAAAAGCAGGAGATGAAATTCCTATGTGAAGTGTCCTCCCTTGTCAAGACAATTCTTATCTTTCACCTTCCTGCTGGGTAGCCTGGCTGCAAGGAGTGGTCCACGAGTGACAACTCCCCCCTTAGGGCTTCCCAACTACATGTTATTTATTTATTTATTTATTATTATTATTTTTTAAATTTACAATTTATTTTGGTATCATTAAACTACAATTACATGTGCAATATTATGGTAATTAAACTACCCCCTTCGTCAGGTCCCCCACACCAACCCCATTACAGTCACTGTCCTTCAGCGTAGTGAGATGCTATAGAGTCACTACTTGTCTTCTCTGAGTTGTACAGCCCTCCCCGTGCCCCCCCACCTTACGTCGGCTAATTGTAATACCCCTTTTACCCTCTTATTCCTCCCTTCCCACCCATCTTCCCCAGAACCTTTCCCTTTGGTAACTATTAGTTGTTCTTGGGTTCTGAGAGTCGGCTGCTGTTTTGTTCCTTCAGTTTTTTTCTTTGTTCTTATACTCCACATATGAGTGAAATCATTTGACACTTGTCTTTTTCAGCTGGGATTATTTCACTGAGCACAATACCCTCTAACTCCACCCATGTTGTTGCAAATGGTAGGATTTGTTTTCTTCTTATGGATGAATAATATTCTATTGTGTATATGTACCACATCTTCTTTATCCATTCATTTACTGATGGACACTTAGGTTGTTTCCATTTCTTGGCTATTGTAAATAGTGCTGTGATAAACATAGGGGTGCATATGTCTTTTTGAAACTGGGCTGCTGCATTCTTAGGGTAAATTCCTAGGAGTGGGATTCCTGGGTCAAATGGTATTTCTATTTTGATTTTTTTGAGGAACCTCCATATTGCTTTCCACAATGGTGAACTAATTTACATTCCCACCAGCAGTGTAGGACGGTTCCCTTTTCTCCACATCCTCGCCAACATTTGTTGTTGTTTGTGTTTTGGATGTTGGCCATCCTCACTGGTGTGAGGTGATATCTCATTGTGGTTTTAATCTGCATTTCTCTGATGACCAGCGATGTGGAGCATCTTTTCATGTGCCTGTTGGTCACCTGAATTTCTTCTTTAGAGAAGTGTCTATTCATGTCCTCTGCCCATTTCTTAATTGGATTATTTGCTTTTTGTTTGTTAAGGTGCGTGAGTTCTTTATATATTTTGGATGTCAACCCCTTATCAGATGCATCATTTATGAACATATTTTCCCATACTGTAGGATGTCTTTTTGTTGTACTGATGGTGTCCTTTGCTGTACAGAAGCTTTTCAGCTTGATATCGTCCCACTTGTTCATTTTTGCTTTTGTTTCCCTTGCCCGGGGGGATATGTTCATGAAGAAGTCACTCATGTTTATGTCCAAGAGATTTTTGCCTATGTTTTTCTCTAAGAGTTTTATGGTTTCATGACTTACATTCAGATTTTTTATCCACCTTGAGTTTACCTTTGTGTATGGGGCTAGACAGTAGTCCAGTTTCATTCTCTTACATGTAGCTGTCCAGTTTTTCCAACACCAGCTGCTGAAGAGGCTGTCATCTCCCCATTGTATATCCAAGGCTCCTTTATCAAATATTAATTGGCTGTAAATGTTTGGGTTAATGTTTGTATTTTCTATTCTGTTCCACTGGTCTGTGGGTCTGTTTTTGTGCCAGTACCAAATTGTCTTGATTACTGTGGCTTTGTAGTAGAGTTTGAAGTCAGGGAGCGTAATTCCCCCTGTTTGATTCCTCCTTCTCAGAATTGCTTTGGCTATTCGGGGTCTTTTGTGGTTCCATATGAATTTTAGAGTTATTTGTTCCAGTTCATTGAAGAAAGCTGTTGGTAGTTTGATAGGGATTGCGTTGAATCTGTAGATTGCTTTAGGTAGTATAGCCATTTTGACAATATTGATTCTTCCTAGCCAAGAGCATGGGATGCATTTCCATTTGTTAGTGTCCTCTTTAATTTCTCCTAGGAGTGTCTTATAGTTTTCAGAGTACATGTCTTTCACTTCCTTGGTTAGGTTTATTCCTAGGTATTTTATTCTTTTTGATGCAATTGTGAATGGAATTGTTCTTCTGATTTCTCTTTCTGTTAGTTCATTGTTAGTGTATAGGAAAGCAACAGATTTCTATGTGTTAATTTTGTATCCTGCAACATTGCTGAATTCAGATGTTAGTTCTAGTAGTTTTGGAGTGGAGTCTTTAGGGTTTTTTATGTACATTATCATGTCATCTGTAAATAGTGACAATTTGACTTCTTCTTTACCCATCTGGATGCCTTGTATGTCTTTGTTTTGTCTGATTGCCGTGGCTAGGACCTCCAGTACTATGTTGAATAACAGTGGAGAGAGTGGGCACCCCTGTCTTGTTCCCGATCTTAGATGAAAAGCTTTCAGCTTCTCGCTGTTAAGTATGATGTTAGCTGTGGGTTTGTCATATATGGCCTTTATGATGTTGAGGTACTTGCCATCTATACCCATTCTGTTGAGAGTTTTAATCAAAAATGGATGCTGAATTTTGTCAAATGCTTTTTCAGCATCTATGGAGATGATCATGTGGTTTTTGTTCTTCTTTTTATTGATGTGATGGATGATGTGGATGGATTTTCGAATGTTGTACCATCCTTGCATCCCTGGGATGAATCCCACTTGATCATTGTGTATGATCCTCTTGATGTATTTTTGAATTCGGTTTGCTAATATTTTGTTGAGTATTTTTGCATCTACGTTCATCAGGGATATTGGTCTGTAATTTTCTTTTTTGGTGAGGTCTTTGCCCGGTTTTGGTGTTAGAGGGATGCTGGCCTCACAGGAAGTGTTTGGAGGAAATAGTGTATTCTTTTAGGGCCTCTTGAGCCTCCTGCCTGGGACTCTCTGACCGTAATGATGGTATGTAGGTTGCACACTGGTTGAGGCTCTGATCCCTTTGAGCTTCCAGTTGCTAAGGATACTAGTCCTA
Organism: Phataginus tricuspis; assembly: GCA_029783875.1. Taxonomy (NCBI): domain Eukaryota; kingdom Metazoa; phylum Chordata; class Mammalia; order Pholidota; family Manidae; genus Phataginus; species Phataginus tricuspis. The sequence goes on along the minus strand of JAQQAC010016209.1, from coordinate 99,141,355 downwards.
TGGCCCCCTTCCTGAACCCCTGGATCACAGGGCCCTCCTCTGTGTTCCAACTGTCCCCTGGCTCACCCTGGCCATGGCTCTCAGTACACTTGTTTTATTCCCAATGAGCTACTGCACATAATGGTTAGCCTCACATGGCAAAGGTTCACTGCATTGTAATTGTGAGGTCAACCTCTGATATGGCTGGGGCCTGGGTGATTTTATGGTGATCTCTTACTCTCCACAGATACCACACCCACCATCCTCTTGCTAAACTTGAGTTTTCTCCTTTCATTCATATCTTCTAATAGTACACTCAAAAGAGTTTTACCATTTTTTTCTGTCAGATTTTATATTAATGTCCCTCAGTATGGTCAGATGTTTCCACCAATTCTTTTGCTTTTTCTATGAAAACAATAATTCTTACTACAATTAATGCTCAATATTTGTCAGCCAGTAACAACAGTGTTTATTTCTTGTAGGTTTTTTGGGGGGGTTATTTTTAAAATTGCTCAGACTTTACCCCCACTTATTCCCCTTTTTGCCAAGCAATCTTTATTTTCTGCCCTTGAAATTATTACATTTATCATTATAAAAGTAAAAAATTATAACTATATTATATGTAAAACTCTGTAGAGAAGCATAACCTCATTAAATTATACATCCATCTATACTCACAGAGTTAGAAAAAAAGATTTAAAAGAAATATGCCAAAATGTTCAGTTTTCCTATGGTTTAATTCCTCTTTCTATATACTTTTATGGCTATGTAAATATTAACTATGTGAAATCTTTTACATAGTCTGTGACATTCTAAATAATCTACCTTGATAACAACTCTAAAATCAATGAATAAGATAGTTTTACAAAACATTCTGGCAGGCAGAGAAGAAAAAAGTTTGTGCTGTCTCATGAGTTTCAGAAATCAATGATACTAAGATTTGTATTTTTAATTGCATTTCCTTGGGTTAAATTAGATCTTGGTCTTTCCAGGATATTTCACATCAACCTTTATCATGTTCCCTTTAGTAAAATATAAGTTCTTTTACTTACAAACTTTCAAACAGCTTTAACCTTGTGCTAGAACAGGAAACCAGTCAAATATTCACTGCCTATTACCTCTCTCCCAGAAACTGATTTTCACTGTGATACAGTTATGATCAAGTATGTTAATAGTTTTACCTGAAATATGTGATGGAAAGTTCACAGGCTTTGGTGTAAGACTTGCCAGCTGTTTATTGGCTATATAATCTTCCTGTTGTGATCTCTTACTGACACTCATTTATATCCTGTAAAATGAGACTAATAATTCTTACCATACTATTGACGTGTTCAACACATAGCAGTTGGAAATAATATTATTACTCTTGATTATTCTTTCATAGAAGGAAAATAGCAAACAGCACCCAAAACAATCATGTTTTACAGGGCAGTGGTTTTTAATATTTGCAAATGCACATGGAGTGACCAGAAATTTGAAACACCTAAACATAAAGTCTGACAATGTGACACAGATAAAGCTACAAAGAAACCCATCTCCCACTTTCTGACATGCAAGGAGTGAATGGTCCAACTAATAAGTGACCGCCTGGGAGAGTGAGAAGCAAGCAACTGACCTAGCATGTCTCCCAGGTTCCTTATGTCACCAACTGGATGGTGGCTCAGCAAAGTGTGTTGTTCTCTCCTTGACTATCTTTTCCCCAGCAGCACCTGTTATAAGAGAGCAGCAATAATAAGAGTTGCCATTTGCTGAGCGCCTACTGTGTGTCAGGCACCTCATTCCTTCCAGCCACAAACATTTGTTGAAAGCCAGCTTATGTTCCAGGCAGTGTTCTGGGAGGTGTGGGTGTACCAGTGACCTCCACAGACTAAAATGTCTGCCCTTTTAAGTTTATACTCTAGTGGGGAGAAACAGGAATAAATAATTAATGTAACAAATCAGTAAATTGTGTAGCATGTAGAAGAGAGGCATGTGAAGGAAAAATAGAGCAGGGAAGGGGGACGTCTGGTGACTAGGTGTGCAGTTTTAAATGGGCTGCTCAGGGCCAGCCCTATTGAGAAGGTGCCATTTGAGCAAATACTTGAACCTGGTGGGATCAAGGCACAGGGACATTTGGAGGAATAGTAAGAGCAGCCAGTGCAAATACACGAGGTGGGAGCATGCCTGGATTCTGTACCAAGTTATGTACCAACACTGTGCCAGGCACTGGGGTTGGAAGCCTAGCAGGGAAGACACAGAATTATACGAGCAATTGCAACAACATGATAAGTACTACCTAAGATATAAGGAATGCCCTTACGTACAATCAGAGAAAGCCGACCTGAGGGAATGCCAGGGGTGCTGATTTTGACAAGGATTTTACCAGGTTAAGGGGAGGATCAGGCTGATAGAACAGCATGTGGGGTCAAAGATAACACAAATGACCTGGTGGGCTGGTAGGCTTTTAAGTCCTTTTCTAGAGGGGCCAGACTTCATTGGTCTGGTTAGGCCCAGTGATCTGAAGGCACACCCAGATTTTAAGTGCCTAGTACTCCATTCCTAGGGCAGAGCCTAATTTACTTAGCCAAACTGGACTCATGGTCTTTCAAGCTGTTTCCAGTTTTCCGCTATTACTAAAAAAAGGTAGAATGGACATCTTTATTCATAAAATGTTTTACACTTGTTCAGTTATTTTCTTAGCATCAATTTCAGGAAGTTAAACTGCTGGACTCAGGAATTTTCATATTTCAACCTTTGATACATTTCCCTGTTGGCCTTCCAAAAAGAATGTGTCAATTCTCAGTTCTACCAGCAGTGTGCGAGAGAGACTCTTCGCCCACATCCTTACCAAAAGTTTGTTATTTTTAGTATCTTATCCCAGAAATTGGATATAAAAATAAATGAAGAGATTTTTTCAGGCTCGAGAAAGAAGCATCCTGAAACAATAACTTTTCTTATCTTGTTCAAAGAAATGAGACCAAGGCCATCCTAGTGTGAAGACTTTAGGTTGTGAGTGTGACAATCAAGAAAGGGGTACCCAGGAGGCAGCCAATAGGATGATCAGATATTTTGTACCTATTACCTTAGGAACGACTTACCTTAGGAACGACTTTACAGCACAATGGTAAAGACTTCTGGCTTTGGGGAGGAGCAGATCTGTTGTTCAGTTCTAGCTTCAGCCCTTACTAGTTGTCTGATCTTAGGCGAGCTAGTATAACTGTGTGTGCCTCAGTGTCCGGGTCTGTAAAATGGGGATAGCGGACATGGTATATACATCTGAGAGAGTAGTTGTGAGAGACCATAAGAAGTTATGAGTTCCTGTCTAAGATAAGATGCTGCAGGTGGAGACCCATCCATCTCATCAGGATGAGGTGTGTGTGAGACCCAGCCCCACTGGCTCTGCTCCCTTTTTTCCTGCCCCTGAGATCTCTGGCAGTGACAGGGTTTCAGGGTTACCTGGATTGTAAAGGACTCCTCAGACTTCAGGCCTGTCTCCTCACCACTCACTGGGTAGCCTCTGCGTCCCTCTGAGACAGCTCCCTCATCTCTAACTGCCATCTGTTACTCGGCCAGGTTGGGGAGTGGTTTGGGTGGAGAAAGACTTGGCTGGTCTAGAGCCATCTGAAAGGGTAGGGGTGCCCCTGACATGTGGGGGAAAGAGACATTCCCTGGAGACACACAAAACTAGGCGAAGTCCACCTCAGCATTCAATAAGTGTCCCCTTAGGATCCCGTCATCATTATCATTGCTAAACTCTCAGGCGTTTCTGAGTCCGCTCCTGTGCCTGCAGTTCATGGAGCCAGACTATCATGTTCCCATTGCATGGGATTAGCACTAAATAAGTACGGTCTGAGTGGCATGGGTATCATTTAATTTTTCTCTATCGTTCCTTCTGTAGCAAAGCAATGCATTCTAGCAAAGTAATGGTAGCTACCATTTCTTGAGAGCCTACAATGGACCAGCCCTGGGCTAATCACTCCTACAGAGGGCACACCTGGGAAGGGCAGGTCTTATAATCCTGAATTTGCAAACCTCAGTTTCTTCATACATCACACACAGATAATCACATCTCATAGGATGCTGCGAGCACGTGAAAGCTAAGACGTGCGAGAAGCAGGGGCTCCTCATCCCGGAGGCTGACCTCTGGCTCCACCACTAACTAGCTGCATGGCCCTAGGCAAATTCCTTAACTTCCCAGCTTGTTTCCTCTTTGGAAATATGTGTTAATGGTAATACCTATTTTATGGAGTTGATATGAGGATTCAGGGAACCAATGCATTTAAAGGACTTGGTGTAGGACACCTGGCACACAGTGAGGTCTTACAAAATCTTAGTTGCAGTGATTGTTATTTTTATTACTATTATGGAAGAATCAGAAAAGATTCAGCAAAGGAGATGAGAAGTGGGCACCAATGAGGCAGGGAGGGAGGACCCACGAGAGAGAGGTGTCCTGGAAACCAAGGGAAAAGAATGTCAGGGAGGGAGAGGGTACAAAGCAAAAGGGCACTCAGAGGCCAGTTTCTTCCGACAAAACAAAAGAGCAATTTTCATCTCTCAGTGACCAGTGAAAATGAAGGCAGAAAGGAAGAAAATAAGCCTGTAGCTGAAATAAAGCCTTTTTAAGACTAACCCAGTTAGTCTGCTCTGAATGCCCAGGTAACGGTTCCATGTCTCCTAATAAGGGAAAGTACATACCTTTTGAGTAAAGGAAAAGCCGATGTCACACAAAGTGAAATGAAAAAGAAATGTCAGGTCACATCAGGATGGCTAAATAAAACTTGAGACAGGCTCAGATTTACACAAGAGAGGAGAGCGGGGGGACGGGGAAAGGGGCTGGATCACAGAACAGGTTTTCAAAGCGGTGGTCTATACTGAACCCCAAGCGAACCTCAGCGAAAAGGAGAATAGTGAAATGGCCAGATTTCACCTTTCTTTTCTACCTGGTGCCAGAAGGAAATTATGGCAGCATAAACAGTGTCTTTGGGAAAATATTCAACAAATGTTTATAGAATAAAATTGAGAAAAGATGAGCAAGAAGTGGATTAGTATTCTAATCTGGACTAGATGAGGGAGGTAGAAACCTCCCAAGAATCTCTCTCTTCTCTCCCTCCCCCATGGACAGCCCTCCACTCTGCTAGAACGCTCTGTGGGACTTCCTGGCATTCAGATCCCCAGGTTCTGTCATGTGCCCTGGCAATTTAGAGAGGTGGAGAGGAATTAAGGGTTAAAATCTCTGTGAGCTGGGAAGTGTTGGGGGCCCCTGGGGCTTTGGGGCCCTGAGTGGAGCTGCCTGTTGCCTGTGGGGGAAAGGGGCTCCCTTTGGCTCTGGAGAGATGCAAGTGACTACCAGGGTCCAGAGGTACCTCAGAAGGATGCAAGGAGTGGCCATCGCCTGGCCAGTTCTCAGCTAAAGTGTTCCAGGCAGAAGGGCCCTCCCGGTCTCTGTGAGACCCTAGAGTTAGCATAAGAGAAGCCATTTTTAACAAATCTGACTGTGTGAACCTAAGTGAAAGACAGAACAGGGCTGACTCTGTTCTTTGTGCCTAATCTCTCGGTGAGGCCTAAACTGGGCAGGAAGAAACCTTGAAAAGTCCCCTAACCACAAGAAGGCAGGAAGGTCTTACTTATCTCAAGGCCGGCCATCTGTGCCCAGGGCTCCAGGCGTACGAGATGTATGTGTCTTAAGAACACGGACAAATGGCCACCGGGGCCTGTGGACCCCCACCCTGGACAGTTCCCCTAGCAATGCTTCTGCTCCTTGAAGATAACATACCTCTACCAGTTAAAATTGAATAAGTTTGCATCCTTCATTTACATGAACGGACCTCAGTGAGAACTAACACCCACCCACCTGACCATAGATAACATACTTTGCAAGTTACATCATTACAGTCAGGCCAGCCGAACTTAGCCAATAACAATTGTTTAACTCCCCAAATCCCCAGTCAGCTTATGCTAAGTTAGAATCCCCTCTTCCTGAACATGTAATGCATAAAAAAAAAACCCTGCCTAACCTGGGCTCGGGGCTCTCACTCCTGAACCGCTGTGTCGGTGATGGGTGGGTGTCCGAGCTCGAGCTTGTAATTAAAGACCGTTGTGTGCTTGCATCGGAATCGGCTCCTTGGTGGTCTCCCGGGGATTCGCGACTTGGGCACAACAGTCTCATTCTGCCATGAGGGTCAGAGGTGGAGGCTTAAGGCAAACAGGGCTTCTCAGGGTGGGGAAAGGGGGTGGCAGAGCACAGGAAGCTGAGCCTCACCCCCATCAAGAAATGATTCTGGCTGGTTGGGGTGGGGGAAGTTGTAAGGTCAGATTGTGGTGTCATGGATGGAGCAGAAGCAAGAAGCCAGGGAGGAGCTCAAGTGCTCTTTTGGGAAAGAGAAGCGCTTCAAGGCAGGTTCTGGGAGTGACAGTGCAGGGAAAGCCGCACAGGGTTCTTGCAGTGCCTGGCTTCTTCCCCTCCCTCGGGACCTTAGCCTGCACCCTTGTTCCCTCCTGAGTCTGTCACCCCTACTGAGTTGTCATGGACTGTTAGCCTAATTAGAACCCCAGTTTTCTCTCCCTGGGCTCCCTCCCTGTGCCATTGCTAGTACAACACAGCCCAGATTTCCCTGTGATTCCTTGGAGTCTGCTCTGTAACCCCAGGGTCTTATATGGTATCTTGCAAGTGATAGGCACTCAATACAGGTTCAAATGAATGACTCTTAACTTTGAGTGCTAATTGTACCCATGGGCTCTTAAGTTTTCAGGCCACGTACTTGATCTCATAAAAAAACCTCAGGCTAGGCTTTTAGAAATAAGTGTCACCGAAACAGATAGCAAGGATTTATTTCTGATCTGTCTTTGATAGCTTTTAAACATAGTTAAAAAGCATCGTGAACCAAGGTGGAGTTAAAATTATGGAAAGGCACAGGCTAGGTTTCCACTCTGGCATGTGTCACTCCAAGACAAATTAAAATTTGGGATAGTTAAGCCTGCAAAACTTTTTTGTCATTATGTGTATGGCAGCTTACTGCATTTAATTGCTGTAGAAATTAGGTGGACTTGAAGGTTTTTTTTTAATTGCCATTCTTTAATACAGTTTGTGAATAAAGAAATATATGGAAGACTGAGTTCAATATAAGCATGTTACAAGAAACTAAGGGAAAGAGATTGAGAAATAATTCACTGAACAGTTACTGAGTAGGTACTTAACTAGTGTTAGACACTGTGTCGGGGATGCAGTCCAAGGGCTTACTGTCCCGTTAGTGCGGAACACACACACACGCGCACACACATACAAGCATGCACGCATGCATATCCACAAATGCCATTAGGCTAAAAAAAGTTTATACAGCTAACTGAGGGTGGGCAGGAGGAAAGGAAATGCTCTAGTTTGGCAAAAGTTTCTTTGTAGCCATGAAGCTATGGTTTAGTATGGACTCAGCAAGAGATGAGACTGAAGAGGGAAATGGGGACCTCATGACTGTGTTCTCATCTTTTAGGCGTCAGAGAGTAAGGATGTAACAGATCTGTATTAATAGCGAATTATGCAGGCAGGGAAAAATCTCTTTAAAAAGTACTGTGGAAGATGGATTGGGTGATACTAAAGGCAGTAAGGGGACTTGTTGCAATAGGCTAGATAGGAGATGAGGGCCCCAGGAAGGCAGTGACAGTGGAGATGGGAAGTCAAAGGCAGATAGGAGACATGGTAAGGAGGTAGAATTTACACAACTGGGTCATCTGTTCACTGATTGGATAGTGGGATACGATGGTGATGTGAAATATAGAAAAAGACTACATTTGGGGTAAAAGTGAGTAAGTTCTGTTTTGTGGGCCTTTTGAATATAAGGTGTCTATAGGACATCCAGTTAGAGCTGTTAGGATTGACAGTTGAATATATAGATCTTTGCTCTGGAGAGATAGACTTGGAGTTATTATCCATGCATTCATCTATACTTTTATTTACTGAACACTTTTTTCCGTCCAGCACTATACCAGGTACTAGAGATACAATGGTGGAGGTAACAAAAGAAACATAGTCTCTGCTCTCAGGAAGCTTTCAGTATAGTGGGGAGGGAGAGAGACATTAAAATAAGTAAATAAAATAGTAATTATGATAAATTCAAGGTTCTGCAATAGAGAATAATCAGTCATCTTGTGGAAGATACCTTACTTTAGATAGATAGGTTTATCACTTGGAAAATGAGACCTGAATTATGAAAAGGGGCCAGCTGTATAAAAAGCTGTATAAAAAGGAAAAACACTTCAGGGAGGACATGTATGCAAAGGCCCCAAGTTGGGAAAGAGCTTGAAATTCTGGGAACGGAGACCTAGTGTAGCTGGAGCATAGTGGACTAGGGAGATCACCAACATGTGAGTGGTAGTTGAAGCCATGGAGTGGTTTATTTTCCCCTGGAGAGTATGTAGAGGAAGAAACCCCCAAACTCCCCCCAAAAAAGCAATACATTGGAGAAAAACAACCTAGAGGGGGTTGGAAGAGGAAACTGTAGAGATGAGAGGGAGCAGTCATAGAAGTAGGAAGAAAAGCCAGAAAGAAGGATATCATGGAAACCAAAGGAGAAAAGAGTGTTGACATTATTGTGGGGTGCAGAGTGGTCTGATAAGGAGAAAGGGAGGCCATTGGAACTGGCAGTGAGAAGGTCGGTGGTTTTGGCCATTGCCCACTCCAAGAAAGGATGTAGGTAGCGGACTACATATGGTAGATTAATTACACTGCAGCTGTGCCCTCCCTTCCACTTTTTTTTCACACTAGAGTATCGTGCCCAGCAAGATTTGGTTTAATCTGGTGAAACTCTTGGTGAGATTTCCCAATTGCCAATCAGAAAACATTTCTTAGGCATTCATTATCTGCATAGCTTTGCACTTGGTGTTAGGGTGATAAAAAGAAGATAAATTCCTATAACACGGGTTTAACTTCAAGATTCCCAAGAAATAATTTTGAAAAGGTGACCCTCTGGCTTCACACTCTCTGAAAAACATCCATTGTGTACCCTGAAGGCACTTCCTACTTGCTTGCCTAGACACATAAGAGCAGGAGACTATTACAAGCTTCTGTCACATGAATAGTTGATCTTCTGCAAAGCAGACTGAATACACTCTCAAAGGAACAGCCCCTTGGCATGGCTATTCTGAGGATGGATAGTCACTTTTGTATTCTCTTTCTATGCCAACATGTATCTTAATCAACATGGCCTATGAGTAGAGGATACAGGAGTGTATGTCTGTATGTGTACACTTCATCTGTCCCTCATTGTGTTAAAACGTCAACTTTACTCGCTGAGTAGATTCCTGCTACGATTTTCTCAGCATGTGGAAGTTCATAATACAAGGAACTGTTTAAATATAGAGCAAAAGAGTGGGTAATACAGATTCTTTCCCATTTTTAAGGCCCCGATTGAGACCTACAATTTATCCATTTCAGTAATTCATTCAATACATAGTCTTAAGAACCTACTTATCACTTCTTCCAGACCATCATGAGCTCTTCTCAGATCTGTAGCATTTATCGTCAGTATTCACATTTTCGTAGTGATTTGTATACTGACTTGAACACATTGTTTTGTCAGTGACACTTGCTGGTCTTTGTTTTTAACTGGCTCGGGTTCTCTAGATCAGAGCCCTGGCCTTAAGTTGGTTTTGTATCCTCCAAGCACCCAGCATCGTTTTGAGTGAGGACATAATAGACACTTAATAGTTGGTTGACTTTTATGATTGGGTTTTCAGATACTTAGGTATGTTTTTCCTGTTCCTTAGTTTCCCTCAGCCTTTTTCAAAGGAAGGGTAAACATGTGTGCTGCATTTTGCTATGAGGTTTTGAAGTGCTGCACCTCGAAGATTAGCTCCACCAGGAATGAAGCATCTGCCCTTCTGTACCTCCTGATGAGGAACAACTTCGAGTATACCAAAAGGAAAACCTTTCTGAGGACACATCTGCAGGTCAGTGAAAATCAAAGCTCCTCTTCTTTCTTCTATTCAATCCTTAGCCTCCAGATCAAGATCTAGAGCTGCACAGTCTGGTACAATAGCTATTAGACACACGTGGCCGTTGAGCCCTTGAAGTGTGGCTGATCCAAATTGAGATGAGCTGTAAATATAGAATACACGTTGGCTTTTGAAGACGAAGTACCAAAAAAGTAAAATATCTCAACCGTTTTATATTGACACTGGGTTGAAATGATATTCTGGTGTATCTATTGGACAGCACTGCTCAGGAGCATAGGTGTTAAGAGCATAGACTCTCACTCAGATCCCAGGTCTCCCACACTCTGTGTGACCTTGAGCAAGTTAATTCCTTAGTGTCTCAGTTTCTTCATATGTAAAATAATGGTAAATATTCGTACCTCCTCATAGGGTTCTTGTGAGGACTAAACAAGCTGACTAAATAACAAACAAAACACTTGTTCAGTGTTCCATACCTAGTAAGACAGTTTGCGTTTTTTGTGGTCCAGCATCCCCCAGTTAGTAGAAACATGAGAGACAGCTCAAGGTTTAGTACAAAGCATAGATTTTGGCATCAGACCTACCTGGGCTTCTGTCATAGCTCAACTACCTCCTTAGTCACTGGGTGATCCTAGGCAAGTTATTCAATCTGTCTTAACTATTTGCCTCATCTGAAAATGAAGCCAAGTGTATTTCCCCTTGCAGAGTTATCATGAGGGTCAAAACTGAAGTGTGTGTCCAGCGTCTAGCATGTAACAGACATTTAGTACATGGTACTTGTCAGTCAGTATCAGTCAGTATCTGCGTGTTTGATGACACAGCTCTGAGCTAAAACCACAGTTGGGACTTGTTGACTCAGTAGGCCTCTTTGTGATACGGGAAATCCTAGGACAGATTTATATCTTCACTGCCATGCTCTGTCCCGTTAAGAGTTGTTTATCGGAGACTGAGTTATAAACGGGGCAGCAGCCAAAAACAGCTTTTTAGACATGTCATCAGTAATGTGAAATTCTGATAGAAGTATATGCTTCCTGTAAAAACCTGTCATGTAGTTACTTTTGGATACTAGGGTCAGCATTGCATGTTAGGGCTTTTACTATTGGCTTTTCTATAGGGTGTCACTTGAATACCACCTTCCCCCTAAACATTTCTGCAGCTAGTGTGCCAGTATGCCTGACATTCCCTGTTAGGGTCCCTTCTTCTGGGTCAAAGCATCAGTTCTCTCAGGTCCTTTATTCAAATTAAGGTGAACTAATAAATGTGAAGACTTAGAACCATGTCTGGCACATAGTGAATGCTCAATAAAAGGACGAGATTACGTGTGATTTCTTTAATCCTCATAATAACTCTACAAAGTAGGTATTGTTACCATCCCTGCATTACAGATGAGGAAAGTGAGGCACAGAAGGGTTAAATAATTCCCAGAGCTACACAGTTAATAATTGATAAAGTCAAGATTTGAATCTAAGGCAGTTTGACTCTGGAGCCTGCACTCAAAGCTCCTACAGTATTCTGCTTCCCAGGATCAGGGAAAAAGGATCCAGCCATGAACACCTTAGCATGAATCATTCAGGCATTCATCAAGGGAGTTTGAGAGATTAAAAGGCGCCATCAAAGACCCATTATCCATAGTGCTATCTAAACTAGGTAGGCCCTAGTCAGAAAAAAAAGAGAGCTGAGGTGCTGGAGTTTTGGAGTCCAGCATGCTGAAATCGACTACTGAGAAGGAATGAGAAACCACCAAAGAAAAATGTCATTTAGTCCCATCTTTGCCAGAGCTACTTCCTAGCAGGCATATTCTGAGTGGAGACCTGACCACTGTTACATCGGTTCACTTTTATGAGGACAGTTTTAGATCTAGCTGTGCTATGAGTTTTGAAAACATTTTCACATCTAACCAAGGCAAGTCCCAATAAAATTTGAAACGGGAGCCTCTGAAGTCACTGTTTCACTAGAATTTAAACCCCTCATGTGTGAAGAAAACAGACTACAGTGAAACCATAATCTTTAAAAGAATCATTTCATATGAGTGCTTATGGGCTTATACAATGATGAAAAGAAACAGCACTTGTTCAAAAGATATTTGAAAAACAATGTTTGCTTCTTCCCACAGATAATAATTGCTGTAAGCCAGCTGATAGCTGATGTGGCGCTAAGCGGAGGATCAAGATTTCAGGAGTCTTTATTCATTATCAATAATTTTGCAAACAGTGACAGGCCTATGAAGGTATGTTCTCACTTCAAGTAATGAATTAAAACCACCTTCACTGCCAGGGAAGTTTACCCTCTTGGAGTTAAAACTGTCATTCAGTTCACGGCTTTGGATACTATAGAGCGGATGGAATATGAGCTTCGTGCGTCACTTTTCTATCTAGCACCTAGAACACTGCCAGGTACATAGCAGGCGACAGTACTAGTTGAATGGCTGGATGAACGACTATACTGTGTCTGCACAGTTGTTGTGGCTAGTGGGATGTGAATTTTTTTCTGGGCTTGATTTCTATACTTAGAGAAGATCCTTCCATAACAGTTGTTACCATTTGTAATATTGGTTAACTAAGCAGTGAGTTTGAAATTTCACAAACACTTTTTAGAGTAGTTAACAGTTGCCTGTTCCATTGCCAACAGATGAGGAATAGCACAGAAAGGGCTTGTTATTTGATTATTTTCTGAGTTTCCAGAATCGTCTGTTAGCTGATTGTGGCAAATCCAAGTCCAGGGCTGTCATTCTTAGGCACTAGCTGGCTGAGGCCAAGCCCAAGACCCTGACCATCCATCATTCCTCTTTCTTCCCTATATGCTTAGAACCTATAACATTTTAAAAACTCATGTGTTGCATGGAGAGCAGATTCTGATCTTTAGTGATTTATGTGTACAAGGGAAGAAGAGTCCTTTGCCAATAGAAGACTTTTCCTCCCAGAGGAACCATCCCCACTCTTGGGAAAGGTCATCATCCAGCATGGTTTGACAATATTGTGTGAAAGATGAAAAACTCACAGTCACAGCATACTTGATGTTTGGGACGTGTAGAATCTATGTACCAAAAAATGATTCTCGTAAGAACATTGCTTAGACTGATTAAAAAAAAAAAAAAAGCGCTGAGTAGTGCCAGCCGTTCCCAGGCTGGGAAAGTTTGCTTTTCAGCCAGTTCTGCTGGTTCCCCAGGAGATCAGTATATGCTTCAACTAATCCCATGAGCACGCAAACATCTTAAGCTGTTTAGGATCTTATATTCTGAGAGTTTATTTTACCATTCATTAACCATCCTTCATTCCATGTTAGATAAAAGTTGGATTAGCAACTTCTTCAAAGTAAATGGGGTCTATTTTAGCACTCCTTTTTCATAACTCAGTTCTGAAATGACTTAGTTTTATTTTGGTAGGGCAGTCGTTACCAGTAAACCCTGTGGTAACGAGCTCTGCCTTTTCCCCGGTAAATGGAATCTCTATGCATATATAAGAAGGAACTTTATGTATGTAGTTATTACTTCTAAAGGGATCAGGAAGGCACTTTTTAAAACCATTTCTTCCACATTTGGCTATACTAACATTGAAAAGCTCCCTAACTCTTGTACTTGTCCCTTAACTTACCTTCTTGGAATCCGGCAGATAATGGTGATTACTCCAGTGGAATTAAGAGGAAGTGATAGGACTTTCTTAATAGTGACCAGGATAAAGAGAAAACTAACATAGTGGTTGGTTTTAAAGGATAAAAATGACACTTTGTGAGAGGCTAATAATCTCCTTAAACTCTTCAGAGTGTTCAGTGATTCATAATCTCTTATTTGTATAAGTGGAAATTTTCACAGTATGGTTTTCACCTTCGTGGACAGGGTAGGTACACTTGTCAGTGAGAAGGAGTGTGGCCAAGAGGACTAGCTCTGGAGCCAGACTGCCTGGGTGTAAATCCCTCTCTACCACTTACCACCTGGGAGACTTTGGCCAAGCTGCTGAGGCTGTGTGCCTCAGTTTCCCCTTGGTAAAATGAACTATAATGGTATTTAATTCATAGGGTTGTTACGAAAATTGAAACATGTAAGGCCCCTAGACAATTCCCTGATACATGTAAGCTGTCGATACTGTTGTAACTCAAATTACACATTGATGGTGAATATAGATTATTCTCATGGCTGTAGAACTCACAGTGGAGGAGCTGGGGTTCAAAGCCAGATAGTCTGGCTCCAGAGTCCATGCTTTTATATACTGTGAATATGCTGTTGTCAAGTTAAATGAGGCTTCAAAGCCTGAGCTAGTTGGATATTTTTTAAAAAATGAATTGAAAAGAAAATCTCTTTAGATACGCCACAGGTCAAGAAGCAAATACCAAGCACTGCAACAAGGAGTATGAGCCCTGTTATTCCCAGGATTGGATGCCAAGGCTTAGAGCACATCAGTAATATTGATAAACATGTCTTTTCTGTTTGTTTTGGAATTAGGCAACTGCTTTTCCCACAGAAGTCAAAGACTTGACCAAGAGAATCCGTACCGTTCTTATGGCCACGGCGCAAATGAAGGAGCATGAGAAAGACCCTGAAATGCTTATTGATCTGCAGTATAGCTTAGCCAAGTCCTATGCAAGCACCCCAGAGCTCAGGAAGACCTGGCTTGATAGCATGGCCAAGATTCATATTAAAAATGGAGATTTTTCAGAGGTGACTATTCAAGGCTTTGTTCTAAATGCACCCCTACAAAAGCCCTGGGGCACATTCTGACAGTTCTTTCTTTGTTACCCCTTTCCAGGCAGCGATGTGCTATGTCCACGTGGCAGCTTTGGTTGCAGAGTTTCTTCATCGAAAAAGTAAGATATTTCTCTTCTTCGAGAAGGGGTGCATTTCCGTTAGCACAGGGGTTTTTACCTTTGTAGCTTGCAGCTATGAATGTGATATAATTGAGCTCTGAAAAATACATTCAGTTTAGCCCCATTCGGTGTTAAAGAGAAGTTGTTGTAAAAGAAAACCAGATTGTTCGTTTTGCCCTCTGTGTTCATGAAGAGTACAGGGATAAGTTAAATAGTCCAGGGCCAGGCCCAATGCTCAATGTTTATTTTTCCAGACTGTCTCCCTGGAGGACTGCCACAAATTAAGTTCTTCTCAGGGCTCATGAAATGCTCTGGACAATGCAAATGACTTACTTTGCCCTCATCTACCCCAACTTCACCAACAACTGCTCACAGACTATATATCTCTGTGCCACTTTAGGGCGATAATACTTTGGTGTTAAAAGGGAGGCAGCACATCAGCAAGATGATTGAATAAGGCATCACTTGTTTGTGTACCCCCGACAGTTGGGGATCCAGCACCATATTTCAAGGGACCTGGGCAGAATCTTGCCCACCATTGCACCAGGTAATAGGCTGGCAGAGCTCAGTCCTGGCTGTGGATCGTGCAGTGGCCCGTGAACTGGCAGCAGCCCCCCTCAGCTACGGTTCAAGAGCCCCTGGAGAACCCTGCCGTAGATGAGAGCCTTGGTGGAAGTCCAGGTGTGCAGTACAGAAGTTCCATCCAGCATGGCGCTGGAGCAAACCAAATACAAGTTTGGATGCGTTGGAGAGAGTAAGAGGAAAGTTTTTACTTGACTTGTGTCACCCCTTCTCCAAGGTGGCACAGTTCAGTGCCAGGAGAGACTTTCTTGCCCTTGATTTCTTCTGTAGGGAAAAGTGAGAGCACGTGAGTGGGGACCTGGCTTCCCCAGCAGTACAAGGTACTGCCGAAGAGGCCCGTTTCTCTCTCACCCCATCAAGAGTGCTCAGTCGTGAGCTGCATAACTTGGGGGTGGGAGAGCTGCAGATTGGACTCTCAGAGGACGTTAAAGGGACACAACCCTACTAACTGCATCCCGTGATCTTCTCCATCAAGAAGGCCTCCAGCTGACCCACAGGCACCCCCAGTGGTATGTCTTCCTGGTAGTGGTTGACTATAAGCTTTGCCGGATGGCTAATGAGCACATAGAGAAAGTTGGCCCAGAATCTGTGAGCCAGAGAGGGACCACAAACCTGAGCTTTAGCACCGCTCTTGGGAAAGCAAAAGGGGAACTTTTTCGCACCTGCCCTGGTATGTGGCGTGAGAGAGGGAAGGCACACAAGCTTAGGAATTTTTCCACAAAGGGGAGCAAGAAATGTGGAACAGGTGTATCCATTAGATGGCCTGTGAAAGCCTCAGAATCCCTAGCTGGGCAGACGGAAGGTAGTTCTCTCCCAAAGGCACTCAGTACAGTTTGGAGGTAACTGCTCCTTCAAATGTGAAGGCAGCGATGCAAGACTTCCAGGAACGTGAAAACTAAAGGAAACATGACACCACCAGTGGATGACAATGACCTGCAGTTTACCTAAAACAAATTCAAAATAGCTGTCTTAACGTGGTTCAGTAAGCTGCAATAAAACGAAAAGACAAACAATCAGGAAAACAATACATGAACAAAACAAGAAGTTAAAATAGAGAGAGAAATCTTTAAAAAGGACCAAGCAGAAATTGTGGAGCTGAAGAATGTAATGAATAAAGTGAAAAACGCAATAGAGGCTATTACCAGCAGAGTGGATCAAGCAGAAGAAATAATCTGTAAATTAAAAGACGGGACCTTTAAAATTATCTAGTTAGGGAGAACAAAGAAAAAAGAATGAGAAAGAGTGAAGAAAGCCTGCATGATCTATGGGACACCATCAGAACGAGTGGTATGTTAAGTATTGGAGTCCCAGAAGAAGAGAGGAAGAAGGAGACAGAAAGCATATTCGAAGAAATAATGTCTGAGAACGTCCCAGATCTGGGACGAGTTCAGGAAGCTCATAGACTTTTTCAGGCAAACAAAAGCTGAGGGAGGTCATCACCACTAGGCCTTCTTTACAAGAAATGCTGAAAGGAGTTCTGCAAGCTGAAACAAAAGGGTGCTAATTAGTAAGGTGGGTCTATATGAATGGATAAACAATCTGTGGCACTTAATACAATGGAATATGATTCCAAGAAAGAAATCCTGCTATTTGTAACAAAATGGATGGACCTTTAAGGCATTATGCTAAGCGAAATAAGTCAGAGAGGAAAACAAATACCGTATAAGCTTTTTTTTTCTAATTAATTTTGGTATCATTAATCTACAATAACATGTGCAAAATTATGGTTATTAAACAACCCCCTTCATCAGGTCCCCTCCACCAACCCCATTACAGTCACTGTCCATCAGCGTAGTGAGATGCTATAGAATCACTACTTGTCTTCTCTGAGTTGTACAGCCCTCCCCGTGCCCCCCCACCTTACGTCTGCTAATCGTAATACCCCTTTTACCCTCTTATCCCTCCCTTCCCACCCATCTTCCCCAGTCCCTTTCCCTTTGGTAACTGTTATACCATTCTTAGGTTCTGTGAGTCTGCTGCTGTTTTGTTCCTTCAGTTTTTTTCTTTGTTCTTATGCTCCAAAAATGAGTGTAATCATTTGATACTTGTCTTTTTCGGCTTGGCTTATTTCACTGAGCATAATACCCTCTAGCTCCATCCGTGTTGCTGCAAATGGCAGGATTTGTTTTCTTCTTGTGGCTGAATAATATTCCATTGTGTGTATGTACCACCTCTTCTTTATCCATTCATCTACTGATGGACACTTAGGCTGCTTCCATTTTTTGGCTATTGTAAATAGTGCTGGGATAAACATAGGGGTGCATATGTCTTTTTCAAACTGGGCTGCTGCATTCTTAGGGTAAATTCGTAGGAGTGAGATTCCTGGGTCAAATGGTATTTCTATTTTGAGTTTTGTGAGGAACCTCCATACTGCTTTCCACAATGGTTGAACTAATTTGCATTCCCACCAGCAGTGTAGGACGGTTCCCTTTTCTCCACATCCTCACCAACATTTGTTGTTGTTTGTGTTTTGGATGTTGGCCATCCTCACTGGTGTGAGGTGATATCTCATTGTGGTTTTAATCTGCATTTCTCTGATGATTAGCGATGTGGAGCATCTTTTCATGTGCCTGTTGGCCATCTGAATTTCTTCTTTAGAGAAGTGTCTATTCAGATCCTCTGCACATTTTTTAATTGGATTATTTGCTTTCTGTTTTTTGAGGTGCGTGTGTTATTTATATATTTTGGATGTCAACCCCTTATCAGATACATCATTTATGAATATATTCTCCCATACTGTAGGATGTCTTTTTGTTCTACTGATGGTGTCCTTTGCTGTACAGAAGCTTTTCAGCTTAATATAGTCCCACTTGTTCATTTTTGCTTTTGTTTCCCTTGCCCGGGGAGATATGTTCATGAAGAAGTCATTCATGTTTATGTCCAAGACATTTTTGCCTATGTTTTTTTCTAAGAGTTTTATGGTTTCATGACTTACATTCAGGTCTTTGATCCACCTTGAGTTTACCTTTGTGTATGGGTTAGACAGTAGTCCAGTTTCATTCTCTTACATGTAGCTGTCGAGTTTTGCCAACACCAGCTGCTGAAGAGGCTGTCATCTCCCCATTGTATATCTAAGGCTCCTTTATCAAATATTAATTAACTGTATATGTTTGGGTTAATGTTTGGATTTTCTATTCTGTTCCACTGGTCTGTGGGTCTGTTTTTGTGCCAATACCAAATTGTCTTGATTATTGTGGCTTTGTAGTAGAGCTTGAAGTCAGGGAGCATAATTCCCCATTTTACTCTGCCTTCTCAGGATTGCTTTGGCTATTCGGGGTCTTTTGTGGTTCCATATGAATTTTAGAATTACTTGTTCCAGTTCATTGAAGAAAGCTGGTGGTAGTTTGATAGGGATTGCGTTGAATCTGTAGATTGCTTTAGGTAGTACAGACATTTTGACAATATTTATTCTTCCTAGCCAAGAGCATGGGATGAATTTCCATTTGTTAGTGTCCTCTTTAATTTCTCCTAGGAGTGTCTTGTAGTTTTCAGAGTACAGGTCTTTCACTTCCTTCATTAGGTTTATTCCTAGGTATTTTATTCTTCTTGATGCAATTGTGAATGGAATTGTTTTTCTGATTTCTCTTTCTGTTAGCTCATCGTTAGTGTATAGGAAAGCAACAGATTTCTGTGTGTTAATTTTGTATCCTGCAACGTTGCTGAATTCAGATATTAGTTCTACTAGTTTTGGAGTAGAGTCTTTAGGGTTTTTTATGTACAGTATCATGTCATCCGCAAATAGTGATAATTTGACTTCTTCTTTACCAATCTGGATGCCTTGTATGTCTTTGTTTTGACTGATTGCCATGTCCAGGACCTCCAGTACTATATTGTATAACAGTGGAGAGAGTGGGCATCCCTGTCTTGTTCCCGATCTTAGGTGAAAAGCTTTCAGCTTCTCACTGTTAAGTATGATGTTGGCTGTGGGTTTGTCATATATGGCCTTTATGATGTTGAGGTACTTGCCCTCTATACCCATTTTGTTGAGAGTTTTTATCATGAATAGATGCTGAATTTTGTCAAATGCTTTTTCAGCATCTATGGAGATGGTCATGTGGTTTTTGTCCTTCTTTTTGTTGATATGGTGGATGATGTTGATGGATTTTCGAATATTGTACCATCCTTGCATCTCTGGAATAAATCCTACTTGATCATGATGGATGATCTTTTTGATGTATTTTTGAATTCGGCTTGCTAATATTTTGTTGAGTATTTTTTCATCTATGTTCATCAGGGATATTGGTGTGTAATTTTCTTTTTTTGTGTTGTCTTTGCCTGGCTTTGGTATTAGAGTGATGCTGGCCTCATAGAATGAGTTTGGAAGTACTCCATCTTCTTCTTCTCTTTGGAAAACTTTAAGAAGGATGGGTATTAGGTCTTCACTAAGTGTTTGATAAAATTCAGCGTTGAAGTCATCTGGTCCATGTGTTTTGTTCTTGGGTAGGTTTTTTATTACCAGTTCAATTTTGTTGCTGGTAATTGGTCTGTTCAGATTTTCTGTGTCTTTCTGGGTCAGCCTTGGAAGATTGTATTTTTCTAGAAAGTTGTCCATTTCTTCTAGGTTATCCAGTTTGTTAGCACATAATTTTTCATAGTATTCTCTCATAATTCTTTGTATTTCTGTGGTGTCCGTCATTGTGATTTTTCCTTTCTCATTTCTGATTTTCTTTATGTAAGTAGACTCTCTTTTTTTCTTGATAAGTCTGGCTAGGGGTTTATCTATTTTGGTTGTTTTCTCGAAGAACCACCTCCTGCTTTCATTGATTCTTTCTATTGTTTTATTCTTCCCAATTTTATTTATTTATTGTCTAATCTTTATTATGTCCCTCCTTCTACTGACTTTGGGCCTCATTTGTTCTTTTTCTAGTTTCATTAATTGTGAGTTTAGACTGCTCATATGGGATTATTCTTCTTTCCTGACGTAGGCCTGTATTGCAATATACTTTCCTCTTAACACGGCCTTCGCTGCATCCCATAGATTTTGCAGTGTTGAATTATTGTTTCATTTGTCTCCATATATTGCTTGATCTCTGTTTTTGTTTGGTCATTGATCCATTGGTTATTTAGGAGCATGTTGTGAAGCCCCCATGTGTTTGTGGGATTTTTCATTTTCTTTGTGTAATTTATTTCTAGTTTCATACCTTTGTGGTCTGAGAAACTGGTTGGTACAATTTCAATCTTTTTGAATTTACCAAGGCTCTTTTTGTGTCCTAGTATATGATCTATCCTTGAAAATGTTCCATGTGCACTTGAGAAGAATGAGTATTCTGCCGCTCTGGGGTGTAGAGTTCTGTAGATGTCTGTTAGGTCCATCTGTTCTGTTGTGTTGTTCAGTGCTTCTATCTCCTTAACTTATTTTCTGTCTGGTTGATCTGTCCTTCAAAGTGAGCAGAGTGTTTAAGTCTCCTAGAATGACTGCATTGCATTCTATTTCTCCTTTTAATTCTCTTGGTATTTGTTTCACATATGTAGGTGCTCCTGTGTTGGGCGCATAGATATTTATAATGGTTCTATCTTCTTGTTGAATTGACCCTTTTATCATTATGTAATGTCCTCCTTTGTCTCTTGTGACATTCTTTGTTTTGAAGTCTACTTTGTCTGATACAAGTACTGCAACTCCTTTTTTTTTCTCCCTGTCAGGTGCGTGAAATATCTTTTTCCATCCCTTCACTTTTAGTCTGTGTATGTCTTTGGGTTTAAAGTGAGTCTGTGGTAGATAGCATATAGATGGGTCTTGTTTTTTTATCCATTCAGTGACTCTGTATCTTTTGATTGGTGTGATTAGTCCATTTACATTTAGGGTGATTATCGATACGTATGTATTTATTGTCATTGCAGGCTTTAGATTCGTGGTTACCAAAGGTTCAAGGTTAACTTCCTTACTATCTAAGCATCTAACTTAACTCACTTAATATACTATTAGAAACACAATCTAAAGGTTCTTTTTTTTCTTCCTCCTTTTTCTTCCTTGTCCCTTCTTTATATATTAGGTATCATATTCTGTACTCTTTGTCTATCCCTTGATTGACTTTGGAGATAGTTATATTAATTTTTGCATTTGCTTAGTAATTAACTGTTCTACTTTCTTTACTGTGGTTTTATTACCTCTGGTGATAGCTATTTAAACCATAGGAACACTTACATCTATAGCAGTCCCTCCAAAATACACTGTAGAGATGGTTGTGGGAGGTAAATTCTCTCAGCTTTTGCTTATCTGGAAATTATTTAATCCCTCCTTCAAATTTAAATGATAACCTTGCCGGATAAAGTATTGTTGGTTCGAGGCCCTTCTGCTTCATTGCATTAAATACATCATGCCACTCCCTTCTGGCCTGTAAGTTTCTGTTGAGAAGTCTGATGATAGCCTGATGGGGTTTCCTTTGTATGTGATCTTATTTCTCTCTCTGGCTGCTTTTAATAGTCTATCCTTATCCTTGATCTTTGCCATTTTAATTACTATATGTCTTGGTGTTGTCTTCCTTGGGTCCCTTGTGTTGGGAGATCTGTGTACCTCCATGGCCTGAGAGACTATCTCCTTCCCCAGATTGGGGAAGTTTTCCGCAATTACCTCCTCAAAGACCCTTTCTATCCCTTTTTCTCTCTCTTCTTCTTCTGGTACCCCTATAATGTGAATATTGTTCTGTTTAGATTGGTCACACAGTTCTCTTAATATTCTTTCATTCTTAGAGATCCTTTTTTCTCTCTGTGCCTCAGCTTCTTTGTATTCATCTTCTCTAATTTCTATTTCATTTATCATCGCCTCCACTGTATCCAATATGCCTTTAATGCTGTTCATTTTGCTCTTCAACGATTGGATCTCCAATCGGAATTCATTCCTGAGTTCTTGAATATCTTTCTGTACCTCCATGAGCATGTTAATGATTTTTATTTTGAACTCCCTTTCAGGAAGAGTCATGAGGTCGATGTCATTTAAGTCTTTCTCAGGAGTGGTATTAATAATTTTACTCTGAACCAGATTCCTGTGGTGTTTCATATTTGTATATGGCATCCTGTAGTGCCTAGAACGTCTACTCCCTGGAGCTGCTCAGCCCCTGAAGCAGTGTTGGGGGTCGCAAGGGAGTGGTATTGGTGCCTGGGGGACAAAAGAGCTGTTTCCTGCTACCCGGCTGCTATGCCTGTCTCCACTGCCTGAACCAGTGGGCTGAGCACACAGGCATAAGCCTCTATGCTTTGCATTTGTAGTTGCTGTAGACAGATCTTCCCTCTGGCTGGGCTAACGCCAGGGTAGGGTTTGCCAGTTTGCGAGCCAGGTGGGGCTGGCTGGAAGAAAGGCACAGTAGGCTGCGTATCACGGAGGGGGTTCCTTGTAGCTGTGTAGGTAGGCAGGGAGCTGGAGCACCTGAAGATTGTCTAAAAGAGGAAGATTTCTTATTCCTCCCCAAATATGAGAGTCTATATGGCAAAGCTCCCAACCTGCTGGGCAGAGTGCACCCGGACAATTTTGTCTACGTGTTCTCTCTCCTGAGCAGTAAGCTCTGTGCAATCCTTGCCCCTTTAGCAGCCCTCTTGCTAAGGGCTTCCTTGTTAGGAACTCTCTCCGACTTCCCACCTTTCTTTTGTCCCAGAGCAGCCGGATATGGATCCCTACTTTCCACAAGTGGCTGGAATCTCAGTCTCTCCAGGAATTCTACCTGTCTTAGCTTTCCAACCCCATAATCACAAGAGTATCATGCAAGCACCATGAATTGTAGGTTTGTGCTCCCAGAGCAGATCTCCGGAAGTAGGTATTCAGCAGTCCCAGGCCTCCACTCCCTCCCTGCTCGGTTTCTCTTCCTCCTGCCAGTGAGCTGGGGTGAGGGAAGGGCTTGGATCCCGCCGGGCCACAGCTTTGGTACGTTACCCTGTTCTGTGAGGTCTGCTCTTTTCCCCAGGTGTATGCAGTCTGGCGCAGTCCTCTTTCCTGTTGCTCTTTCAGGATTAGTTGTATTAATTATATTTTCGTATTATATGCGGTTTTAGGAGGAAGCCTGTGTCTCACCTCTCATGCCGCCATGTTTAATCCAATTCCCCTGTAACCATTTTAAGCATGCTAACAATCCAAACAGTCCTCATATCATTGGATAGCTTGGTGGTGGGTGTTGATAACTCAAGCCAACAAGGGGATATAGTCTCCTCCAGATAGAGATAGGTCATCAGGCATAGGAATCAACACACTTAGCAAGATGAGTGGACTCTGAATCTGACGATCCACAATGGTAGTCTTCATACCAGATGATTCAGACAACAAACTCTACAACTGGGTGTTGACCTCTCTGTTTCTGAGAAGAAAGATAATCTACTGTCCTGCTTAAGATGTATACCGCAAGGCTCTCTACCAAGATACTTTGGCTTCATCTGACCTCAGACATACGAGTCTGTCCCTTTTTTCCTTCCCAGCATCACAGCGTTCTAGAAAAACCCTAGATTTGGGAGTCACTTAAAATAATGATGTCCTCGGAGCACACAGGAATTTTTTTCCCACGGTCACGGATCTAGCTCTCTGAGGCCCTTCAAAGAAAAAAAAGATTGATCCTTTTCTTTGTTAAGGACTACATGCTTTATCAGTTCACTCAAGTTTGGGTCCCTTTTCCTTATTGCCTAGCTCTTGACTTTATAAAGGTGATCGAGGGGCATGTTTTCTCCTAAATTTAAAAAAGTTTCCCTGCCGGGAATATGGCGTCTTGAACGGACTAGCAGAAAAATTCCTCCCAACATTATATTTATTCACGAAAATACAGCAAATACAACTATCCCTAAAAGAGAGACCAGAATACACAGGAAAGTGCACCGCGTACAGCTACACCTGTGAGAACTTGGCAGCCGGTGAGGTGGACAGGCGGCGATCCGGTGGGACCGAGCGCTCCCCCCCCCAGAGCTCCAGCGGCCAGACACGCCGGACAGAGGACTCGGCAACCGGCGAGGTGGGACGGAAACACGATCCAGCGAGACGAGAGCGCCCCTGCACCCCAGCACTCCGGCGGGAGTCTCGGCAAGGCGGGTAAGGTACGGAGCCGCGAGCAGACCGAGCGCTCCTCTCCCCCAGCGCTCCGGCGGGAGGAGAGGATTCAGAGCCGGGAGCCAGGGGAAGTCTGCGCCCGGAGCGCCCCTCCACCCCAGCACTCCAGCGGGAGTTCCGGCAAGGCGGGTAAGGTACGGAGCCGCGAGCGGACCGAGCGCCCCTCTCCCCCAGTGCTCTGGCGGGAGGAGAGGATTCAGAGCCAGGAGGGAGTGGAGATCTGCGGTGTAGCGGAGATTGGAGGGACAGAGGGCACAGGGTCCCAGCCGGGAACGTGCAAGTTGCCCGTGGCAGGCTCCGGGAAGGAAAAAGAAAGGAGAAAAAGGGGAAGAAAAGCGCGTGCTCTACCCCAGCGGTCTTAAAGAGACAGGAGCTCAGTAGAGGGGCCGGATAGCCCCGCGAACTGAGCCCAGCACGCTGGGAGTCCTGGGGAGCTTTGGACCCCGTAGCTGGCGACTGGGAAAGAGTGCCCGCCATTGAGACCCTCACGGAGATCAACAGCTTCCCATTGTTTCCAACCCAGCTAGAACTATAGTGGCGCTGGAATAGTGGAGCAACAGCGCCACCTACAGCACTCGCGCAGAACCCACACCCGGTGGCTTTTTTTTTGTTTGTTTTGTTTTGTTTTTTCTCCCCTTTCTTTTTCTTTTTTTTCTTTCCCTCTCTTTCAACAGCCTCCCATCCATTCTCACCCGGCCACAGATTTAAAGGGCCGTGTGGAGCGACGTGGCCGCGGCTCTGGAATAGCGGAGCAATAGCGCCACCTACAGCATTCGCACAGAAACCACCCCCGGTGGGCTTTTTGGTGTTTTTTTTTTGTTGTTGTTTTGTTTTGTTTTGTTTGGTTGTTGTTCTTGCTGTTTTCTTTTAGGTGTTGCTGCCTTTTCTTTTTCTTTCTTTTCTTTTCCCTTCTCTCTCTCTCCTTATACTTTTATATTATTAGTAGAAATCTCTTTTTTTTCTTGTCTCTCCTTTCTTATCTCTCCTTGCTACCAACAACCAATTCTACAGTCATGAGAAGACAGAAGAATATGATACAGACAAAGCTTCAGACAAACACCACACCAGAGAAAGAATCTGGAGAAATGGACATTCACAGTCTTCCAGAAAAAGAATTCAGAATAAAAGTCATAGCCATGCTGACAGATCTACAGAAAAATGTGCAAGAGCTGAGGGAGGAAGTGAGGGAAGTGAGGAAAGACAATGCAGAAATGAAACAAGCCATCGAAGGGCTCAACAGCAGATTGAATCAGGTTCAAGACACGATCAAGGAATTACAAGACAGGGACCAGGAATACAAAGAAGCTGAGGCAGAGAGAGATAAAAGGATCTCTAAGAATGAAAGAATATTAAGAGAACTCTGTGACCAATCGAAGCGTAGCAATATTCGCATTATAGGAGTACCAGAGGAAGAAGAGAGAGAAAAAGGGATAGAAAGTGTCTTTGAAGAAATAATTGCCGAAAACTTCCCGACGCTGAGGAAGGAAATAGTCTCACAGTCCATGGAAGCCCACAGATCTCCCAACACAAGGGACCCAAAGAAGACAACACCAAGACACATAATAATCAAGATGGCAAAGATCAAAGACAAGGACAGAGTATTAAAGGCAGCTAGAGAGAGGAAAAAGATCACCTACAAAGGAAAACCTATCAGACTGTCATCAGACTTCTCAACAGAAACCTTACAGGCCAGAAGAGAATGGCATGATATATTTAACATAATGAAACAAAAGGGCCTCGAACCAAGAATATTGTATCCAGCACGATTATCATTTAAATATGACGGAGGGATTAAACAATTTCAAGACAAAAGAAAGTTGAGAGAATTTGCCACCCATAAACCACCACTACAGAATATCTTAAACGGACTGATCTAGAGGGGAGCACCCCTAAGACTAAAAAGATGTCACCAGAGAAAATAAAAGCATAGCAAAGAAAGCAGACCACCCAAATACTAACTAAAGGCAAAGAATAAAACACCTAATATATAAAGAAAAGAGGAGGAAGAATAGGAAGGGAGAGATAAAGAAACATCAGACGGCGCACACTATAACTTAACAAGACAGTTAAGTTAGATTCTTAGATAGTAAAGAAGCAACCCTTGAACCTTTGGTAACCATGAATCTAAAGCCTGCAATGGCAATAAGTACATATCTATCAATAATCACCCTAAATGTAAATGGACTGAATGCACCAATCAAAAGACACAGAGTAACAGAGTGGATAAAAAAGCAAGACCCATCTATATGCTGCTTACAAGAGACTCACCTTAAACCCAAAGATATACACAGACTAAAAGTGAAGGGATGGAAAAAAATATTTCAAGCAAACAACAAAGAGAAAAAAGCAGGTGTTGCAGTACTTGTATCAGATAAAATAGACTTCAAAATGAAGAAAGTAGCAAGAGATAAAGATGGACATTACATAATGATAAAGGGGTCAGTCCAACAAGAAGATATAACCATTATAAACATATATGCACCCAACACAGGAGCATCAGCATATGTGAAACAAATACTAACAGAAGTGAAGGAGGAAATAGACAGCAATGCAATAATTCTAGGAGACTTTAACACGCCACTCACTCCAAAGGATAGATCAACCAGGCAGAGGATAAGTAAAGACACAGAGGCACTGAACAACACACTAGAACAGATGGACCTAACAGATATCTACAGAACTCTGCACCCAAAAGCAGCAGGATACACATTCTTCTCAAGTGCACATGGAACATTTTCCAGAATAGACCACATTCTAGGCCACAAAAATAACCTCAGTAAATTCAAAAATATTGAAATCTTACCAACCAACTTCTCAGATCACAAAGGTATAAAATTAGAAATAAATTTCAGAAAGAAATCAAAAAGGCTCACAAATACATGGAGACTTAACAACATTCTCCTAATGAATCAATGGGTTAACGACCAAATCAAAACAGAAATCAAAGAATATATGGAGACTAATGACAACAACAACATAAAGCCACAACTTCTGTGGGACGCAGCGAAGGCAGTCTTAAGAGGAAAGTACATTGCAATCCAGGCCCATTTAAAGAAGGAAGAACATTCCCAAATGAACAGTCTAAGGACACAATTATTGAAATTGGAAAAAGAAGAACAAATGAGGCCCAAAGTTACCAGAAGGAGAGACATAATAAAGATCAGAGAAGAAATAAATAAAATTGAGAAGAATAAAACAATAGAAAAAATCAATGAAACCAAAAGCTGGTTCTTTGAAAAAATAAACAAAATAGATAAACCCCTAGCCAGACTCATTAAGAGAAAAAGAGAATCTACACACATAAACAGAATCACAAATGAGAAAGGAAAAATAACGACGGACCCCACAGAAATACAAAGAATTATAAGAGAATATTACGAGCATCTATATGCCAACAAGCTGCAAAACCTAGAAGAAATGGACAACTTCTTAGAAAAATACAGCCTTCCAAGACTCACCAAGCAGGAAACAGAAAAACTAAACAGACCAATCACCAGCAACGAAATTGAATCGGTAATCAAAAAACTACCCAAGAACAAAAGCCCTGGACCTGATGGATTCACCTCTGAATTCTACCAGACATATAGAGAAGAAATAACACCCATTCTCCTTAAAGTTTTCCAAAAAATAGAAGAGGAGGGAATACTTCCAGACTCTTTCTATGAAGCCAGCATCACTCTAATACCAAAACCGGGCAAAGACCCCACTAAAAAAGAAAATTACAGACCAATATCC
>JAQQAC010016209.1:99095134-99112825 GCA_029783875.1 Phataginus tricuspis | reverse complement strand
GCTTCATCTGACCTCAGACATACGAGTCTGTCCCTTTTTTCCTTCCCGGCATCACAGCGTTCTAGAAAAACCCTAGATTTGGGAGTCACTTAAAATAATGATGTCCTCGGAGCACACAGGGATTTTTTTCCCACGGTCACGGATCTAGCTCTCTGAGGCCCTTCAAAGAAAAAAAGATTGATCCTTTTCTTTGTTAAGGACTACATGCTTTATCAGTTCACTCAAGTTTGGGTCCCTTTTCCTTATTGCCTAGCTCTTGACTTTATAAAGGTGATCGAGGGGCATGTTTTCTCCTAAATTTAAAAAAGTTTCCCTGATGTGCTACTCAGAGTGGGCCATGCACCAGCTACCAGTCTGAGAACTTTTGTTACTGGTCCCCAGCAAAATAAAGAGCATTATCCTGAATGTCAGTCAGCTGTGTCACTGAGCACACGGTTTCGTTCAACTGACCTTTTTTTGTCCACATAGAAAAACTTTGTTCAGGAAGGAAGTGAGTTGATTTACATTCTGGTGTATGTTTCTTATCTCATTGTGGTCCAGTGCTTTGAATAGAACTCTCCCAGAAGTCTGTAATAGACCATTTTAGGCATGCTTATCTTCAGAAATGAAGTGTTTCATGCTCTGTCTTGAGTATCTTTTATTACCTAATTTCTTTGCAGAGCATAGAAATAGCTCTAAAATCCATTGGGTCAAAGTAAATCTCGTTTTCCTTTCTGCCTCTCCTTTTTCTTTAATAAAAATACACTGCTTCCTCCCTATGTGTTTCTCCATTCTTGAAAAAGTATTTCAAAATAATTCCAAAATTCCATCTCTTTCTCATAAAAGATAACTCATGTTCTTTCAAGCATCTTACCACAGGGTGTATGTCTTAATTAGCTTTCATTTAGACAAGAAGAGTTGGCAGAATCCAAGCTCTGATGCGTGACCTGTTTTTTCCACCAGAATTCTGAGAAATCTCCTCAGTATGAGGTCTGGCTTTCTTAAACCTTCCTTCCCCAACCTCTAACCTCAAGAAGTTTACCAGACATTTTGCTGTTAGTAGGTCGTTATTTATAAGCATCATTATTAGAGAAGTTGTAGAATAATAGATTGCAATAGCTATCCCTTGTGACCAGCCATTTTTCACTGACTAGCAGATTCTGTTAAGGAGGCTGAATTTTCCTTAAGCTAAAATAATAGCCTACTTAGATAAGGGTAAAAGTAGCCACAGCAGGAGTGTTTGGACATGTTTTCCTGTGCAGAATCTGTAGGGCAACTATTCGGCCTTTTATACCTGGACTCTTGCTTGACAGTAACAATTTAGTTTACAATCCTACAGCAGCTGTTCTCAGCCTGTGTGCCCTTCCACCTTCCAGTGGTCCAGCTGCCGAATCACTTACTAAACCAGCTGGCAGCACTTATTCTCTCTGTGTAAAACTAGTTTATTTACTGGAGCTTTACTTGGTAATAAGAACTCGAACACTTCTTACCTGCTAGGTTCTGTTCTAAACACTTCATATTTCACTTAATTCTTATAAGGGAGCTATTCATTTCTACTTGGCAGACGATAAAACTTTTCACAGTCCTAGAGAAATAAACTTGTCTAAAATCACACAATTAGTGATAGAACTGGAGCTGTCTACCTCCAAAAGCTCTGGTCCTTATTAGTGTCTGGTCCTGGTTCTCCAGAGATGCCACATTCCGGCCATCTCTTCTTTCTGCCCCTATTACAAGTCCTAGGCTAAGGCACCTCCAACAGCCCACATTGGCCTTTTATACCTGGACTCTTCTCCAGTGACATGAGGAATTAGGGATGGTCCCCTGAAAAGCATATGCCCTCCTTGCTTAGGTGACAGACCATAAACATACACAAAGTGTTTAGTAACAATTTTTACATCACACTAGAGAAACATTCACTGTACTAGCCATTCAAGGCGATGCCGAGTCAGAGAATGGAATTTATTTGTAAATACCTTGAGCTCACTTTTTGGGAAAAAGACTGGAAAAGTGTGTAGTAGATTGAAGGAATTTGTAAAATTATTTTTTTGGTAACAAAAATTGCACTTAGCACTGTGACCATTACATAAACATCTGTTTCTTTTTAAGGGTGACCAAGCCCTGTAAGGCTGTTATTTACAAACTGTTTTCTTAAAAGTAAGTTTACTTCACTGCTGCTTCTTCACACAGAATTATTCCCTAACGGATGTTCAGCCTTCAAGAAAATTACTCCCAATATAGATGAAGAAGGAGCAATGAAAGAAGATGCTGGAATGATGGATGTCCATTATAGTGAAGTAAGATTCCAGGGCCTGCAATGCCAGTTATATAAATCTAACTTCTTAAAATCTGTATTAAACAATTATTATAGCCAACTTAATTTGGAAGGTAACTTAAGAGCTGATGAACTGTAAGCATTAAAACTGCCAGGGGCAAAAATGTCCCTGTTTGGAATGTGGAGCCCTGTCTCTGGAACTGTTCCTATTGTCTGGTTTTAGAAATGCAGCATTTATCATCCTCAAATTAACCATCCCACTAACGAGATCAGGGTCAACATACTTTGGAAAAATCTCCATAAAAAATACAGTTAGCCATGTAACAGCCAAGCAGACGATGCATAAAAATATTTTAAAAATGGAAAATTTCTGCTCGAAACTTCCAAATGCATGGTAAAGAGCTTCAGTTGTCCATCAGGTAACAAATGTTTATTGACTTATGAGTAGGACTTTTGACTTGATGATAGAGGAGCTACAGAGTAATTAGATATGGCTAGTCCCTGACCTTCAATGTCTGCCTGAAGAGATAATACACCTACATGAGATGAGAGGAAGAAACAAGGCAGCACCATTTGAATAATACAGACAGTATGCTCCATGCAAAGTCAAAGGCAAGACAGAGGTGCCTTTGAGCTCAGATAGAACAGAGGAGGTATGATTAGAGAGGTATTTGGAGAATGAGGACCCCTGAAGGCCTTCTGATAGAGGAGGAGACTAGCAGGGACAGAAGCTAAGAGGTGGGAAAGTATAAGGCATGTGTGGGGCACAGTGAGTGGATCCCTTTGGCTAAACCAGTGGGTTCATATAGAGAAGAGCGAGAGTTGAGGTCAGATTTTGAGAAACCTTGTATATTTGGGATTTATTCAGTAGAATACTGAATTGCCAGCAAAGGTTTTTGAGCAGAGTAATGGCCAGATGAAAGCAAGGAAGAGGAAAGGTTAACGTTGTGGTAATGTGGGAGATGCATTGGACGTAGATGGATAGGGGCTGGAGGCAAAGGCTAAAGAGAGGGTTGCCCTAACGGATGGACATGAGGCATTCAGGGCCTAAGCGCAGATGGTGACAGATGCAGGAAACACCATGAGGAAAAGGGGAAGACTTGCTGGCTCTTGGAGGGGAAGAATCAAGGTAGCTCTCAGATTTGGGGTTTGGATGTTACAGAAAACAACAGATGGGTGATTTTACAGGGAAGACGATGAATTCAGTTTTTGATGTATGTTGGGTTTGAAGTAAAAGGTTATTGAAAGGGAAATTTGGACCTGAATCTAAGGAGAGAGATCAGGGTTGGAGACACACATCTAGAAGTCATATCTATGTGAGAACCAAAGCAGAGTGAGGATGGGAGATAATATGGACCAAGGACTGAACCACAGGGAAGTTCACAGTTAAAGAATGGGAAGACGAGAAAAAGGAACAAGAAAAACAGAAGTTTAACAGCTCGTAGACCTATAGAAATAAATTTTTTAAGGTAGTATTAAGAATCAAACGATCGTGCTCAAGTGGCAGAGAGACATTTTTTAGGTAATTTTTGAAATTGTTTTTCTTAAGTACAAGCCAATGGTAATTTAGCTCTGGTTCGTTTAGCTTAAATGACATACCTAGAAGCTTTTACTACTGTTTCTGTATGGGTCTCTCTCCTTATCAGTAAATAAAGACAATAATACCTTCTTGGTCACTTCACAATAAATGTGAAAGCTCTTGATAAGTCATTAAGTGCTACAGAAATATCAGGCTTTATCACTAGGCCTCCTTGACAGTTCAGGTTTCCTTTTACCCCCTGAACCTGGAAGAGTGGATACTTAAAACGTGTTTGCTGAATTATTAATTGTAACAGAATCATGATACTTGAATTTTAATCACAGTTCAGTTTTTGACTCTGAAGCCTTGGGTAAGTTAATTTGCTTTTTTTGGTCTTACTTAGATGATTTTCCACAGACCACCAGTTTTTATGGGCTGACTGAAGAAAGATTTAGGGGAGTTCATGGGAGAGAAGTCGTGCAGCGCAACTGAAGTTACATCCTTGCCTTCCAGATACTAGCTCTAACTTATTCATAGAAATGGCCTTGAGCCTCACCCTTTGTTATATTCTCAAGGAAAACAGTAACATTCATCAAAAACTATAATCTGTTTTCTATGTAAACACATTTATTGGAATTCTTTTGTGTTCTACAGTAATAATTTATGCATTTTCTTTGATACATAAAGATAGAATGGTGTTCTATGACAGCCTTTTTATGCTTTAAGTTTACATAAAAAGGTTTCCTTCTCATGTCCTACCAATGGCAAAATAACTGACACTGGTTTATAAGTTGAAATGACAAATACAGATTATTGCCCATTTAGTGTCTATATTTAAAAACATGAGTTAAACTAATAATAATGACATTTAATTTGTTTTTAAAACTGCATTTCTGACTTTTGATTTTCAAGTTTCAAAAGATGTCATTTACAATAAAATGCTCGTATCTTAAGCAAACAGTTTGATGAATTTTGACAATTGTATACACCCATGTAACTTACCACCAGAAACAAGAAAAAGAACATGTCTGTACCCACCGGAAGTTCTTTGTGCCTATTTCTAGTCAATATCCCCATCCCCGTCATCTGATTCCTGTCACCATAGGCTGGTTTTGCCTGTATTTTGGTGTTACAAAAATGGAATCATTTAGTACGTACCTTTTTGTATCTGGCTTCTTTTGTTTAACCTAATGTTTTTGAAATAGAGCCATGTTGTTGAGCATATCAAGTTTGTTCCTTTTCACTACCAAATAATAGTGCATTGTGCTGAGACATGATTTTTCTAATACAGTCTTCTGTTGATGGATTTTGGATCGTGTCCAGTTTGGGGCTGTTAGGAATAAGACTGCTTTAAGCCTTGTTCTCTGTGACCTTTTGTGGACATATGCTTTCATTTTTCTTAGGTAAATACCTAGGAGTGAAATTGCTGGATCCTCACAAAATTACACATTTAAATTTATAAGAAATTTCCAAAGAGCTTTTCGAAGTGGTTGGACCATTTTATAAACCCACCAGCAATGGACGAGAATTTCCGTTGCTCCACCTCCTTACCAACATCTGATGTTGCTAGTCTTTTTTTTATTTTTGCCATTTTGTTAGGCATGAATTGGTATCTCATTGTGTTTTTTTGTTTGTAATCCCCAATTGACTAATGATGTTGAGCACTTTTCCATGTGCTGCTTTGCTTTTCGTATATCTTCTTTTGTGGAATTGTCCAAGACTTTTGCCCATTTTTAGAAATTGCATTGTTCAGGTTTTTGTTGTTGATTCATGGTAGTTCTTTCTGTATTTTGAATATAAGTTCTTTGTCAGATATATGTGCTGCTGATTTGTCTTTGACTTGTTCATTTTTTCATTAAGTCTTTAATGAGCAGGAAGTTTCAGTTTCGATGAAGTCCAGTTTCCCATTGTTTTAATTGTTCTTTCTGTGTCTGGTGTGAGAATATTTGCTTATCTGAAGATTGTGATAATACTGTCTTATATTTTCTTCTATAAACTTTGTCTCTGAGTTTTATGTTTAGATCTATAATCTAAAATTCATTTTTGAGCATGAAATGAGGTAGAGGTCAGGGTTTATTTTTTTTCTAGACAGATGTTTAGATGGTCCACATGATTGGGGGGAAAATAAAACTTTCCTTTTGCCCCATTGAATTACTTTGGCATGTTGGTCATATTTCAGTTCTTTATATATGTGTGGGCTATTTCTTTCTGGTCACTGTTCTGTACCTCTAACCTGTTTGCCCATCTTGACACCAACATCATACTGTTTTAACTATAACTTTATAAGTCTTGAAATCAGGTAGTGATAGTCTTCCACGTTTTATTCTTTCTCAAAGTCATTTTGGCTCTTCTCTATCTTTTGAATTTCCATATGACATTTAGAGTCATCTTTGCTGTTTCCTCAAAATAGCCTGTTGGAAGTCTTTTAGGCATTTTGTTAAATTTATATATCACTACATGGAGAATGGAGAGTTTAGCAATATTGAACCTTTCAGTCAATGAACATTTCATTTCTCCCATCAAAATTTTGTGGTTTTTCAGGACAGAAATGTTTTGCTGAATTTATTGTTAGATAAATGATGTTTTGTACAGATTATATTTACTGTAATACTGTAAATAGTATTGCTTGATTTCTTTTTCAATTTGTTGCTAGGACCTAGAAATACAATTGGTTTTGTATGTTGATCTTACAATCTGCAACCTTGCTGAGTCCTCTTATTGGTCTTAGTATTTGTATATCCCTTAGGATTTTTACATACACAGCCATATCATCTGTGCAGACAGTTTCACGTTTGCTAGTCTGTATGCTGTTTCCTTTTCTTTCCTTATTGTGCTGGCTAGGACCTTCAGTGTAGTGTTGAATGGAAGTGGAAAGAGCAGACACTCTTAACTTGTTCTCAAACTTTGAAGAGCATTCAGCCTGTAGGTTTCTAGTAGACGCCTTTTATCACATTGGGGAAGGTTTCTTCCATTCCTTCTTCCCTGAAAGTTCTTTTGTAATGTCATGAAGGGATGTTGGGTTTTTTCAAATGCTTTTTCTGCATCAGTTGCTGGAGATACCATTTTTCTCTTTTCTACTGTTTATGTGGCATATTACACTGAATTTTTTCCTAATTGTAAACAAACTTTACATTCCTAGGACTCACTAGTTTGTAATGGATAAGACTGTTCCTACTCTGGAAGAGTCACAGCCTATTTGGAAAGTCAGATACATAGATAATGGGCAAATATAGTGGTAAATATTTAACCCTGTGAATTATCAGAGTAGGAAAAAAGGTGTCTAGTGTCTTGCTGCTCTGTGTTGATCAGAAGGATGCTGGAAGAGCTTATACCTAAACTGTCTTAACGAGGCTGATAAAGTGAAAGAGACTAAAGGGCAGAGGGTACAGCATGAACAAAGGCACCAAGGACAACACCATGGTGCTTCAGGGGAACTACTAGTTCATTGTTGCTGGAGCATAAAGTACAAGGCTGAGCATAGTGAATGATGAGATGACTGAAGTATCAGCCACGTTATGGCAAGCCTTGTGTGCCAAATGAAAGAACTTGTCCTTTGTTCTGTGCATGATAGGGAGCCGACGTGAGATTTTAAGAAAGGAAGAGGGACATGGTCTGGTTTGCATTTTAATCTGAACTCTATGACAGATAGATTTGAAAGTGCCAAGGCTGGAGGCAGGAAGATCAATTGGATAAAGAAAATATGAGGTCTTGAATTTTAGTAATGAGAGTAGAAATGAGAGGAAGGGTCAGACTTGAGAAATATTTAGGAAGTAAAACTGGCAGACCTTGGTGATGAACTGATTAGAGGATGAGTTAAGAGAGTATGTTAGTTTCCTAGGGCTGCCATAACAAATTGCACAAACTGGGTGGCTTAAAACAACTGAAATTTATTGTCTCACTGTTCTAGAGCCTAGAACTCTGAAATAAAGGTGTCATCAGGGCCTTCTGAGACTCTGGGTAGACTCCTTCCTTGCCTCTTCCTAGCTTCTGCTGGTAGCTGTTGGTCTCTGGCATTCCTTGGCTTGTAGCTGCATCTCTCCAGTTGCTTGGTGTTCTCTGTGTATGTCTCAGCCTTCTTATAAAGACACTAGTCATGTTGGATTGGGGGCCACCTCACTCTCCAGTATGACTTCACCTTAACTAATTACTAATTACATCTGCAGTGATCCTATTTCCAAATAAGGTCACCCTTGGAGGTACTGGGCATTAGGACTTCACCATATCTTTTCTGAGGGACACACTTCAACCCATAACAGAGGATAAAGTCAAAACTGCTCTTAGTTTTCTACCTAAGGGTTTATAGGGTGTTCTATGACTAGATAGAAAACACAAGTCAAAGAGCTAGTCAAAGTTTAGGAAGAGGATGAATTCAAAACTGTCTAAAGGACATAAGGAAGGGCCATTTTAGCAATCACTTCTGTAAGTCTGAATAACATACCTTTAAGAAAGAAACAAGTTGTTAAGACTTATGGATAGAATCAGTCATTGGCTTCATCTTCTTATTGTTGAAAATATGAGATGATGACTCATAAAATAGTTTTTTTTATGGCAGTTGTTACCATCCTGGCAAGGTCAGAGATCTCAATCTTGAGTTATCCTATCATTCTCACTAATTTTAGAACCAACAGTCAAGAAGGAACTGTATTTTACCAAAATCATATTATTTAAATAAATATTTCTATCACTGACAGAGCAGCATGAAAATTGTCAAATTTACTTAAGACTATTATTATGTGTAAATATAATTTTTATATAAAGGAAAAATAATGGGCATGTATAAGCTTAGTGGAACTTACCTTATTAGACATTCTCAG
Source organism: Phataginus tricuspis (assembly GCA_029783875.1). Lineage (NCBI taxonomy): Eukaryota > Metazoa > Chordata > Mammalia > Pholidota > Manidae > Phataginus > Phataginus tricuspis. The sequence goes on along the minus strand of JAQQAC010016209.1, from coordinate 99,104,241 downwards.
TTTGGAACAAACAATATATCCCCTTTTAAAGATACTCCTTCCCACTTTGTTACCATTTGTAAGTCCAGTTAACACCTTCCATGTGTAAATAAGCAAAATAAATAGATGTAGTTTAGTATTCTCAATATTTTTTTATATATGTATATATATTTTTTATTTTGGTATCATTAATCTACAATTACATGTGCAACTTTATGGTTACTAAACTCCCCACTTCATCAGGTCCCCCCCACATGCCCCATTACAGTCACTGTCCATCAGCGTAGTGAGATGCTATAGAATCACTACTTGTCTTCTCTGAGTTGTGCAGCCCTCCCCGTGCCCCCCCAACATTGTGTGTGCTAATCGTAATGCCCCTTTTTCCCCCTTGTCCCTCCCTTCCCACCCATCCTCCCCAGTCCCTTTCCCTTTGGTAACCGTTAGTCAATTCTTGGGTTCTGTGAGTCTGCTGCTGTTTTGTTCTTTCAGTTTTTTTCTTTGCTCTTATGCTCCACATATGAGTGAAATCATTTGATATTTGTCTTTTTCCGCTTGGCTTATTTCACTGAGCATAATACCCTCTTGTTCCATCCATGTTGTTGCAAATGGTAGGATTTGCTTTCTTCTTATGGCTGAATAATATTCCATTGTGTATATGTACCACCTCTTCTTTATCCATTCATCTACTGATGGACACTTAGTTTGCTTCCATTTCTTGGCTATTGTAAATAGTGCTGCAATAAACATAGGGGTGCATCTGTCTTTTTCAAACTGGGCAGCTGTATTCTTAGGGTAAATTCCTAGGAGTGGACTTCCTGGGTCAAATGGTATTTCTATTTTGAGTTTTTTGAGGAACCTCCATACTGCTTTCCACAATGGTTGAACTAATTTGCATTCCCACCAGCAGTGTAGGAGGGTTCCCCTTTCTCCACATCCTCGCCAACATTTGTTGTTGTTTGTGTTTTGGATGGTGGCCATCCTGACTGGTGTGAGGTGATATCTCATTGTGGTTTTAATCTGCATTTCTCTGATGATTATCGATGTGGAGCATCTTTTCATGTGCCTGTTGGCCATCTGAATTTCTTCTTTGGAGAAGTGTCTATTCATGTCCTCTACCCATTTCTTAATTGGACTTTTTGCTTTTCGTTTTTTGAGGTGCGTGAGTTCTTTATATATTTTGGATGTCAACCCCTTATTGGATATGTCACTTACGAATATATTCTCCCATACTGTAAGATGTCTTTTTGTTCTACTGATGGTGTCCTTTGCTGTACTGAAGATTTTCAGCTTGATATAGTCCCAGTTGTTCATTTTTGCTTTTGTTTCCCTTGCCTGGGGAGATATGTTAATGAAAAGCCGCTCATGTTAATGTCCAAGAGATTTTTGCCAATGTTTTTTTCTAAGAGTTTTATGGTTTCATGACTTATATTGAGGCCTTTGATCCATTTTGAGTTTACTTTTGTGTATGGGCTTAGACAATAGTCCAGTTTCATTCTCTTACATGTAGCTTTCGAGTTTTGCCAACACCAGCTGCTGAAGAGGCTGTCATCTCCCCATTGTATATCCAAGGCTCCTTTATCATATATTAATTGACCGTATATGTTTGGATTAATGTTTGGATTTTCTATTCTGTTCCACTGGTCTGTGGGTCTGTTCTTTTGCCAATACCAAATTGTCTTGGTTTCTGTAGCTTTGTAGTAGAGCTTGAAGTCTGGGAGCATAATTCCCCTGTTTTATTCTTCCTTCTCAGGATTGCTATGGCTATTTGGGGTCTTTTGTGGTTCCATATGAATTTTAGAACTATTTGTTCCAGATCATTGAAGAATGCTGTTGGTACTTTGATGGGGATTGCATTGAATCTGTAGATTGCTTTAGGTAGTATAGCCATTTTGACAATATTTATTCTTCCTAGCCAAGAGCATGGGATGCATTTCCATTTGTTAGTGTCCTCTTTAATTTCTCTTAGGAGTGTCTCGTAGTTTTCAGGGTATAGGTCTTTCACTTCCTTCATTAGGTTTATTCCTAGGTATTTTATTTTGATGCAATTGTGAATGGAATTGTTTTTCTGATTTTCTGTTACTTCATCATTAGTGTATAGGAAAGCAACAGATTTCTGTGTGTTAATTTTGTATCCTGCAACTTTTCTGAATTCAGATATTAGTTCTAGTAGTTTTGGAGTGGAGTCTTTAGAGTTTTTTATGTACAATATCATGTCATCTGAAAAGAGTGACAATTTGACTCCTTCTTTACCAATATGGATGCCTTGTATTTCTTTGTTTTGTCTGATTGCTGTGGCTAGGACCTCCAGTACTATGTTGAATAACAGTGGGGAGAGTGGGCAGCCATGTTTTGTTCCCGATTAGATGAAAAGCTTTCAGCTTCTCGCTGTTAAGTGTGATGTTGGCTGTGGGTTTGTCATGTATGGCCTTTATTATGTTAAGGTACTTACCCTCTATACCCATTTTGTTGAGAGTTTTTATCATGAACGGTTGTTGAATTTTGTCAAATGCTTTTTCAGCATCTATGGAGATGATCATGTGGTTTTTGTCCTTTTTATTGATGTGGTGGATGATATTCATGGACTTTCGAATGTTGTACCATCCTTGCATCCCTGAGATGAATCCCACTTGATAATGGTGTATGATCCTCTTGATGTATTTTTGAATTCGGTTTGCTAATATTTGTTGAGTATTTTTACATCTGTGTTCATCAGGGATAGTGGTCGGTAATTTTCTTTTTTGGTGAGGTCTTTGCCTGGTTTTGGTATTAGAGTGATGCTGGCTTCATAGAATGAGTTTGAAAGTATTCCCTCCTCTTCTATTTTTTGGAAAACTTTAAGGAAAATGGGTATTTTTTCTTCTCTATATGTCTGGTAAAATTCAGAGGTGAATCCATCTGGCCCAGGGGTTTTGTTCTTGGGTAGTTTTTTGATTACTGAATCAATTTCGTTGCTGGTAATTGATCTGTTTAGGTTTTCTGTTTCTTGCTTGGTCAGTCTTGGAAGGTTGTATTTTTCAAGAAGTTGTCCATTTCTTCTAGATTATACAGCTCGTTACCATATAGAGTCTTATAATATTCTCCTGCAATTCTGTGTATTTCTGTGGTGTCTGTCATTATTTTTCCTTTCTCATTTCTGATTCTGTTTGTGTGTGTAGATTCTCTTTTTCTCTTAATAAGTGTGGCTAGGGGTTTATGTTTTTTGTTTATTTTTTTAAAGAAACAGCTCTTTGTTTCATTGATTTTTTCTATTGTTTATTCTTCTCAATTTTATTTATTTCTTCTCTGATCTTTATTATGTCCCTCCTTCTGGTGACTTTGGGCCTCATTTGTTCTTCTTTTTCCAATTTCAGTAATTGTGTCTTTAGACTATTCATTTGGGATTGTTCTTCCTTCTTTAAATAGGCCTGGACTGCAATATACTTTCCTCTTAGAACTGCCTTTGCTGCGTCCCACAGAAGTTGTGGCTTTGTGTTGTTTCTGTCATTAGTCTCCATATATTGTTTGATCTTTGTTTTGATTTGGTCATTGATCCATTGATTATTTAGGAGCATGTTGTTAAGCCTCCATGTATTTGTGAGCCTTTTTGTTTTCTATCTAAAATTTATTTCTAGTTTTATACATTTGTTATCTGAGAAGTTTGTAGAATTTCAATATTTTTGAATTTACTGAGGTTCTTTTGGTGGCCTAGTATGTGGTCTATTCTGAAAAATGTTCCATGTGCACTTGAGAAGAATGTGTATCCTGCTGCTTTTGGGTGTAGAGTTCTGTAGATATCTGTTAGGTCCATCTGTTCTGGTGTGTTGTTCAGTGCCTCTGTGTCTTTACTTATTTTCTATCTGGTTGATCTGTCCTTTGGAGTGAGTGGTGTGTTGAAGTCTCCTAAAATGAATGCATTGCTTTCTGTTTCCTCCTTCAGTTCTGTTAGTGTTTGTTTCACATATATTGGTGTTCCTTTGTTGGGTGCATGTATATTTATAATGGTTATATTCTCTTGTTGGACTGACCCCTTTATCATTATATAATGTCCTTCTTTATCTCTTGCTACTTTCTTCGTTTTGAAGTCTATTTTGTCTGATACAAGTACTACAATACCTGCTTTTTTCTCTTTGTTGTTTGCATGGAATATCTTTTTCCATCCCTTCACCTTTATTCTGTGTATATCTTTGGGTTTGAGGTGAGTCTCTTGTAAGCAGCATATAGATGGATCTTGCTTTTTTATCCACTCTGTTACTCTGTGTCTTTTGATTGGTCCACTCAGTCCATTTACATTTAGGGTGATTATTGATAGATATGTACTTATTGCCATTGCTGGCTTTAGTTTTGTGGTTACCAAAGGTCCAAGGGTAGCTTCTTTACTATCTAACAGTCTAACTAAACTCTCTTGTTAAGCTATTTTTAACACGGTCTGATGATTCTTTGTTTCTCTCCCTCCTTATTCTTCCTCCTCCATTCTTTATATGCTAGATGTTTTATTCTGTACTCTTGCATTTCCTTTGACTGTTTTCGTGGATAGTTGATTTTACTTTTTGCCTTTAGTTAGTATTTGGATGGTCTGCTTTCTTTGCTATGATTTTATTTTCTCTGGTAACATCTTTTTAGCCTTCGGAGTGCTTCCATCGAGAGCAATCCCTTTAAGATATCCTGTAGAGGTGGTTTTTGGGAGGTAAATTCCCTCAATTTTTGCTTGTCTGGGAATTGTTTAATCCCTCCTTCAAATTTAAATGATAATCGTGCTCGATACAGTATTCTTGGTTCAAGGCCCTTCTGTTTCTTTACATTAAATATATCATGCCATTCTCTTCTGGCCTGTAAGGTTTCTGTTGAGAAGTCTGATGAGATAGTCTGATGGGTTTTCCTTTGTAGGTGATTTTTTTTCTCCCTCTGGCTGCCTTTAATACTCTCTCCTTGTCTTTGATCTTTGCCATTTTAATTATTATGTGTCTTGGTGTTGTCCTCCTTGGTTCCCTTGTGTTGGGAGATCTGTGGGCTTCCATGGTCTGTAAAACTATTTCCTTCCCCAACTTGGGGAAGGTTTTAGCAATTATTTCTTCAAAGACACTTTGTATCCCTTTTTGTCTCTCTTCTTCCTCTGGTACTCCTTTAATGCCAATATTGTTCCGTTTGGATTGGTCACACAGTTCTCTTAATATCCTTTCATTCCTAGAGATCCTTTTATCTCTCTCTGCCTCAGCTTCTCTGCATTCCTGTTCTCTGATTTCTATTCCATTAAGAGTCTCTTGCACCTCCTCCAGTCTGCTCTTCAACCCGTCAGTCGACTGTTTCATTCCTGTAATATCTCTCCTCACTTCCTCTCTTAGCTCTTTCATACTTCTCTGTAGATCCATCAGCATTGTTGTGACTTTTATTCTGAATTCTTTTTTATGAAGATTGTTTAAATCTATCCCATCAGGCCCTCTCTCAGTGGTTGTCTGTGTGTTCCTTGTCTGGATCATATTCCTCTGTCTTTTCATGGCGATAGAAGTGGTTGCTGGTAGGTGCCACGTGTGTCAGCTGGGAGAACAAAGTCCCTTCCTGCTTGTTGTTCTCCTTGTCCAGGGACTGAGCTGGTTTCCCACACACCGGGAGGCAGTCTCTGGGATAATCCCCTGAGCTGCCTGTGTGCTGGGCCACCTCATCCTAGCCTGTATCTTCTTATGGGTTCTGGGGCCCTTCCCGCTTAGCTGCGTACCAGGCGGGAGTAGATTCTGTGAGGTTGCTGTGGGCGGGGCCGCTCCTCCATTGTTCTGCAGCAGTGTTGGCTCCGCTGGACCCTTTGCAGTGTTGGCCATGGGGAACGAATGGCAGGGTATTGGTCTCTGTGGGAAGCCTCAGTTCAGCTTTGCCTGGCCACCGGCCAGGGGGTCCGAAATTCCCCAGGACTCCCAGCCTGCTGGGCTGAGTGTGCTGGCACGATTTTCTTCCGCTGTTGGGCCCTTGTCACTTTAAGACTTTTAAAAAAGCACCCACTTTTCTTTTGTCCCGGGGAGCTGGGTGAGGGGATCCGCTTGCAGTCTCCATCTCAGATCCTACCCTTCCGTTTCTCTAATCTCTGATACACCATGTGATGTGTGTCTGTGCTCCCGGTGCAGATCACCAGGGCTGGTTATTTAGCAGGCCTGTGCTTCCACTCCTTCCCCACTCTGATTCTTTTCCTCCCACCCGTCGTGGCTTTGTATCTTACCCTCTTCGTGAGGTGCTGAGTTCTCACAGGTGTAGCTGTAGCCTGGCTGTTGTACTGTATCTTCTGGTCTCTCTTTTAGGAATCGTTGTATTTGTTGTATTTTCACAAATATATTTGGTTTTGGGAGGAGATTTCCGCCACCCTGCTCACACCGCCATCTTCCCAGAAGTCTTTCAATATTGTCAATATTAATTTCATATTTTTAAGTGCAGTTTCAATTTTAAATATTTCAAGTGTTTGATTTAGAAAATAGTCGCACCAGTATACTCCTTCTGTGCATTTCATTAAATTTAGTACATTCTGTTTGTTCTTTATTAACTTGAAATAGTTCAGCATTTATTTGCCCAGAATGCTAAAACTATCTCTAGTTCCTGACTGCACTTTGCTCTTCATGCAGGAAGTTCTGCTGGAGTTGCTAGAACAATGTGTGGATGGCTTATGGAAAGCCGAACGTTATGAAGTAATTTCTGAGATTTCCAAGTTGATCATTCCAATTTATGAGAAACGTCGTGAGTTTGAGGTAGGTAATTTAAACATCACTGGCCTATACTGTGTTTTATGTTGGTCTTGCAAAAAATACTAATACAGTTATGTTACTACTGAGCCACTATGTGTCCTCTGAAGAATATATTCTTCATTATATGATGACATTTCTTTTTAGAGAATATGGATAACTTAGTATATCACTTTCATACATTGGTCCAATTTGAAAGTTACTATCCTTAAAAATCCTGTGAAATCCTGAAATTATAATCCTACCTTATATTCACATAAATTTCCAAACAAAATTCGGGTTAAAACATCCAAAGTAGAAAATTATATTTTGATTATACCAGTGGTTCTCAAAACGTTATCTAGTAGTCCCCTATTTTATCTTCCCTCATGACATAAAATAATCAGTGTTGTCCTCACTAAACCTTCACTTAAAAAAACTATTGAAAAAAAAACCTATTGAATTTCCATGGTTCCCTGGAAGAAGCAGAGACATGGTTTTATTCTTTGCAATTTGATGGTGATCCTAAAGGTGCTGGCAGATGACACTGGGGGCGGTGATGAGACAGTGGTAGCAGCCCTATTATGAGGGATATTTTCAGTTTAGTCTGCCAGATAAAACCAATGATAAAAAAGGATTAATAAAGATATGACAATTCGCGTCTGGCTTCATTCACTTAGCATAGTATTTAGAGGTTCACCCAAGTCATACCATGTATCAGAACCTCATTACCTTTTATGGCCGAATGATAATTCCCTTGTGTGGATGTGCCCCAATTTGTTTATCCATTTATCCATTGAGAGACATTTGAGTTGTTTCCACCTTTTGGCTATTATTAATTGTGCTGCTGTAAACATTCATGTGTAAGTTTCTGTATGGAAATAATATTTTCATTTTTCTTGGGTATGTACCTAGAAGTGGAATTGTTGAGTCAGATGGTAATTCTATGCTTAGCTCTTCAAGTAACCACCAAACTGTTTTCCTTTTTAACTTCTCATCAGCAATGTACACATTCCACAGTCTGACCAGTATTTGTTATTTTTGGTTTTTTATTAAAGCCATCCTAGTAGATGTGAAGTGGTATCACACTGTGGTTTTAAGTTGCATTTCCTTAATGACCTGTGCTTTGTGAACATCTTTTCACGTGCTTGACTTGTTTATCTTCTTTGGAGAAATGTCTATTCAAGTCCTTTGCCCATGTTTAACTTGGTTTGTTTGTCCTTTTATTGTTGAATTGTGAGCATTCTTTGTATTTTCTGGATAGTAAACCTTTATCAGATCTGTGATTTGCAGATATTTCTCTCCCATTCTGTAGGTTGTCTTTTCACATTCTTGATAATATTCTTTGCACAATATGATCTCTCTTTCTAGGTGTGTAGAAGAATATATTCTTTGAAAACATCTGTAAACTTACATAAAAGTGGCCCTTGCTTGAGGTTTATAAAGTTATTTTTGTATCTGCGTTTTTTTTGGTCCCCTCTCTTAGTGGCCTACCACATTCCTGGGGTAGCTACCTACCATCTGTGCCTCAGACTGGAAAGACCCAGATCTCTCTGGCGTCGCGGATCAAGCCTTTGCTAAATCATTGTACCCTGCCTCTTCCTGAAATGGGAGAAGGAAATTGCCCCTAGCTTCTGCTCTTTCTCTGAAGCTGGCTATATCTACATTTTATTTTCATCTCTAAAAGATTTTATAGGAATTATTTATTCTCATCTTGCCACCTTAAGGTCTCAAGCAAAACATTTTGCTTCTCTTTCAGTTAGAATAATTCAGATATATAGAAAATAGTGGTCAATAATACAGTATTTTATAGTATACACTACCATTGAGATATGAGTGAAACGAAACTTTTTGAGTAACCACCAAACTGTTTGCCCTTTTACCTTCTCACCAGCAACGTACACATTCCACAGTCTGACCAATACTTGTTTTTTGTTTTTTATTAAATCCATCCTAGTAGATGTAATATTTAGGAGTACAGTGTCATTTTACCATTTTAAGCTCTATCCTTGCACCTAAAGTTGTTGAGGACTTTTGTCTAGTTGTGAAAATGGGGGTCGGGGTGTGAATGGCCATTTTGATGAGATATTATTGCTTTTTATCCCCCCTGTGCCTTTATCTTAAGATGTTTAGTAATTACCCAGAAGACAAAGTTGATTTGTATATTCTCATTTTTCAGAAACTTACTCAAGTTTATAGAACTCTTCATGGAGCTTACACAAAAATTCTGGAGGTTATGCACACAAAAAAAAGACTTTTAGGTACTTTCTTCAGAGTTGCTTTTTATGGCCAAGTAAGTATACTTAGTTCATAAAGTTGCTTTTCTTTTAAAACATTCACCTTTGAGTTATTAGATTACTCTGGCAGCAGTTGTCAGTACTGGGATTCTGTCTCGGTAGAGTGCCTGTCACAGCAGCGGGAAACCTCTCTTATAAATGTAAAGTTCACTTTGGT
>JAQQAC010016209.1:99017712-99094634 GCA_029783875.1 Phataginus tricuspis | reverse complement strand
TTTGCTAATATTTTGTTGAGTATTTTTGCATCTATGTTCATCAGGGATATTGGTCTGTAGTTTTCTTTTTTGGTGGGGTCTTTGCCTGGTTTTGGTATTAGAGTGATGCTGGCTTCATAGAATGAGTTTGGAAGTACTCCCTCTTCTATTTTTTGGAAAACTTTAAGGAGAATGGGTATTATGTCTTTTGTATATGTCTGATAAAATTCAGCAGTGAATCCATGTGGCCCGGGGGTTTTGTTCTTGAGTAGTTTATTGATTACCGATTCAATTTAGTTGCTGGTAATTGATCTGTTTAGATGTTCTGTTTCTTGCTTGGTCAGTCTTGGAAGGTTGTATTTTTCTAAGAAGTTGTCCATTTCTTCTAGGTTTTCCAGCTTATTAGCATATAGATTCTCATAGTATTCTCCAAGAATTCTTTATATTTCTGTGGGGTCTGTCGTGCCTTTTCCTTTCTCATTTCTGATTCTGTTTATGTATGTAGATTCTCTTTTTCTCTTAATAAGCCTGGCTAGGGGGTTATCTATTTTGTTTTTTTTTTTCAAAGAACCAGCTCTTGGTTTTATTGATTTTTTTCTATTTTTTTATTCTTCTCAATTTTATTTATTCTTTTATCTTTATTATGTCCCTCCTTCTGGTGACTTTGGGCCTCATTTGTTCTTCTTTTTCCAATTTCCATCATTGTAACTTTAGACTATTCATTTGAGATTGTTCTTCCTTCTTTAAATAGGCCTAGATTGCAATATACTTTCCTCTTAGAACTGCCTTTGTTGCGTCCCACAGAAGTTGGGGCTTTGTGCTGTTGTTGTCATTTGTCTCCATGTATTGCTTGATCTCTGTTTCAATTTGGTCATTGATCCATTGATTGTTCAGGAGCATGTTGTTAAGCCTCCATATGTTTGTGAGCATTTTTGTTTTCTTTGTACTATTTATTTCTAGTTTTATACCTTTGTGATCTGAGAAGTTGGTTGGTAGAATTTCAATATTTTTGAATTTACTGAGGTTCTTTTGGTGGCCTCGTATGTGGTCTATTCTGGAAAATGTTCCATGTGCACTTGATAAGAATGTGTATCCTGTTGCTTTTGGGTGTAGAGTTCTGTAGATGTCTGTTAGGTCCATTTGTACTAGTGTGTGATTCACTGCCTCTGTGTGTTTACTTATTTTCTGTCTGGTTGATCTGTCCTTCGGAGTGAGTGGTGTGTTGAAGTCATCTAAAAAGAATGCATTGCTTTCTATTTCCTCTTTTAATTCTGTTATGTGTTGGGCAGTTTTAATTAATTTATTTTTATCCTAGGTTCTGCAACAACTGAAGCAGACATTTTCCATCAAACTCTTCTTGAAGGCAATAGTGCTACTGAAGTTTCCCTAACAGTACTAGATACCATATCGTTTTTCACCCAGTGCTTCAAGGTAAACATGAAGAGTTAAAATCCAGTTGGTAGCATTGTAAAGAAAACGTTACACAAAAATCAACTAGTCAGCGGCAGCAGAGTGTAGTCGGAAAGCCCCAAATGAGCTGTCAGGAAACTTGGGTGGCATACCCGGTTGTGACCTTTGGAACTCACTGAGACTTATCCATAAAGTAAGGAGAGTGGACTAATTAGCACTTAAGCTCTCTTCTGCCTGTTAAATTCTGTGGTTTTATTTTCATGTTTTAAAAGCTTTTCTTTCATATTTCTATTAAAGTACCCAAAGGGTTTAATCCCAGTTGTGATTGAATCAATTTGCCTGAATACCCATGTCTTGTCAGGCTAGACGGTGTCCAGGCAGGCCAGCTGGCTCCCCTAGTCAGACACTTCGTGGTTTAATTTTTCAGATGTTTGCCTCTCAGTACAAGTCATCATTGCTAGGATTGAAGAAAGAAGAAAGTAAACGCAGTGGTCTTGCAGGGTTGTTGACGAAGTAGAAAGATAACGGATGTGAGAGTACTTTGAAAAGTAAGAACCGTATGACTGTAGTGTGAGGTAACATTGGTGGGAGAAATCAAAAGCAAGAAATTGGGCTTGCTTCCACCTGAGTCATACAGGTAATTTGTTTTCTTTCCCCTCGTCTAAGTAATGCAGTTAATTGCTTCAACCTTCTTGATTTACTATGGAAACCTGGCCTGTGCTTTTCAAAAAGGCTTATGAAGGAGAACAGAATTCGATACTAGTAAGAAATAGGCTGCAGAATCCCTTCATGAAGTATTAAGTTTTTTGTGATTAAAATGCAGCCCAAGTTCATTTTTCATTGTGCCAGTAAATAAGAACATTTGATCTCAAGGCTTGCATTGTATTCCTTTCTCCTATTCAGAAGCTTCTTGTTTATTTAACAAACATACATCTTTGTAGATGGCAGGCATTATCCTACATGCTTTACAAATATTAACTCATTATTTTATCTTTATTTTTAGGGCTGGGGCTGGGAAAGAGGAGGGATTGCAGATGGGCATCACTCTTTTTGAGGTGATGGGAATGCTCAAAAAGTGGGTTGTAATGGTTGTACACCTCTGAGAGTTTACTAAAAATAATTGAGTCATATACTTGGAATAGGTAAATTTTATAGTATGTGAATCATACCCCAATAAACTTGAAAATACAAGTACAAGCCTACTTTAATCCTCATAATAGCTTTAGGATATAGCTATTACTCCCATTTAAAAATGAGGGAACTGAGGTTCACAGGGAAGTTAATATCACATAGCTGGTCAGTAGCAGAGTCTGGATTCAGATCTAGGCCAGCTATCTCAAGAGTCCATTCGTCTGTCCACTACACCAAGCTTGGAAGTAGACTAACGAAGGAGCCAGAGAAATCTCATACCATTCAGGGATTCTGGCTGTTGACATTACCCTTAGATCTGTCACAACTTGGTGTATTATTTTGGTTTTCTATTGTTGTTTTGGCCAAGTTGTTAACCTGCTGATTAGTTTCTTGAAGGATTAGAGAGTAGAGCTAGAGAAGTTAACCTAAAAAGGTTCACAGACCAGTAGATACTTCTCTACAATTTTTTGTTCTTTTTTAATGTCTTTTCTTGCAAGGAGCATTTAAACAGTTTACAAAGTCTGTTCAATTGTGATACCTAGTATTATCTCTACTGATAGAGGGTTCAATTTGTCACCAGTGGTTAAATACATTTTCTGCTAAACATACTTTTAAAAGTAAATTATACAGTAGACTTAAAAATAGAATTGATATTTTCCTTAATTCTTACATTATTTAGTCTTCCTCAGAGAAATACAACCGCTGGTTGCCTTGTGTCTATTTTTAATTTGCCGATTTCTTAATTGAGAAGCAGTATGGTTAGGTTAATAGTACTCTTCCCATGCTACTTCTGGGTTTGCTGTTACATTGGAAAAATAATGTTTTTTCATCTGTTTAAAATGATAGAATTAAATGTAGATATAGTTTATGTAGCGTTTTAAGATTTCCAAATTGAAAGATGGGACAAATGTTTTTAAATTACATTAAACTTTTAGTTTTTTTGAAACTATCAAGCAGTGGCTTGATAAACAGGTATTGATAAAGTCAGTTCTCTCATTCTGGGGGGAGAGGAGCGACATAGACTATTTCTGCAAAATGTGTTTTTTTTCTTAATGTTTTGTAGAGCCAACTTTTAAATAATGATGGCCACAACCCACTAATGAAAAAAGTATTCGATGTTCATCTTGCTTTTCTTAAAAATGGACAATCCGAAGTGTCACTGAAACATGTATTTGCCTCACTGCGAGCTTTCATCAGTAAGGTAGGAAAAAAACTTCACTGCCGCTTGTAGGCTCCCTCATGGCAAGAAGGAAGGGGCCACAAGGATCATTGTGGTGACATTTACAAACCTCAGATAATGAAGCCGATAAGTACTGCCATTGTAAATACAAAGACAGAACCACAAAGCACACAGAGGGCTTGACCAAGAATCCCCGAAAATCAGAAAGTGCTTTTATTCCTTGTCCTTCCTTCTCTTTTTCAGTAGGCTCCTTTGAAGAGTGTCACTTTCAAATTACCAGCTCTGCCAGGTTTTCTTCTATTTTGCTGCTTTTTAAAGTACTGTCATGGTGAGGACATGTAAACGGGCAGTGCACTCATGGATAAGCACTTTGGACGCAGAGGCCAGGGTCTTATATGGTATCTTGCAAGTGATAGGCACTCAATACAGGTTCAAATGAATGACTCTTAACTTTGAGTTCTAATTGTACCCATGGGCTCTTAAGTTTTCAGGCCACGTACTTGATCTCATAAAAAAAACCTCAGGCTAGGCTTTTAGAAATAAGTGTCACCGAAACAGATAGCAAGGATTTATTTCTGATCTGTCTTTGATAGCTTTTAAACATAGTTAAAAAGCATCGTGAACCAAGGTGGAGTTAAAATTATGGAAAGGCACAGGCTAGGTTTCCACTCTGGCATGTGTCACTCCAAGACAAATTAAAATTTGGGATAGTTAAGCCTGCAAAACTTTTTTGTCATTATGTGTATGGCAGCTTACTGCATTTAATTGCTGTAGAAATTAGGTGGACTTGAAGGTTTTTTTTTAATTGCCATTCTTTAATACAGTTTGTGAATAAAGAAATATATGGAAGACTGAGTTCAATATAAGCATGTTACAAGAAACTAAGGGAAAGAGATTGAGAAATAATTCACTGAACAGTTACTGAGTAGGTACTTAACTAGTGTTAGACACTGTGTCGGGGATGCAGTCCAAGGGCTTACTGTCCCGTTAGTGCGGAACACACACACACGCGCACACACATACAAGCATGCACGCATGCATATCCACAAATGCCATTAGGCTAAAAAAAGTTTATACAGCTAACTGAGGGTGGGCAGGAGGAAAGGAAATGCTCTAGTTTGGCAAAAGTTTCTTTGTAGCCATGAAGCTATGGTTTAGTATTGACTCAGCAAGAGATGAGACTGAAGAGGGAAATGGGGACCTCATGACTGTGTTCTCATCTTTTAGGCGTCAGGGAGTAAGGATGTAACAGATCTGTATTAATAGCGAATTATGCAGGCAGGGAAAAATCTCTTTAAAAAGTACTGTGGAAGATGGATTGGGTGATACTAAAGGCAGTAAGGGGACTTGTTGCAATAGGCTAGATAGGAGATGAGGGCCCCAGGAAGGCAGTGACAGTGGAGATGGGGAGTCAAAGGCAGATAGGAGACATGGTAAGGAGGTAGAATTTACACAACTGGGTCATCTGTTCACTGATTGGATAGTGGGATACGATGGTGATGTGAAATATAGAAAAAGACTACATTTGGGGTAAAAGTGAGTAAGTTCTGTTTTGTGGGCCTTTTGAATATAAGGTGTCTATAGGACATCCAGTTAGAGCTGTTAGGATTGACAGTTGAATATATAGATCTTTGCTCTGGAGAGATAGACTTGGAGTTATTATCCATGCATTCATCTATACTTTTATTTACTGAACACTTTTTTCCGTCCAGCACTATACCAGGTACTAGAGATACAATGGTGGAGGTAACAAAAGAAACATAGTCTCTGCTCTCAGGAAGCTTTCAGTATAGTGGGGAGGGAGAGAGACATTAAAATAAGTAAATAAAATAGTAATTATGATAAATTCAAGGTTCTGCAATAGAGAATAATCAGTCATCTTGTGGAAGATACCTTACTTTAGATAGATAGGTTTATCACTTGGAAAATGAGACCTGAATTATGAAAAGGGGCCAGCTGTATAAAAAGCTGTATAAAAAGGAAAAACACTTCAGGGAGGACATGTATGCAAAGGCCCCAAGTTGGGAAAGAGCTTGAAATTCTGGGAACGGAGACCTAGTGTAGCTGGAGCATAGTGGACTAGGGAGATCACCAACATGTGAGTGGTAGTTGAAGCCATGGGAGTGGTTTATTTTCCCCTGGAGAGTATGTAGAGGAAGAAACCCCCAAACTCCCCCCAAAAAAGCAATACATTGGAGAAAAACAACCTAGAGGGGGTTGGAAGAGGAAACTGTAGAGATGAGAGGGAGCAGTCATAGAAGTAGGAAGAAAAGCCAGAAAGAAGGATATCATGGAAACCAAAGGAGAAAAGAGTGTTGACATTATTGTGGGGTGCAGAGTGGTCTGATAAGGAGAAAGGGAGGCCATTGGAACTGGCAGTGAGAAGGTCGGTGGTTTTGGCCATTGCCCACTCCAAGAAAGGATGTAGGTAGCGGACTACATATGGTAGATTAATTACACTGCAGCTGTGCCCTCCCTTCCACTTTTTTTTCACACTAGAGTATCGTGCCCAGCAAGATTTGGTTTAATCTGGTGAAACTCTTGGTGAGATTTCCCAATTGCCAATCAGAAAACATTTCTTAGGCATTCATTATCTGCATAGCTTTGCACTTGGTGTTAGGGTGATAAAAAGAAGATAAATTCCTATAACACGGGTTTAACTTCAAGATTCCCAAGAAATAATTTTGAAAAGGTGACCCTCTGGCTTCACACTCTCTGAAAAACATCCATTGTGTACCCTGAAGGCACTTCCTACTTGCTTGCCTAGACACATAAGAGCAGGAGACTATTACAAGCTTCTGTCACATGAATAGTTGATCTTCTGCAAAGCAGACTGAATACACTCTCAAAGGAACAGCCCCTTGGCATGGCTATTCTGAGGATGGATAGTCACTTTTGTATTCTCTTTCTATGCCAACATGTATCTTAATCAACATGGCCTATGAGTAGAGGATACAGGAGTGTATGTCTGTATGTGTACACTTCATCTGTCCCTCATTGTGTTAAAACGTCAACTTTACTCGCTGAGTAGATTCCTGCTACGATTTTCTCAGCATGTGGAAGTTCATAATACAAGGAACTGTTTAAATATAGAGCAAAAGAGTGGGTAATACAGATTCTTTCCCATTTTTAAGGCCCCGATTGAGACCTACAATTTATCCATTTCAGTCATTCATTCAATACATAGTCTTAAGAACCTACTTATCACCTCTTCCAGACCATCATGAGCTCTTCTCAGATCTGTAGCATTTATCGTCAGTATTCACATTTTCGTAGTGATTTGTATACTGACTTGAACACATTGTTTTGTCACTGACACTTGCTGGTCTTTGTTTTTAACTGGCTCGGGTTCTCTAGATCAGAGCCCTGGCCTTAAGTTGGTTTTGTATCCTCCAAGCACCCAGCATCGTTTTGAGTGAGGACATAATAGACACTTAATAGTTGGTTGGCTTTTATGATTGGGTTTTCAGATACTTAGGTATGTTTTTCCTGTTCCTTAGTTTCCCTCAGCCTTTTTCAAAGGAAGGGTAAACATGTGTGCTGCATTTTGCTATGAGGTTTTGAAGTGCTGCACCTCGAAGATTAGCTCCCCCAGGAATGAAGCATCTGCCCTTCTGTACCTCCTGATGAGGAACAACTTCGAGTATACCAAAAGGAAAACCTTTCTGAGGACACATCTGCAGGTCAGTGAAAATCAAAGCTCCTCTTCTTTCTTCTATTCAATCCTTAGCCTCCAGATCAAGATCTAGAGCTGCACAGTCTGGTACAATAGCTATTAGACACACGTGGCCATTGAGCCCTTGAAGTGTGGCTGATCCAAATTGAGATGAGCTGTAAATATAGAATACATGTTGGCTTTTGAAGACGAAGTACCAAAAAAGTAAAATATCTCAACCGTTTTATATTGACACTGGGTTGAAATGATATTCTGGTGTATCTATTGGACAGCACTGCTCAGGAGCATAGGTGTTAAGAGCATAGACTCTCACTCAGATCCCAGGTCTCCCACACTCTGTGTGACCTTGAGCAAGTTAATTCCTTAGTGTCTCAGTGCCTCAGTTTCTTCATATGTAAAATAATGGTAAATATTCGTACCTCCTCATAGGGTTCTTGTGAGGACTCAACAAGCTGACTAAATAACAAACAAAACACTTGTTCAGTGTTCCATACCTAGTAAGACAGTTTGCGTTTTTTGTGGTCCAGCATCCCCCAGTTAGTAGAAACATGAGAGACAGCTCAAGGTTTAGTACAAAGCATAGATTTTGGCATCAGACCTACCTGGGCTTCTGTCATAGCTCAACTACCTCCTTAGTCACTGGGTGATCCTAGGCAAGTTATTCAATCTGTCTTAACTATTTGCCTCATCTGAAAATGAAGCCAAGTGTATTTCCCCTTGCAGAGTTATCATGAGGGTCAAAACTGAAGTGTGTGTCCAGCGTCTAGCATGTAACAGACATTTAGTACATGGTACTTGTCAGTCAGTATCAGTCAGTATCTGCGTGTTTGATGACACAGCTCTGAGCTAAAACCACAGTTGGGACTTGTTGACTCAGTAGGCCTCTTTGTGATATGGGAAATCCTAGGACAGATTTATATCTTCACTGCCATGCTCTGTCCCGTTAAGAGTTGTTTATCGGAGACTGAGTTATAAACGGGGCAGCAGCCAAAAACAGCTTTTTAGACATGTCATCAGTAATGTGAAATTCTGATAGAAGTATATGCTTCCTGTAAAAACCTGTCATGTAGTTACTTTTGGATACTAGGGTCAGCATTGCATGTTAGGGCTTTTACTATTGGCTTTTCTATAGGGTGTCACTTGAATACCACCTTCCCCCTAAACATTTCTGCAGCTAGTGTGCCAGTATGCCTGACATTCCCTGTTAGGGTCCCTTCTTCTGGGTCAAAGCATCAGTTCTCTCAGGTCCTTTATTCAAATTAAGGTGAACTAATAAATGTGAAGACTTAGAACCATGTCTGGCACATAGTGAATGCTCAATAAAAGGTCGAGATTACGTGTGATTTCTTTAATCCTCATAATAACTCTACAAAGTAGGTATTGTTACCATCCCTGCATTACAGATGAGGAAAGTGAGGCACAGAAGGGTTAAATAATTCCCAGAGCTACACAGTTAATAATTGATAAAGTCAAGATTTGAATCTAAGGCAGTTTGACTCTGGAGCCTGCACTCAAAGCTCCTACAGTATTCTGCTTCCCAGGATCAGGGAAAAAGGATCCAGCCATGAACACCTTAGCATGAATCATTCAGGCATTCATCAAGGGAGTTTGAGAGATTAAAAGGCGCCATCAAAGACCCATTATCCATAGTGCTATCTAAACTAGGTAGGCCCTAGTCAGAAAAAAAAAGAGAGCTGAGGTGCTGGAGTTTTGGAGTCCAGCATGCTGAAATCGACTACTGAGAAGGAATGAGAAACCACCAAAGAAAAATGTCATTTAGTCCCATCTTTGCCAGAGCTACTTCCTAGCAGGCATATTCTGAGTGGAGACCTGACCACTGTTACATCGGTTCACTTTTATGAGGACAGTTTTAGATCTAGCTGTGCTATGAGTTTTGAAAACATTTTCACATCTAACCAAGGCAAGTCCCAATAAAATTTGAAACGGGAGCCTCTGAAGTCACTGTTTCACTAGAAGAATTTAAACCCCTCATGTGTGAAGAAAACAGACTACAGTGAAACCATAATCTTTAAAAGAATCATTTCATATGAGTGCTTATGGGCTTATACAATGATGAAAAGAAACAGCACTTGTTCAAAAGACATTTGAAAAACAATGTTTGCTTCTTCCCACAGATAATAATTGCTGTAAGCCAGCTGATAGCTGATGTGGCGCTAAGCGGAGGATCAAGATTTCAGGAGTCTTTATTCATTATCAATAATTTTGCAAACAGTGACAGGCCTATGAAGGTATGTTCTCACTTCAAGTAATGAATTAAAACCACCTTCACTGCCAGGGAAGTTTACCCTCCTGGAGTTAAAACTGTCGTTCAGTTCACGGCTTTGGATACTATAGAGCGGATGGAATATGAGCTTCGTGCGTCACTTTTCTATCTAGCACCTAGAACACTGCCAGGTACATAGCAGGCGACAGTACTAGTTGAATGGCTGGATGAACGACTATACTGTGTCTGCACAGTTGTTGTGGCTAGTGGGATGTGAATTTTTTTCTGGGCTTGATTTCTATACTTAGAGAAAGATCCTTCCATAACAGTTGTTACTATTTGTAATATTGGTTAACTAAGCAGTGAGTTTGAAATTTCACAAACACTTTTTAGAGTAGTTAACAGTTGCCTGTTCCATTGCCAACAGATGAGGAATAGCACAGAAAGGGCTTGTTATTTGATTATTTTCTGAGTTTCCAGAATCGTCTGTTAGCTGATTGTGGCAAATCCAAGTCCAGGGCTGTCATTCTTAGGCACTAGCTGGCTGAGGCCAAGCCCAAGACCCTGACCATCCATCATTCCTCTTTCTTCCCTATATGCTTAGAACCTATAACATTTTAAAAACTCATGTGTTGCATGGAGAGCAGATTCTGATCTTTAGTGATTTATGTGTACAAGGGAAGAAGAGTCCTTTGCCAATAGAAGACTTTTCCTCCCAGAGGAACCATCCCCACTCTTGGGAAAGGTCATCATCCAGCATGGTTTGACAATATTGTGTGAAAGATGAAAAACTCACAGTCACAGCATACTTGATGTTTGGGACGTGTAGAATCTATGTACCAAAAAATGATTCCCGTAAGAACATTGCTTAGACTGATTAAAAAAAAAAAAAAAAGCGCTGAGTAGTGCCAGCCGTTCCCAGGCTGGGAAAGTTTGCTTTTCAGCCAGTTCTGCTGGTTCCCCAGGAGATCAGTATATGCTTCAACTAATCCCATGAGCACATAAACAACTTAAGCTGTTTAGGATCTTATATTCTGAGAGTTTATTTTACCATTCATTAACCATCCTTCATTCCATGTTAGATAAAAGTTGGATTAGCAACTTCTTCAAAGTAAATGGGGTCTATTTTAGCACTCCTTTTTCATAACTCAGTTCTGAAATGACTTAGTTTTATTTTGGTAGGGCAGTCGTTACCAGTAAACCCTGTGGTAACGAGCTCTGCCTTTTCCCCGGTAAATGGAATCTCTATGCATATATAAGAAGGAACTTTATGTATGTAGTTATTACTTCTAAAGGGATCAGGAAGGCACTTTTTAAAACCATTTCTTCCACATTTGGCTATACTAACATTGAAAAGCTCCCTAACTCTTGTACTTGTCCCTTAACTTACCTTCTTGGAATCCGGCAGATAATGGTGATTACTCCAGTGGAATTAAGAGGAAGTGATAGGACTTTCTTAATAGTGACCAGGATAAAGAGAAAACTAACATAGTGGTTGGTTTTAAAGGATAAAAATGACACTTTGTGAGAGGCTAATAATCTCCTTAAACTCTTCAGAGTGTTCAGTGATTCATAATCTCTTATTTGTATAAGTGGAAATTTTCACAGTATGGTTTTCACCTTCGTGGACAGGGTAGGTACACTTGTCAGTGAGAAGGAGTGTGGCCAAGAGGACTAGCTCTGGAGCCAGACTGCCTGGGTGTAAATCCCTCTCTACCACTTACCACCTGGGAGACTTTGGCCAAGCTGCTGAGGCTGTGTGCCTCAGTTTCCCCTTGGTAAAATGAACTATAATGGTATTTAATTCATAGGGTTGTTACGAAAATTGAAACATGTAAGGCCCCTAGACAATTCCCTGATACATGTAAGCTGTCGATACTGTTGTAACTCAAATTACACATTGATGGTGAATATAGATTATTCTCATGGCTGTAGAACTCACAGTGGAGGAGCTGGGGTTCAAAGCCAGATAGTCTGGCTCCAGAGTCCATGCTTTTATATATTGTGAATATGCTGTTGTCAAGTTTAGATGATGTGGGGAGCTGGATATGCAATAGCCATAGTAACTCCATCTTGGGCTCTCAGACTCCATCTTGAGAATTTGAGTTTCGAAAGTGCACGATGTTTCAGTTTCATATTCTAAGAAATGAGCTTAAGTTTCAGTTTCAGTTGTCTTCACACCTCCATTGTTCTCTCTCTGGTCCGCCGCTTATGTCAGAAGTAACTGCGCATGCACACGACTGGGTGCGTGATTTAAGTTTGTAGATCACTTCATTAGTATAACGAGCAACCAATCAGAAGAAACCATGCCCTACCACACCCCTTTGAATGCTATATATGCTTTGCTGTTTCCGCATATAAACGAGACTTGATCAGCAAACTGTCTTGTCTCCATTTCTTGTGTCTCTTGTCTCCTACCCAATTCCCACGCCCCCTCTCCAGGTTCTTCACTGTCGTTCCCCACGTGGGTCAGGACGGGCCATGCCCGGGACAAGTGGCACCCAACGTGGGGCTTGGAGCACGGAGGGCTCCATGAGGAACACAGATCGAAAGAGGGCCCCAGGAAGAAATATAAATAGAGAAGAAGAAAGAGAAAATTAGCGACCGTGGCTGGGGAGCCTCCCCAGACAAAAGAGTCCGGTAAGACTTTCCGTGAGTATGGGATAAGCATTAAGCGCTAGAGAACACTTTATTGAAAGTTTAAAAGAAGCTTTAAAGACAGGAGGAGTAAAGGTTAATAAAAAGCAATTGCTTGAATTTTTTGAGTCTTTACAAGAGCTCTGTCCTTGGTTTCTGCAAGAAAGAACAATAGACAAAAGAAAGTGGGAAAGAGTAGGTGATGCTTTAAAAGATTATTACATTGCTTTTAGACCTGAAAAGGTCCCGGTAACTGCATTTTCTTACTGGAACTTGATTGACGAAATAATTTCGGCTAGGTATGTTGATCCGGAAATAGCAGCCGTAGTGGAAAAAGGAGAAACCGTTTTGCAAAAAATAAAAGAGGTCTCTCGTTGCAACATTCTTGAGTCTCTTGAAGATGATCAAAGAGGTGACTATCAAAAGGAAACCATTAATAAAAATGATGGAGAGAATTTGATCTCCCTTGAAAGTGATTCCGAGGATCACTTAAAAAAGAAAACCAAGTCTAAAGTCCCCAATACAATTAAGAAAATTTATCCTGATTTGGAAGGGGCGAAAGAAAATAATCCTGACCTGCAGGCCCGCCCACAGAAGATTCCAGGAAATTTAACTACAAGGGAGAAACTTAAATGTAAAATCTCTCCGTCTTAGGATGAGGAGTTAGAGGAGGAGGCCGCCAAATATCATAATCCTGATCGGCCCATTTTTAAACGTTCCCCTCCTTACGCACTTCCATCTTTTGACTCCTCAGCCCCTTCTCCATTGGTCCCTCTGCCATCTTCTATGACATTTCCTGTAATTGACCCACATAAAAATTTAGAAGATAAAATTGCTTACTTAAAAGAAGAAATTCGTCTTGAAGAGGAACATCAGGCTTTAATAGATAAACTTCAGAAATTAAAAATAGGAAAGACAGAAGTTTCAGGTCAACCCCCACTAGATCCAAATTTGTTAACAAAGGGAGTTGCCCATGCAGAGCCTGTGAAAGTCTCTAGCGCCCTATTGGACTTAGAGACACCTGAGGCTTTTCCAGTGACTGAGACCACTGATGCCCAGGGCAATCCATGGAGACATCATAATGGCTTTAATTTTAAAGTTATAAAAGAACTAAAAATGGCTGCAGCGCAGTACGGGGCGACAGCACCCTATACATCAGCAATTCTTGAATCTATAGCAGATAGTTGGCTTACACCCGGTGATTGGCACACAATCGCTTGAGCAACCTTATCTGGGGGAGACTATTTACTGTAGAAATCAGAATATGTTGAGGCTTGTAAAGAAACTGCCAGACGTAATGCGCAGGCCAATAATGGGTGGATTTATGACATGCTTGTTGGGGAAGGCAATTATGTAAACAGTGATGCACAAATGTTTTAAATGTGGAATCGAGGGTCATTTTGCCAAAGATTGTAACATACAGACAGGAGAGACAAGTGATCATCGAAAAACACCCGGCCTTTGTTTTAGATGCCGGAGAGGCAGGCACTGGGCGAGCGAATGTAGATCAAAGACAGATATTCAAGGACAGGAATTGCCTCCCCTACCGGGAAATGGGTATCGGGGCCAGCCCCAGGCCCCGAAACCCAACAAGCAAGTTTTTGGG
Organism: Phataginus tricuspis; assembly: GCA_029783875.1. NCBI lineage: Eukaryota > Metazoa > Chordata > Mammalia > Pholidota > Manidae > Phataginus > Phataginus tricuspis. The sequence continues at coordinate 99,080,791 of JAQQAC010016209.1, read as the reverse complement.
GCAGTGAAATTTGTTCCCCAGGTGACAAACAATCCATTTCTCAACTCTACAGAGCAACCCCAGGAAGCGCAGGATTGGACCTCTGTGCCTCCACCTACACAGTATTAACACCAGAAATGGGGGTGCAAGCCCTCCCTACAGGGGTGTTTGGTCATTTACCAAAAGATGTATTTGGCCTTCTTGTAGGACATAGTAGTACTACTGTGCAAGGACTTCAAGTCTTTCCAGGAATATAGATAATGATTACACTGGAGAATTAAAGATCATGGTTTCTTCTCCTTCTAATATTACTATAGTTAACACAGGCCAGAGGCTTGCTCAATTGTTGCTTCTTCCTCTCATTAAAACCGCTCATCCCTCTAAAGCTAATTGTAGAAATGATCAAGGCTTTGGCTCTTCTGATGCCTATTGGGTAAAACAAGTTACAAGTACTAAACCCATGATGACTTTGTGGCTGGATGGCAAAGAATTCCAGGGGTTAATTGATACAGGAGCTGATGTAACCATTCTAAGGAAGGAAGGTTGGCCTACACAATGGCCCCTTATGCCTACCTTTACTAATCTTAAAGGTATAGGCCAAAGTCAAAATCCTGAAAAGAGCAGTAAAATTTTAACCTGGAAAGATAAAGACGGCAACCAAGGAGCTATCCAACCGTTTGTACTTTGTGGGTTGCCCATAAATTTATGGGGATGTGATATTTTAACACAAATGAAAATTATTATGTGTAGTCTTAATGAAATAATAACTGCTCAAATGCTGAAACAAGGATATATTCCAGGCTCAGGACTGGGAAAAAATCAGTCCGGGATTACACAGCCAATACTGCCACAAATAAAACATGATAGAGCAGGATTGGGAACTTTATCCTAGCGGTCACTGATTATCCTGCACCCCATGCTGATCAAATAACTTGGAAAAGTGATGATCCTGTATGGGTTGATCAGTAGTGGCCTCTTTCTGCTGAAAAACTGCAAGCAGTGCAACAGTTGGTGCAGGAACAGTTAGCTGCAAGACGTATTATTGAGAGCAATTCCCCCTGGAATACTCCTGTATTTGTCACAAAGAAAAAGTCAGGAAAATGGAGATTATTACAAGACTTGAGAGCTGTAAACAAAACTATGGTACTTATGGGAACCCTACAACCTGGCATGCCTTCTCCTGTGGCTATACCCTTAGGGTACTATAAAATTATCATTGATCTCAAAGATTGCTTTTTTACCATTCCTTTACATCCCCTAGACCGTAAGCGCTTTGCATTTAGTGTTCCCTCTATTAACTTTAAAGAACCCATGAAAAGATATCATTGGAAGGTTTTGCCCCAAGGCATGGCCAACAGCCCTACTCTCTGTCAGAAATTTGTTTCCTCTGCTATACAATGTGTACGAAATAGTTGGATTGACTTGTACATTATACATTACATGGATGATATTCTTGTTGCTGGATCCAATGGTCAACAAGTGCTACGTTGTTTTGATGACTTAAAAAGGGCTTTATGCGCTCAGGGATTGCAAATAGCTCCTGAAAAGGTTCAATTACAAGACCCATATACTTATTTAGGGTTCCAATTATTAGGGTCTAGTATTTCTACACAAAAAGTAGAATTTAAGTTAAATAACTTAAAAACCTTAAACGATTTTCAAAAACTTTTAGGAGACATTAATTGGCTTAGACCCTATCTAAAATTAACCACTAGAGAACTCAAACCTTTATTTGATATATTAATTGGAGATACAGATCCTAAGTCCCCAAGAAAATTAACAGATGAGGGGCGCCAGGCCTTAAAAATAGTCGAAAAGGCCATCCGAAATCAGTTCATTACTGCCATTGATTATGAACAACCTTTACATTTTATTATTTGTAAAACAGCTGTTACACCTACTGCTGTTTTCTAGCAACAGAATCCTATAATGTGGGTACATTTATCGTCATCACCCTCAAAAGTAATTTATCCTTATTATCAAGCCATTGCAGATATCGTTATATTAGGATGAGAACAAGGAAAAAGATATTTTGGAAAAGAACCTGATTTTATAATTTTACCATATTCTGTAAAACAAATAAATTGGTTTTTCCAGACCACAGATTGTTGGCCTGTTGCCTGTGCCTCCTTTTCAGGAACTATAGACAATCATTATCCCAATAATAAGCTTCTTCAGTTTTTGAGTACCCATGAGTTTGTTTTTCCTATCAAAACCTCCTCAAAACCAATAGACAAAGCTTTAACTGTGTTCACTGATGGGTCTTCTTCTGGACGTGCTGCGTATGTTTATAATAATCAAGTTATATCCTTCTTAACAAAAGCAAAGTCTGCACAGCTAGTAGAATTGCAAGCAGTTATTGCTGTTTTTTCTGCCTTTCCAAATAAAGCGTTTAATTTGTTTACAGACAGTTCTTATATTGCCCACTCAGTACTATTATTAGAAACAACTGCTCAAATAAAACACGCCTCTGAAGCCGCCTCCCTTTTTAGACAATTACAAGGTTTAATATGGCAACGTGCCTGCTCATTTTTTATTGGCCATCTAAGAGCTCATACTGGCCTGCCAGGGCCACTATCTCAAGGCAATTCACTAGCAGACATGGCCACCCAAACAGTTCTCATTACCCAAATTCATGATAACCTCCAAGCCGCTACTGAAGCACATGCCCTCCATCATTTGAATGCTCATACCTTAAGATTAATGTTTAAAATCACCAGAGAACAAGCTCGCCAAATAGTAAAACAATGCAAAACTTGTGTTACTTTTCTTCCTGTTTCCCATCTCAGTGTTAACCCTAGAGGGTTAGTACCCAATGTGCTTTGGCAAATTGATGTTACACATTTTCCTGAATTTGGAAATCTCCAATATATACATGTTACAATAGATACTTGTAGCGGCTTTATTTTTGCCTCATTACAAACAGGAGAAGCTTCTAAAAACTATTGCCCACATGTTATTAGCCCTGTCTACCTTAGGCAAGCCATCTCAGCTTAAAACAGACAATGGGCCTGGATATACTGGTAAAAGCTTTCAAGCCTTTTGTAAACAGCTAAACATCAATCATGTCACTGGTATTCCTTATAATCCACAAGGACAAGGTATTTTTGAAAGAGCTCATTTAACCCTCAAAAATACAATAAATAAAATTAAAAAGGGGGAATAGTATCCCGTAAAGGGGTCCCCAAGAAACATCCTTGCTCACGCTCATTCTGCCGCTGGCCGTTTTTGGCACCCTAATACCAAACAAGACTTTGCAGCAGTACCCTGGAAGGATCCACTAGATAATCAATGGCATGCACCCGACCCAGTATTGATCTGGGGACGAGGCTCTGTCTGCATCTTCTCGCAAAAACATGATGCCGCTAGATGGCTCCCTGAGAGAATGGTTAGGCAAGTTAATGATAATTCCTCCAGGGAAATACCAATGCCCTGAGAGTTGTCTTCTTTTTGTCTTCCTACAGGACCTCAAAAGAAGCAATGGATCGTATCTTCTTCATCCTTCTGCTGGTGAGATTTTGTGACGCACGTGGTAAGCCACTCCCAGAATCAGAAACATCATATTGGGCTTATATCCCCGAACCTCTTTTATTACGCCCAACTCCATGGGGAGGCCCAAATGTGCGTATCTTCACTAATAATTCTGCTTTATTGGGAGGCGAGTCCAATGATTTTATTCCTTATCGTAAAAACGATAACTTCTCTTATTATGGGAAGTCTGGAGACCCTCCTCTCTGTTTTAGTACTAATACCATGTTTATTCCTCCTGGATGTCTTCCTATTAATTAAAGAAGTTTTTTGACCGATTCTCCTCGGTCCTATAGAAATAAGATCCAGAGAAATTTATGGGTACTAAATATGGGATTTCTTGGATACTATAATTATAAAGATAAACTTATTGAACAACCACACTCTTCTGTCATATCTAATTGTGAAGATCTTTTACATGATCTGAATTCTATTTGGGAATCTATCAATCAGATTAAAGGATATCCTCCTTGGAATAATTGCCTTTTTAAGAATAAGGGATTCTCTTTCTCTCCTTATAACTCCTCTGTACAAATTCTTGATTATTCCGTGCCTTCACCTGATTATGATATAGACAGTATTTCATTAATAATACAGAAAAGTTTTCTTGGAATGACGCGTTGGTCCTACCTTCTGAAAAAGTTATTAGATGGTTTTCTTTTGGGTGGGTTAATCCTACCTTATTGGCTAGAACAAGTAAAAATAGTACCACTGCTTACCCTGATCTATATAGACTTTTAGCTGCTGCTGGAATGATATTTCTTAAGAGACCCTCTAAACTAGACTACTTAAATATTGTTACTGCCTGTGTAAGATCCCCTTTTGTGATATTACTGCAAGATTCTGGTACATTAGAAGTTAAATTCATTAATCATACTTATCACATTTTCTGTAAGAAGTGTACATTAACTAATTGTCTTGATGCTTCCTATGGACCTGATGCATTTATTATTCTACATCCACCGTACTATGTTTTAACCGCTGTAAAGCTAAATATTTCTTGGTATGATGATTCTGGATTGCATGCTTTACAATTGATTGAAAAATCTTTATCACATTCTAAACGTTTTGTTGCTGCTTTAATATTAGGAATTACTGCTCTGATTTCATTGATTACATCTTTTTCTTTATCCACTACAGCTTTAGTTCAAGAAATTCACACTGCAAATCATGTTGATGATTTAAGTAAAAATGTTTCTATTGCATTACAGCTACAAGAAAAGATAGATAAAAAATTAGAAACCAGAGTAAATGCCTTAGAAGAAGCTGTACTCTATATGGGAAACCAAATTCAAAATTTGAAAACAAGGTTGGCTACTAGATGCCACAGTGAATACAAGTGGATTTGTGTAATGCCTCACTTGTACAATGAGACAGAACAATCTTGGGATAAAGTTCAAAATCATTTGTTAGGGATATGGGATCATACTAATTTGTTGTTAGACATAACAGCCTTGCAAAATGAGATAAGTGATACCAGTAATTCTGCAATATCCCCTGCTACAGCTTCTGAAGTGGCTCATTCCTTTTTAGAAACCTTACAGCGTTATACTTCCTCTTTCTCCTGGCGTTGGTTTCTTCAGCTATTAAGTCCAATTATTGCTTATGGTATTTTGTTCATTGTAATTTTGCTGATAGCCCCATGCCTTATCAACAAGCTCCTACAGTTCATTAAACACCAAATAGAATCTATTAAGATTTGTGAAATTCAAGTGCACTATCAACAGTTGGCGAATGATGAGAGAGAGAGAGACCTATACATGGCTATGCATAGGCCCCACTAAAGATAATTCAGAGTGGACAGTCAAAGACGGGTAAGAATGGCAAGGAAGGTACCAACCTAAGACAGGACATAGACCAATGTAGTCTATGTACCAATGACGGGTAAGGACCTTTTCTGTGCTATATCAACCTAAGACAGGCGCACTCTGCAAGGCTCACCTGATCTATAAATAAAATTAAAAAGGGGGACCTGTGGGGAGCCAGATATGCAATAGCCATAGTAACTCCATCTTGGGCTCTCAGACTCCATCTTGAGAAGTTGAGTTTCCAAAGTGCACGATAAGTTTCAGTTTCATATTCTAAGAAATGAGCTTAAGTTTCAGTTTCAGTTGTCTTCACACCTCCATGTTCTCACTCCAGTCTGCCGTTTACGGCAGAAGCAACTGCGCATTCACACGACTCGGTGCGTGATTTAAGTTTGTAGATCGCTTCATTAGTATAACAGGCAACCAATCAGAAGAAACCACGCCCTACCACACCCCTTTGAATGCTATATATGCTTTGCTGTTTCCGCAAATGTACGAGACTTGATCAGGAAACTGTCTTGTCTCCATTTCTTGTGTCTCTTGTCTCCTACCCAATTCCCGCGCGCCCTCTCCAGGTTCTTCGTTGCCGTCCTGCGGGTCGGGACGGGCCACGCCCGGGACAAGACGAGGCTTCAAAGCCTGAGCTAGTTGGATATTTTTAAAAAATGAATTGAAAAGAAAATCTCTTTAGATACGCCACAGGTCAAGAAGCAAATACCAAGCACTGCAACAAGGAGTATGAGCCCTGTTATTCCCAGGATTGGATGCCAAGGCTTAGAGCACATCAGTAATATTGATAAACATGTCTTTTCTGTTTGTTTTGGAATTAGGCAACTGCTTTTCCCACAGAAGTCAAAGACTTGACCAAGAGAATCCGTACCGTTCTTATGGCCACGGCGCAAATGAAGGAGCATGAGAAAGACCCTGAAATGCTTATTGATCTGCAGTATAGCTTAGCCAAGTCCTATGCAAGCACCCCAGAGCTCAGGAAGACCTGGCTTGATAGCATGGCCAAGATTCATATTAAAAATGGAGATTTTTCAGAGGTGACTATTCAAGGCTTTGTTCTAAATGCACCCCTACAAAAGCCCTGGGGCACATTCTGACAGTTCTTTCTTTGTTACCCCTTTCCAGGCAGCGATGTGCTATGTCCACGTGGCAGCTTTGGTTGCAGAGTTTCTTCATCGAAAAAGTAAGATATTTCTCTTCTTCGAGAAGGGGTGCATTTCCGTTAGCACAGGGGTTTTTACCTTTGTAGCTTGCAGCTATGAATGTGATATAATTGAGCTCTGAAAAATACATTCAGTTTAGCCCCATTCGGTGTTAAAGAGAAGTTGTTGTAAAAGAAAACCAGATTGTTCGTTTTGCCCTCTGTGTTCATGAAGAGTACAGGGATAAGTTAAATAGTCCAGGGCCAGGCCCAATGCTCAATGTTTATTTTTCCAGACTGTCTCCCTGGAGGACTGCCACAAATTAAGTTCTTCTCAGGGCTCATGAAATGCTCTGGACAATGCAAATGACTTACTTTGCCCTCATCTACCCCAACTTCACCAACAACTGCTCACAGACTATATATCTCTGTGCCACTTTAGGGCGATAATACTTTGGTGTTAAAAGGGAGGCAGCACATCAGCAAGATGATTGAATAAGGCATCACTTGTTTGTGTACCCCCGACAGTTGGGGATCCAGCACCATATTTCAAGGGACCTGGGCAGAATCTTGCCCACCATTGCACCAGGTAATAGGCTGGCAGAGCTCAGTCCTGGCTGTGGATCGTGCAGTGGCCCGTGAACTGGCAGCAGCCCCCCTCAGCTACGGTTCAAGAGCCCCTGGAGAACCCTGCCGTAGATGAGAGCCTTGGTGGAAGTCCAGGTGTGCAGTACAGAAGTTCCATCCAGCATGGCGCTGGAGCAAACCAAATACAAGTTTGGATGCGTTGGAGAGAGTAAGAGGAAAGTTTTTACTTGACTTGTGTCACCCCTTCTCCAAGGTGGCACAGTTCAGTGCCAGGAGAGACTTTCTTGCCCTTGATTTCTTCTGTAGGGAAAAGTGAGAGCACGTGAGTGGGGACCTGGCTTCCCCAGCAGTACAAGGTACTGCCGAAGAGGCCCGTTTCTCTCTCACCCCATCAAGAGTGCTCAGTCGTGAGCTGCATAACTTGGGGGTGGGAGAGCTGCAGATTGGACTCTCAGAGGACGTTAAAGGGACACAACCCTACTAACTGCATCCCGTGATCTTCTCCATCAAGAAGGCCTCCAGCTGACCCACAGGCACCCCCAGTGGTATGTCTTCCTGGTAGTGGTTGACTATAAGCTTTGCCGGATGGCTAATGAGCACATAGAGAAAGTTGGCCCAGAATCTGTGAGCCAGAGAGGGACCACAAACCTGAGCTTTAGCACCGCTCTTGGGAAAGCAAAAGGGGAACTTTTTCGCACCTGCCCTGGTATGTGGCGTGAGAGAGGGAAGGCACACAAGCTTAGGAATTTTTCCACAAAGGGGAGCAAGAAATGTGGAACAGGTGTATCCATTAGATGGCCTGTGAAAGCCTCAGAATCCCTAGCTGGGCAGACGGAAGGTAGTTCTCTCCCAAAGGCACTCAGTACAGTTTGGAGGTAACTGCTCCTTCAAATGTGAAGGCAGCGATGCAAGACTTCCAGGAACGTGAAAACTAAAGGAAACATGACACCACCAGTGGATGACAATGACCTGCAGTTTACCTAAAACAAATTCAAAATAGCTGTCTTAACGTGGTTCAGTAAGCTGCAATAAAACGAAAAGACAAACAATCAGGAAAACAATACATGAACAAAACAAGAAGTTAAAATAGAGAGAGAAATCTTTAAAAAGGACCAAGCAGAAATTGTGGAGCTGAAGAATGTAATGAATAAAGTGAAAAACGCAATAGAGGCTATTACCAGCAGAGTGGATCAAGCAGAAGAAATAATCTGTAAATTAAAAGACGGGACCTTTAAAATTATCTAGTTAGGGAGAACAAAGAAAAAAGAATGAGAAAGAGTGAAGAAAGCCTGCATGATCTATGGGACACCATCAGAACGAGTGGTATGTTAAGTATTGGAGTCCCAGAAGAAGAGAGGAAGAAGGAGACAGAAAGCATATTCGAAGAAATAATGTCTGAGAACGTCCCAGATCTGGGACGAGTTCAGGAAGCTCATAGACTTTTTCAGGCAAACAAAAGCTGAGGGAGGTCATCACCACTAGGCCTTCTTTACAAGAAATGCTGAAAGGAGTTCTGCAAGCTGAAACAAAAGGGTGCTAATTAGTAAGGTGGGTCTATATGAATGGATAAACAATCTGTGGCACTTAATACAATGGAATATGATTCCAAGAAAGAAATCCTGCTATTTGTAACAAAATGGATGGACCTTTAAGGCATTATGCTAAGCGAAATAAGTCAGAGAGGAAAACAAATACCGTATAAGCTTTTTTTTTCTAATTAATTTTGGTATCATTAATCTACAATAACATGTGCAAAATTATGGTTATTAAACAACCCCCTTCATCAGGTCCCCTCCACCAACCCCATTACAGTCACTGTCCATCAGCGTAGTGAGATGCTATAGAATCACTACTTGTCTTCTCTGAGTTGTACAGCCCTCCCCGTGCCCCCCCACCTTACGTCTGCTAATCGTAATACCCCTTTTACCCTCTTATCCCTCCCTTCCCACCCATCTTCCCCAGTCCCTTTCCCTTTGGTAACTGTTATACCATTCTTAGGTTCTGTGAGTCTGCTGCTGTTTTGTTCCTTCAGTTTTTTTCTTTGTTCTTATGCTCCAAAAATGAGTGTAATCATTTGATACTTGTCTTTTTCGGCTTGGCTTATTTCACTGAGCATAATACCCTCTAGCTCCATCCGTGTTGCTGCAAATGGCAGGATTTGTTTTCTTCTTGTGGCTGAATAATATTCCATTGTGTGTATGCACCACATCTTCTTTATCCATTCATCTACTGATGGACACTTAGGTTGCTTCCATTTTTTGGCTATTGTAAATAGTGCTGCGATAAACATAGGTGTGCATATGTCTTTTTCAACCTGGGGTGCTGCATTCTTAGGGTAAATTCCTAGGAGTGGAATTCCTGGGTCAAATGGTATTTCTATTTTGAGTTTTTTAAGGAACCTCCATACTGCTTCCCACAATGGTTGAACTAATTTGCATTCCCACCAGCAGTGTAGGAGGGTTCCCTTTTGTCCACATCCTCGCCAATATTTGTTGTTGTTTGTGTTTTGGATGTTGGCCATCCTCTCTGGTGTGAGGTGATATCTCATTGTGGTTTTAATCTGCATTTCTCTGATGATTAGTAATGTGGAGCATCTTTTCATGTGCCTGTTTACCATCTGAATTTCTTCCTTAGACAAGTGTCTATTCATGTCCTCTGCCTATTTTTTTATTGGATTATTTGCTTTTTGTTTGTTAAGGTGCGTGAGTTCTTTATATACTTTGAATGTCAACCCCTTATCCGATACGCCATTTATGAATATATTCTCCCATACTGTCGGATGTCTTTTTATTCTACTGATGGTGTCCTTTGCTGTACAGAAGCTTTTGTGCTTGATATACTCCCACTTGTTCATTTTTGCTTTTGTTTCCTTGCCCGGGGAGATACGTTCATGAAGAAGTCGCTCATGTTTATGTCCAAGAGATTTTTGCCTTTGTTTTTTTCTAAGATTTTTATGGTTTCATGACTTACATTCAGGTCTTTGATCCACCTTGAGTTTACCTTTCTGTATGGGGCTAGACAGTAGTCCAGTTTCATTCTCTTATATGTAGCTGTCCAGTTTTTCCAACACCAGCTGCTGAAGAGGCTGTCATCTCCCCATTGTATATCCAAGGCTCCTTTATCAAATATTAATTGACTGCATATGTTTGGGTTAATGTTTGGATTTTCTATTCTGTTCCACTGGTCTGTGGGTCTGTTTTTGTGCCAATACCAAATTGTCTTGATTACTGTGGCTTTGTAGTAGAGCTTGAAGTCAGGGAGTGTAATTCCCCCTGTTTTATTCCTCCTTCTCAGGATTGCTTCGGCTATTTGGGCTCTTTTGTGGTTCCATATGAATTTTAGAATTGTTTGGTCCAGTTCATTGAAGAAAACTGGTGGTAGTTTGATAGGGATTACATTGAATCTGAAGATTCCTTTAGGTATTATAGCCGTTTTGACAATATTTATTCTTCCTAGCCAAGAGCATGGGATGAATTTCCATTTGTTAGTGTCCTCTTTAATTTCTCCTAGGAGTGTCTTGCTGTTTTCAGAGTACAGGTCTTTCACTTCCTTCGTTAGGTTTCTTCCTAGGTATTTTACTCTTTTTGATGCAGTTGTGAATGGAATTGTTTTTCTGATGTCTCTTTCTGTTAATTCACCGTTAGTGTATAGGAAAGCAACAGATTTCTGTGTATTAATTTTGTATCCTGCAACTTTTCTGAATTCAGATATTAGTTCTAGTAGTTTTGGAGTGTAGTCTTTAGGGTTTTTAATGTACAATATCATGTCATCTGCAAATAGTGACAATTTGACTTCTTCTTTACCAATCTGGATGCTTTGTATGTCTTTGTTTTGTCTGATTACCATAGCTAGGACGTCCAGTACTATGTTGAATAACAGTGGAGAAAGTGGGCATCTCTGTCTTGTTCCCGATCTTAGGTGAAAAGCTTTCAGCTTCTCGCTGTTAAGTATGATGTTGGCTGTGGGTTTGTCATATATGGCCTTTATGATGTTAAGGTACTTGCCCTCTATACCCATTTTGTTGAGAGTTTTTATCATGAATCAATGTTGAATTTTGTCAAATGCTTTTTCAGCATCTATGGAGATGAACATGTGGTTTTTGTTCTTCTTTTTGTTGATGTGGTGGATAATGTTGATGGATTTTCGAATGTTGTACCATCCTTGCATCTCTGGGATGAATCCCACTTGATCATGGTGTATGATCCTCTTGATGTATTTTTGAATTCGGTTTCCTAATATTTTTTTGAGTATTTTTGCATCTACGTTCATCAGGGATGTTGATCTATAATTTTCTTTTGTGGAAAGGTCTTTACCTAGTTTGTGTATTAGAGTGATGCTGGCTTCATAGAATGAGTTTGGAAGTATTCCATCCTCTTCTATTTTTTGAAAAACTTTAAGGGGAATTGGTGTTGTTTCTTCTCTATATGTCTGGTAGAATTCAGAGGTGAATCCATCTGGTCCAGGGGTTTTTTCTTGGGTAGTTTGTTGATTACCAATTCAATTTCTTTGCTGGTGATTGGTCTGTTTAGTTTTTCTGTTTCTTGCTTGGTCAGTCTTGGACGGTTGTATTTTTCTAAGAAGTTGTCCGTTTCTTCTATGTTTTCCAGCTTGTTAGCATATGGATTCTCATAATATGTTCTTATAATTCTTTGTATTTCTGTGGGGTCTGTTGTTATTTTTCCTTTCTCATTTGTGATTCTGTTTATGTGTGTAGATTGTCTTTTTCTCTTAGTGAGTCTAGCTACGGGTTTATCTATTTTGTTTATTTTTTAAAAGAACCAGCTCTTGGTTTCATTGATATTTTCTATTGTTTTATTCTTCTCCATTTTACTTATTTCTTCTCTGATCTTTATTATGTCCCTCCTTCTGGTGACTTTGGGCCTCATTTGTTCTTCTTTTTCCAATTTCAGTAATTGTGTCTTTAGACTATTCACTTGGGAATGTTCTTCCTTCTTTAAATAGGCCTGGAGTGCAATATACTTTCCTCTTAGAACTGCCTTTGCTGCGTCCCACAGAAGTTGGGGCTTTGTGTTGTTGTTGTCATTAGTCTCCATATATTCTTTGATTTCTGTTTTGATTTTGTCATTAACCCATTGATTAATTAGGAGAATGTTGTTAAGTCTCCATGTATTTGTGAGCCTTTTTGATTTCTTTCTAAAATTTATTTCTAGTTTTATACCTTTGTGATCTGAGAAGTTCATTGGTAGAATTTCAATATTTTTGAATTTACTGAGGTTCTTTTTGTGGCCTAGTATGTGGTCCATTCTGGAAAATGTTCCATGTGCACTTGAGAAGAATGTGTATCCTGTTGCTTTTGGGTGTAGAGTTCTGTAGATGTCTGTTAGGTCCATCTGTTCTAGTGTGTTGTTTAGTGCCTCTGTGTCTTTTATTCTGTCTGGTTGATCTGTCCTTTGGAGTGAGTGGTGTGTTGAAATCTCCTAAAATGAATGCATTGCTTTCTATTTCTTACTTTAATTCTGTTAGTATTTGTTTTACATATGCCGGCGCTCCTGTGTTTGGTGCATATAATTTTTATAATGGTTATATCCTCTTATTGGACTGACCCCTTTATCATTATATAATGTCCTCCTTTATCTCTTGCTACTTTCTTCGTTTTGAAGTCTATTTTGTCTGATACAAGTACTGCAACACCTGCTTTTTTCTCTTTGTTGTTTGCATGAAATATCTTTTTCCATCCCTTCACTTTTACTCTGTGTATATCTTTGGGTTTCAGGTGAGTCTCTTGTAAGCAGCATATAGATGGGTCTTGGTTTTTTATCCATTCTATTACTCTGTGTCTTTTGATTGGTGCATTCTGTACATTTACATTTAGGTTTATTATCAATAGGTATGTACTTATTGCCATTGCTGGTTTTAGAATCGTGGTTACCAAAGGTTCAAGGGTTGCTTCTTTACTATCTGACAATCTAATTTAAATGTGGCACAGATAGGGGAAGTAAACTGCCAAAGACCCCACAATGGGAAGGTGGCCCAGCATTTCTCCCACCCCTATGCCCATGCCTCAGCCTGGCCTGTCCCCAGGGCAGGAGAGCTGATGTCTGCAGGAAGAGATCTCCCTGTCCCAAAGACGAAGGGCCCCGAAAAGAGTGATCCAAGCTGAGAGCCTGTGTGGCAGCGGCAGGGCTACAGTCCTCTCAGCTAAAGTCTGCTCTCGCCCGTGCTGCCTAGGGCTCACCCTTGTGCTGCCTCTGGGGGTTGCCCATCTCTCTCCCCATGTGTCTTTCTCATCCTTCCTCACTCTGGTTCTTAGCAATACATTTGTGCCGGAGTCCAGCTCCAGCCGGGGTGAGGTGTTGAAGGGGAGTGAGACGGCGTCGGCGAAGGTAGTGAGGACGCAGACACTAGCAAAGATGCTAAGCTGGTCTGGCCTGTTTATTGGCAGAAACTTCAAGCAATATATAGGGGTTGGTTACAAAGAATCATCATAAAATTATCATAAAACGTGTCATTCAGTGATTTATGGCATAATCTAATTCTAGGAATGTCCTTTTGCTTTCTTGACCCTGAAAGGTCACCACGCTTCCCTCTCCAAGATTTGTAGCTCTCATACCTTTAGATCCTAACCTCAGGCTAAATTCCTTCAAGGCATTACAGTGCTTTGTGTCTTAAAACTTGTTTGACCGGACTCTCATTTAGGCTTACTGTGAGGGCATGTTTTTTCCTTTCAATTATTTATGGGAGAATGAGCAACACTCATTCTGTTCATTTTGAGTATAACAATGCTTACTGTAATTTCTATAGTAATAATTCATAAAGGGAACTCTACCAATATTTTTCCACCTTTTCCTGACCTACACTCAGTCACCTCTTGTTTTTTCTAGAAGCTAATTTGACCAAGGAGGGGTATTCTGAAGTCACTCTCCTCCACTTTTCAACCCAAGGACAATAGCCCACAGGCCTGAGGGGAATGTGCAGAGTCATAAGCTGAGTTTTATGAGTGCTCCAGGGCTCCTGATGGTCTTTTTTCTAGGGGCTTTTTCTGATTAGTAAGGGCTGTTCAGACTAGGGAGATGGTCAGATTAAACAATAGAAGAGATATGAGTAGCTTCCCCTTTGGAGGCCCGCTGTGTGGCATCCATCCATCGGCCTCCTGGGCTGTGCCATCAGGCAGGTGGAATAGGTCAGCTTCCAGCATCGAAATCCAATTTCTCAGAAGTAGAACTTACAGGAAACCACTGAACAGAAAAATATTATGAGAATGCAAAGAACAGCAAGAAGTAAAATAGAAATGAGGGGGAACAGGTCGGGCTTCTCCGGTTCTTCTGGGGTCGCCTCCGGGCCTGGACTCTGTCAAATGGCTCCGATAATCTGATTCCCCTCATATTTGTGCAAAACCTGGACTGAACTACCACCCATTACCCGACATGCCTCATTCCAAATCCCTGACGTTACTGCAGTCAACGGAGGGCAAGCAGGTTCCCGTTAGATGCCTCTCATGCCTGCCCATCACTGACTTCCCAGCATGGGGCCACCCCAGGCCTCCTCCTCCTTGCTTGTGGGTGGCCTCACACACCATTTATACATGTGCCTACTGAAACAGAATGGGTACTCTACCCACACAGGAGGCCCTCCTGAAAACCCAACTGAATGAAGACATGTATGTGCATATTTGTTCTTTCAGTGAGCATGTATGGGGCACCAAGTATGTGCCAGGCACTACTTCAAGGCACAAGAGGTACAGCAGTGAACCACCCCAAAATCCTGTGTTCAAGGACATTAGAGTCTAGCGAGAGGAGGCGCGGACAATAACCACATAAAGCATATTTTACCAAGATAGTCCCAGAGTGGGAAAGGACCTGTTAAGAATATCAGTCAGGCTTCTGTAATTGTACTTGTAGGGGAACCATCTTAGGTTCAGCAAGGGTCTCAGTGAGGACTGAGACCTGATTGACAAGAGGAAGCCAGCCCTGTGAGGAGCTGGGGGAAGGGTCTGAGGAAGAAAGAACAGAAAATATAAAGGCACTGAAGTGGAGTTGAACGTGGTGGAGAAAAAGTGAAGTTAGGGAGATAGAAAGGGATCAGATCATGTAGTGCCTTTTAAGTCATGGTAAAGAGTTTGATTTTTATTCTGAGTGTCAAGAAGCCATTAAAGGGTTGTAAGCATGTTTAAGAACATGACTAAGTTTGTGTTTTAGAACGACCACTCTGGCTGCTACCAGGAGAATGGATTTTTGAGGGGCAGTGGAAGAAGCAGGAAGCCCTGTTGCACTATTCCAGATGGGAGATGGTGGCCTAGGCTAGGCTGATGGACACACAGAGAAGTGGATATCGAGCTATGTTAGTGTGGACTTTAGTGGAGATGTTAGGCTCTCCCCGATACTCTCAAGTGGATGGCTCTTCCATATGTCCACTTGCATGTATAGGAATGCATCACAAATATACCATGGCTGCAAGAGAATCCTTGATATCCCCACCAAACCAGGCAGTTAGAGGCACAAGCATGGGGTTTGGGGAGACATCAGAGTCACCAATACAAATTTGGGGAAGTCTTTGACATATAGATGGTATTTAAACTCACAGGGCTTGATGAGATCATCTACTGAGAAAGTAAAGGCAGAATAAAAGACAGCACCTGACTGAGTGCCAACATTTAGGGGAGGAGCCTGCAAAGAACCAGAGAAGGAGCAGCCAGAAAAACGAGAGGAAAACCTGCAACCCAGAGAGCACGGCTCTAGAAGGGAGTGGTCATCTAGAGCAGATGCTTCTGGGAGGTCCAGAAAGGCAAGACAGATTATTGGGCTTGGCAATGCAGCATCATTGGTGATCTTGACAAGAGCAATTTCAGTGGAGATGGAAGTCTGTTGGGGTAGCCAGAAGTGAGAAAGGGATGTGAGGAAGCAGAGACGTGGAGGGTAGAAAGCCTTTTTTAGGGGGCTTCATGGTAAAGGAAAGCAGAAGAAAGGGAGCAGAAGCTGGAGGTAGCATGTGAATAAAGATGAAGTTAGAAGGTCAGTGGATTGAAGGCCTAAGTGAGCAGAGACCATTGTTGGAGTCAGGGTGGTAGAGGGATGAAGGAAAACAGGAGGTGGGGATCAAAAGGTGGGTTGATTAAATCCAGATTTTGAAAGTGATGTAGTTAACAGGGGTGGCAAGGTCCAGGTATGGACATGGGAATGGGAGCGTAGATGGGGCGAAAGACCAGATTGGTAGAGGTGAGGTACTCCAGGAACAGAGAAGGCAGGGGGGTGGGTGGGTTACCTGTGTTAATGAATAAGTTGCCAAGAAATTTGCCAGGATTAGGGAGTGAAAAACAAGGCAGTGAGCTGTGTACTAACACGTCAGGGAAAAGCAGGTGCTGACAAAGAAGGTCAAAAGATGACAGCCTCAGGAGGGACAGGGGATGGAAAGAGCAAGGAAGACAAATGGTCTGGAAGCAACCTTGGGGCACAAGGAAGACTTCATCCCCACCTCCCTGCCCAGGGGTGGGGGTGGGAGAAAAATAGAGCCCCTAATTGAGGGAGTTGCAAGAGTCGTGTTGTCCTTGGGGCATAAGAATGAAGGAAATTGTTCTAAAATATTGAGGTTGTGTGAGGTCATACAGTTGCTGGCAGTGAACTGTGGGTAACAGAAGGCAGAGTGTAAGGGTTTCAGAAGCTTTGCAGGAACGTAAGAGGAGGCCCAAATTAGGCAATGGCTAGAGCCATACAGTGATTGGAGTTGGGAGGGTGATGGAAGGCTGAGGCCTGATAAGCTAAATCAGGGTTTGTTACAGAAAGCCTGGTGACCAGTTCAAGCCAGAGGAGACCCTAAGTGACTGACTTACAGCTGCTGGCTAAAGGTGGTCCGGGACGCCAAGGGGTGAGCTAGGACTTGAGACCAGGGAAACTCCATAGGCCTCCCGTATAACCTGCAGGGGGCAGCGTCTCAGCTGAAGAAGAGGCCAAACTCCAAGCAAGCAAAGTATGTAAGCACATGCCCTGCCAGGCACACATGGCTACATACCTTCAGGTACGCACTTGGATGCACATGAGGACACTAACCTCCACCCACAGCATGAGCATGTGAGCAAAATGCTTCGTATGTGCAAACATGTACATTTGCAGGCATGCACACTTCCACATGTACTCACCTACACTACATACACCATGCACACCCATAATGCACATATGCTCAACACACCATACATCTTCATATTTCCCCATACCATCGTTTACACACTTTCAACATGTGTGCGCACACACACACAACGGAGACTGGGCTTTGTTAAGTCTTGCCAAGCCACAGAAAGCAGAAAATCAAGCTGAAGTTGAACAATGCAACCCAGAAAAGGGGGAGGAGATGCAGGGGCATGAGAATGAGGTGAGCGTTGGGGAAAGTCAGGCAGAGGGGAGCAAGGGAGCCAAGTGCTGAGGAAAAAACTTAGACTGAAAAAGGGAAAGCCTTCAGACAGAGCAGGAATGCAGGCTGTAATTAGAATCGCTTCAATCGTCTCTAGATCCAGAGGACAGGCAAACTGGTTGCACATGCCGCATGGCGATCACTAGCCTAGACAATGTTGGAAAGGCATGAAAATATGATCAGAGGTTTTGAGGATCTAACCCTGCATTTCCTCTAGGAGCACTGGTTCAATATTTGCTAATTCAGTGTTCACAGTGACTTTACAGAGTATAACTACTGTAAATAACAACACTGCCTCTAAGAATGTGCCAAAAGTATGAGTCTGTTTAACTTGCGAAACTTTTGAAGTGTCAATGCTTAGTTTTCTTTCCTCTAAATCCTTATACATATGGGCAAAGGGTGAATCAGTTTTTAGCACAAAAGCACAATGTATTTGAAATACTGAGCTCATTGTCATGCCATGGCATAGTTTGCAAGTAATTAATTTTAATTTGTAGTCCTTAAGAACAAAAGAGTAACCAGAACCAAAAACACACCACAGGATGAAATTATTCTTAAATCAAATTCTATTTGTGAATTCAGCAAAATAATTTCTATAAAACAAAACAGCAAAATATTAAATAGTATAGGATAGGATGTATTTTTTTTTTGCAGGGATATTTGTCTTTTAAACAGGTTCTAAAATATTACACACATTCAAAAGTTACAAATTCTTTTTAAATATAGTATTAAATTGAGTTTCTTGGAATTCTGAAGCAAATGTTTATTCTAAAACAGTACTTCCGAATTTCACACTTAATGAGAAGTTTATGTTTCAAACTCCACAACAATTGAGTTTTGGAATGGAAAAGGACCTGGGACAATTCTTGCCCTCAAGTAAATTGTGACTGACTAGAAAAATCACCAGACATCTTGGTGCAATGTTACTTCAAAACACTGTGGAATTCTGGTGACATCTACTTCATTGGGCTCCTATAGAAGGAAAATTTTAGAACCTTCATGTAATAAAGTCTATCAGAAAGAAAACACATCAAACGCAGTCTCCTATTCTGTCCCATACATTCTGGCATAGAAAAGTTTTGCATATTTAATATCTTAAAATTCCTATTTTAAAAACTTTCACATTTTAAAATCCCATCAAGAGAATAAACTGTCAAACAGTATAAATAGAGAGTATTTGTAACTACAAACTGCCTGTTTGTCACTTCTCTCCCCTTACTGTATTTTTCCTTCTGTAAGAAACAAAAACTTGGCGAACTCTTTCTGGGGTAAACTGCTGTCATTCAGGTAATTTTGTCCTCAGTGGCTACACAAACTTACAGTGTGCCATGCTAAATGTTACAGCATAACTACCTGTTTAAAAATGACTGAAGTATTAACAGAATAATAGGGCAATGAAAAATACCCAGAAACAATGTTATATACCAGTTTTCCCAGCATTATACATATTAACTCAAAGGCTACTTATCAGCCTTAACAAAGCTGCAGTAACTAAAAATTAACAAGATACTCCTGGTATGACTGATATGGATGGGCTCTTTTGATCCAATTGCTATGAAGAAGATAAATTGGTTGCAGAAGGCAGCAGACGTATGAAACTTCTTTTTGGTAGCTGACTCTTAATGCAAATTTTTTTCTTGCTTAAGAGTTAACAAACATTAATATAATATATACACCTTTGCCATTTACGATTAGTACCTGCCATTTATTACAAAAGACTGTACACTTTTCCCTACAGGTGGCTTATATATTGACAGCAAATTTCTGAAAGTGAAACACTGAATATACTCTGTGGTAAACAATTTTTCTAGTTTTAAATACAATCCAGACACAGACAAAATTTGGACTGTAAGGCCTGAGTGTGTGGTTAAAGGAACCAGTTAAATATGGGTGTTTCACTGATCCTTCACTTGAGATAAGGATACTTCTTCATTGCCTTCATGATTTTCTTGTGCTTGTTGGCCAGTTTTCTGGTAGCTGTTCAAAGGATGTGCTGCAGGCCCTGTGTATGGCTGTCCATGTACATGATTATTCTGAGGGTGAAAGAGACCTGTAGTTTAAACTTTTCATATATAATAATCAAATAAAAATGTGTGGGCTGAAGTTTGTCTAAAAGCAGATATGTCTCCTATTTCTAAGCATTTATCTTTAAAAAATACCACTCCTGCAGTAGTTAAGAGATAACTTAGAAATCAATTCCTGAATTGGCACAAGTACCACTATGATGAACAGTGTTTTGAGAAAAAACTACACATAAATCTGTGTATGATAAAATATGATTTTACCCTCACCAAGAAAGTGTTTTGACACTGTTTTTCACCAATGCCTCTGCCAAGAGAATTGGTTCCTCCAAGTGTGGTGCCTTGATCAGCACTATCAACTTCAGTGGGAAACTTGTTAGAGATGAAAAGTGTTGCAACCACACTCCGACTGAGTAAAAAATCTTGGAAGGTGGGAACTAAGCAACCTCTATTTCTAACCTTTAGGTGATTCTGAGGCATGTTAAATTTAAGAACTACTGTCTTAAAAGATCTGAATTAGTCATGTTTGTGGTTTAAACTCAGGACCATCCTCCTAAAACTTATCCCCAAAATTCTTATTTTTGAATGAACATTTGATCGTCTGTGTTTCTCAGTGAACCATCTATTGAAAAATAAAAAACTTAATTTAAAAAATCATTTTTAGTGCAAATCAATACTGCAGCAAAACCAATCAAGACATCCTTTTCTTAACATTTCTTTGTTATGAATTTTATGTTAATGTAAAACATCACACATTTTTATTAACTAAGGCCTGTAAATATAGTTAGTAGAGAAAAAACCATATGCGCAGATAGAAACACGCTATTTCAATCCAATAACTCATCATCTTGGCAAGCTATTCTAGCTAATCCCTTATGTTACATCACAGCTAGTAAGTTAGAAGATATTTAAGAAAAATAAATGCTATTTAAGTAAAGCACAAAGAATTCGTTTAGGGGATGAAAATTAAAAACAAAAAAACCCTCCAACTCCTATTTACCTGCTGTTGGTGAGATCCATATGAATTAGTATATAATTGGGCATCTTCTGGTGCAGTGGACCCGTGCTCATCTGGGGCATCTTGGTCAACTGGCTCCTAATTTTAAGTATTTAAAAGAGATTAAAAATTTGATTTTAAAAGCAACTTAAAATTTATTTTTAATCTACCAGTGAGATACATTTTAAAAAAAGTCAAAAAAGCTGCCATGTTTAATGTTCTTTCATTTACTGTGATAAAATAACTTACAATTAGAGAAAAAATTTTAGATTACCCTAGATATGTTTTTAGACAATTTCACAGAAATTTCTCCAAAATAATGAGAAAAGAGGAGGTAAGCTCTGTTGATTACTTAAAAAAACCAATCAGCACTAAACACCAAAACCAAGAAACTGCAACCCAAATTTTTTACACAGTAAAATGGCCTATAAAAAATTACTTTTCTTTCTTCCATTTCTATTTGCTGCCCATTGGTGGCTTTTTTTTTTTTTACCTCCGCTGAAAAGAGTTCACAAACTTTTGCAAGTGTCATCTAGCACTATGTGACCTCTCTAATAAATAATCATCTGATGATGTTTCACTGCTTTGCACTGGAGGAGACCAACCGTTAGGGTTGCCAGTGTATAGTCTTCTTTCAAGTTCATCTCCAAGCCATTCCACTGCCCGGGTCCACTCTCTTTTAAGATCTCTATTACCCTTCAAAAGAAAATAAAACTATTAATGTAAAAGAATTTGGAATAATTTCAATGTTAATTTAAAATGCAAATTCCAAATTTCCATGATCCCATATAAGTTACTATCAAACTTAAAAGTTTCCCACCTGTAATATTTGGTAAGCAACAGGACAACTGCTAAACAGAGCTACCATACATTTTATACATTGATATGCTCTTTTTTGAAAGTGATCCTTAAAGCACTGGATTACATCAAACAATCCATCTGGGATTCCTTTAAGAGCACTGTTAATTCTAAAAAAGAACAAGATATAAAAATTTGTGATAGGTAGTAAACATTTGAAGCCTACTGTGCACCATTGAACACATGGTTTTTGATATACTGATCGAATCTCTTTAACTCTCTTTTAAGCTTTAGTAACCTCATTTACTTGTTGAAAAAACAAGTAAAGAAATAAAAAAAGCAGCCAAATATCACAGAATTATAATCAAGTTGGGGTGTTGGCTACCAGTCTGACCTAAGAATCTGAAGTCTTAACAAACTGTTATCAATCCAAAATGCTTTTGCTATAAGAATACCAATGCATTCTTTTTATTGAAGTTATCTACAAGTATGTCCTATCTTCATGACTTGAGAATTGTTTGCTTTGAATCAGATCATTTTTAAAAAGTGCATCTTGGAGTGCAAAGTGAGGTTCTAGTGACTATTAAGGTGATATAACTTGGCAATACAAAATTAATTTGAATTCTCATTCTTAGAAAACACATACGGTGGGTAAAACAATTTTCACTGGCAAGAGTAAAATCTGATTCATTTGCTAATGACAAATGATTGCACTTCAGTTCTAGCCAAATCTCAACACAGTATTTTACATTGCCAATTTAAAATCATTTATGGGCAAAAACAAAACTTTTTGCTTTGTAATAATACCTGGACAAAGTTATCTAAAAAAAAAAATCCTTTAATTTTACTGAATAATTATATTCCCAATCAAAACCAAATATGTGTGCATATATATGTGTAGGCTTGTTTTGCCACAAACACGTTCATAATTTCATTGATTTTTCAGACAAAAAAAAGCAACAACACATGCATAGACATTGTTTATTTTGAAACACTTGTAGTATATAATAGTTTTTTCTTCAGTTTTAAATGATAGTGAAGTTGACAACTATTTCTGACCCAGTATCACCAGTACAGCTGCTTTCATATACCTTGTAATCAAATACTGCCTTGCCCATCTTGTTCTGTTGCCTCTAACAGTGTCTGGCACATAGTAGATACTTTGTAAATATCTTAAATACTGTCTACTGAATAAAATAAGTGTTCATTATACAAAACATTTCAAGCTTGTGCTCATAATTCCCCATCAATTTGTACCCAAAAGCCCACTGTTTCCCACATTAACCCAGTATTCATACTTTTACTATCACTTCCTTGGTAGAAAAAAGAAAGCCAGCTGTGACTGATGAGTTTTAAAGCATATGTAAATTACACAGTAAACAATGTAAGTTTAGAAGTTCTTCAAAAAAAAAATAAACAAAAGAGCTCATTCAAGTATACCCCTTAAGAATTATCAAACTGTCTCACAGTACTGAAATAGGTACGGAGTAATATATAATCGTAGCTTAAGAATTTAAAATTTTAGTTTCATGGCAACTGGTTTTGGTTAATACTATTTTGACAATACTGATTCGTTTGAAATCTATGATGGTGAATTAGGTGACAATTTGAAAACATTAAGTCAAGAATCTTCTTTTTTCAGTCCCCCTGAAATTTAGTGATCTATCTTTTAAGCACTGCATTCTTATAAAAACTTGTTTTCGTTTTTTCTATTATAATACCTAATGTGTGACAATATGTATGCATATTTGTTTCCTATATTAAACTATGTATTTCCTATATTAAACTAGCTTCACCAGTGAAACTCGGAGGCTGAATTAAACTATAATGAACACATAGGAGGAATTCTGGGAGGAAGTCTGAGGCCTTTTAGGAAGCTAACAGTTCTAAAAACTTGTATTAACTCCTCATATACTAATAAGACTACTAATAGGCTGGTGATTATTTTTAGAAAACAAATATTACCTAGTATAACTAATTAAGAAAATGAGTGTAATGTAATCCTACAATATTAATGTAACTTAAATACTTACAAAAAAAAACCTATTCATTTTCTTTAAAGAAATCAAAGAAAAATACTAAGAAGTACGAAACAACTAAGAGAAAAGAATAAAAATGGGCTTAAATTGTGAGGGGTGCAACTCCTCATTCATTTTTATGATATCGTATTTTTTAAAGGTAAAACATTTAATAGAGCTTCAAGAAGTAAAAATGTATCTGTCTACTGGCAATTTCATTCATTTCTAGAATCTTAAAAAACGTACTTATTCTGGTAGCAAAGAGTATCTACCTGTGAGTCTGCCAGGAATCCTCAATCAGTAAAATTTGCAAAAGCACATCCACGTATGGCTGAAGTTCATGGGTATATGTGTAGGTAACCTAAACACAGGTAAAATATAGTTGAGTTACTTATTTAAAGGAATACTGAGTCAAATTATAGATATATGGATTTTATTTTCCTTTAACCTGCCAGAGAAGTTCACTGAGGACAGCAGATGAGAACTAAGGATTCTCCCAGCAGCAAAAATGAAGCAATTTGATGGTTTCTCTGAGTTACTACAATCTTCAATAATTTTCTTCACGTAACTTGCTGTCACAAATAAAATGTCTGCCACATTCTGCTGAATTGGCATTATAGGCTGTGATAAACTAGGGTCACCAATGGTAGAGGAGGATTACCTAGAACAGATTTGTCATCAATGAAAAGTCAGCTGATCTCTTCACAAACTTATAATACTGAATTTAACTTCAAAACTGACAAGTTCAATTTCTAAGCACAATAAAATGACCAGGCAGAGTTAAGATGATACAGACACATAAGTAAACGCTGACATAGAAGGAAAAAAGCCTAGGTAAAATTCTTAATGCAACCATTTCACAAATAAGGAATTTTTATTATAGTAAATTATAAAAGGTTCTCTTTTAAACATGTGAGAAAATTAATGGTTTAAGATATAATACATCCAAAGCATGGATCTTCACAGTTTTTCATTTTAATAAATGTTCAGAATTTTAACTAAGTACTATGTAGGAAACTAGCATTATTTTTGAACTACCGAAGAATGGAACATTCCACTTTACCACTGATTGAAGACTGCATTCTTGACGAGACATTGCAACAGCGGATCAGCTGAGTGACTACTGAGTGTAACTTGCCTAATTCAACATACTGATTTTCGAATGGAGGACCTGGTCCTTTACCTAAAGACACAAGCATAAAGGTAGCAGGTACATTCAATTTCAGAAGCTGTGTCTTTTCTGCCATACCTGTAAAAAAAAGGAGGAAAATAATGTGCAGGAAAAACATAGAAACAAAAACAATTAGAATAGCAAGTGCTGCATTAATGAAAAAGTAATTAGTATAGCCACATACTGTTTTTATGATTAAAGCTCATCCCATTTAGACTGCAGAAATATAGATGGAATACAGAAAAAACAGAAAATACATTGATTTAGTAAAATCAGTTAGTCTAACTATGAAGCAGTGATCATGACTCTGGCATTCCAATTACAGAGCCCTAAGGGAAATATGCCTTTTTAGGACTGAGAGTAGGGGGCTAAGATAGCAATTCTCAACAAAGAAAGATAAGATGATAAAAATAAACTAAATAAAATGAGAAATATCTTTTGCAAACATGCCTCCTCCCCCACCTTCCTTCATATCAAAAAACCTTTTTGAGGAATAAAAGCACCTAGATTTGCTGTTTCTACTTTGCTTGTTTTCCCCTTCCTCATGCCCATTTAATTTGTCCCAACCTTGTTGGTCCGAAGTGCAAGAACAGCTCTCACACTTAAATACTTTATTGTTCTTGGAATGCTTTAGCCTTGTATCCTCTTGCCCTCATTTTATTTCTACCTCTCTTTTCTGAAAACTTCTTACTCCCAATCTACAGTAATGAGTATCTTCATGCAGATTTCAAATTTTGGATATCACACTGTTTTGTGGTCTTCTTAGATGTTCAACACTGTCAAAATTTAACCTGCTATTCTTCAAGTCACATCTTGGACTTGGTAAACCTCATTAGTACAAAAGCCCTTTCATCCTTGGTGGTTACATTCTAAGTAAGACAGACACTCAGTGGGTGCTTGAAACTGTGGCTAGTACTGGGAAAAAGAAAAGTACGTGTGTGTGTGTGTGTATAAAGTACACATGCATACCTATGATGAAGTTTAATCTATAAATTAGACATAGTAAAAGATTAGCAGTAACAGGACAATTATAACAATTGTAGTAAACGTTATATAAATATGGTCTCTCTCTCTCAAAGTATTTTACTGTACCCACCTTTCTTCTTTTGATATGAGGTAATAAAATGCCTATGTGATATGATATGAAGGTGAATGATGTAGGCACATGACATAGTGTTATGCCTCCCATTGACTGAAGGAGGATCAAATCACCTGCTACCTGGCTGGGCTTGGCTGCTGATAACTCAAACTGCAGAAAGTTTTCAAAACCACAGATAAGGGGGAACAGGGAACCAGTGTATGCTAAAATGGCTCTCAATACCCTCATGGTAAACGCAGATTGTCTAACAAGACTTGCCGAAAAGGCGTGATTATAGCTTTGCGAGTCCCTTCTGCTATCTTAAGTCACAAAATGGCTTTCAGTATCCAATGAGCCAAATCTTTCCATCTACCATTCACTCTGTTTACCAACCAATTCCCATACCACTTTCTCTAGCAAGTCTTTTCTTATTCTCTAAGCATAGTTCAGATATTCCCTGCTTATATTTCATAGCACTTTGCATTTTCTGTTGCATCATATAATACTTGTAATCCATTAAAATTCTTCATATATTGCTGCATTGATTGCCAGGACCACAAAAAGAGTTCACTATGTTTTATTTGACATTCAAAAAGTTGTGCAAAGTTTTTTCGTAAGGTTGGTGTTATGGCACTTCTGGCAAAATCCTACCTTGAATAGACATGGGCTATCTTTTCATTTATCCATTACTCACTGATTGCCCAGGAATGAAAATTCCTTATACATCACAGAAATATTTATATGATTGACTATAGGGTGCCGATACAGACTTTTTTTGGGATGTCACATGTATGGCAAATGCACTGTCTCATCTTCCTAAAATCTAAAAATTCTGAAACCTAAACCCATATCTGGCCATAAGGATTTAAGATTAAGATGGTCAATCTATATACTCACTCATGGCTGTGAAAATTGATATTAGGTTATATCATTGGCCAATTGTGAGCAGCTTATGAAGCAGTATCTAAATGGAAACTGAGTAAAATAGGATTTCTGTAATCCTTAAATTTAGTAGTTTTGCATTTAACAGAAAAAAGGATAAAAACAAGGATTTTATTTATATCTGGCTTGTGTTTCAACAATATGCTAAATCTTTGAAATTTCAACAAATTTCAAACAATACGCTAATTCTTTGAATCACTTCCTCATAAAAACTTAAAAATATGTATTGCAAACTCATACCTAGACTACATCTCAAAAAATTAGGAACTCTGAGTTGCTGGTACACCAACACTAAATCACTGACATTTAAATTTTATAACTCGACTATAACAAATTTATTCTTTCCCTTTTTAATAAATTAACAATGACTTAAACAACACTGAAAATATTACAAAATGTCTTATGTACACTTCTGGCTATCCATCCATTCATTCAACTGTGACTGAGTACTACTATGCGAACTCCTGATCACAGAATTTTGCAGTCTAGTTGGAGAGGAAGACAAAAATATTTAAAACTACCAAAATACAATGGAATAACAGCATAACACAATAATACAGTGTGACTTTTTAGGTAAGCATCTGAAACCACAGAGAAGAATAGATGCTGTGAGAAAAAGCAGGTCCCTGTAAGGTATTTTGAAAATGATAATTATTAACTGATACTGATTTCAACAGAAGAATTTAAGTGAGTAATGTATGTACATTATCCCTGATTTTAGTTTATCTTAATTTTAGCAAAACATTATGTGCAGGCCAACTTCTTTAAGAAGTGATTCCTAATCCCGACAAGTACAACCAAGTAGGATCCTTTAAAAAACACACATATCTTTCCCTAGCCCAAGGAATTTTGATTTATAGGTGTGGGGTGTGGCCTGGGAATCAGTAGTCTTTAAAAAGAGAAGAGATAAAAACATGAAGAAGACAGTTTCTGAACTAAGGTGAGAACAAGTGCACAAAAATACCTTACTGTACAAGATAAGGAGTGTCATTAAAGAGTTATACAGAAAGTCTGAAATGGGTTTTAAAATTTTAAATGTGGAATACTACTTGTATTTAGAAGATACTAGATCTCATCACTTCAATTAAAATGCTTTCAACAAATATGAAATAATACATTAAGCAGAATTATGAGAAGTTCTTACCTAAATCGGCATACATTGCAAACAGACTGAAATACTGCTGTAAATCATGCCTATTCTGTGAAACTTCCCTTCTCAGGAGATTTAAGACTGCACTTAGTTAAGTGGTCGCTCAAGCTTAAGTCTTCACATGCCTGTAAAAGACAAAATATTTTATTGGCAACAAGCTCATATATAAAGCTACCTTACTTAGAAATATCAAGAGAAAAATTATTAAATATGGTTGTCTCAGAAAGGGAATAAATAACTGAGGATTTCACTGTAAAGCTTTATGATGTTGTACCTGAAAAAAAAAAACCCATGTGGCTAAAAAGGCTACTTGAAGATTTAAATTCAGCCATTATAAAAGTAAACCTTAACTGAACATACAATCTGAAGCCTGACTATATAACTGCAAGTAACTAAATAAACAGAAGAAAGTTTCCTTATGTTTTAAGGTGCCCAATAATCATTCAGTGGTATGAAATACTTTCAATGAACTCAGTAATGCATGCATGTATTCATTATGTTAAACAAGTGAACATATTTACTTCTTTGATCTTGACAGTAAGAGACTTTATTCTTATTGCATTATTAGTGAAAAGCATTCAATTACCTGACTGGAAGGTCCTGGAGATGTAAAAGATGAAGGGCAAGGCCTTTCATCATGCAATGAAAAATGTGCAATAAATACTATAAGTTCTGCAAACGTACCCCTCACTTCTGCACTAGGGCACTCCGGAAGATATTCAGAGAAGCAATTCGAAACATTAAAAAGAACATTTTGAGCAAACCAAAAACGTATATTCTTGCTGTGACAGAGTAGAATGCACAGTATGTCACACCTAAAACAGAAAAATGTGAGTATCAATTTTATTGACGTGCTTTTATTTTGAATGCTTCAGTGAACCAACAGGTCTCTATGAACGAATAGAATAGATGCAAATCTATTACCAGAGTCTTCCTGATCCAGTGATATTTCCTTAACAAGTCTGAAAAGATGCTGAAAATAGTTGTGAAATCAAGGTATTCTAATATCCCCGTTATTTTTACAATCGGAATCTTAACCTGAAGAGTATGACTATTTTAAGATCTTGTATCTTTATGAAATAATACAGAATTCCATCTACAAAGATTAAAGCTTAATGCTTTCATGATAAAATACACAAAAGATGAAATAGAAACAGGAGCCGATTTTTGGATATTAAAAGGCACATCAAGTGATTTTATTATGATTTCTCTCAATATTCCTACTAAGATAATTTGAAAAAGGATTCCCACAATAGAGAAAAAGAAAGCACTATAGTAATGAACCAAACCAACTCTAAAGTTTAATATGAATAAAATGAATAGCTATATACCAATCACTGGCAGGGCCACGGACTACTTGCTTCGTGTAAAATCCAGTGGTGAAGAGGAATCTAGCTCCAAGTTCAACAGTAGTCATGGTTATTTCTTCTACTTCAGGCAAGTGATCTTGTCCTTAGACACAACACACATATACAAACACATTTTTATTTTAAAAAATGCTCCATGTTTAAAAATCTTAGCTAAAATTTTGTAATCTTTACTGCTTACCTTAGCACTTCACCAAATCATATTTCAAAGCAATGCTTTTGTATCAAAAATAACTATAAAAATAAAAACTCTCCTACATTTGTAGCTACTGATAGACACAACTCAAAGGTATGACAGCTTAAATATTTGACTCTGAAGTAACTGGAACTGGGTATGCTCACATATTTAAGATGACATGAGACTAATGATTTTAAGGGAAAAAAAGGTAAAAGGAAACAGAAAAATATTAAACACATAAAAAACCCTAAAAGTGAAATAAAAAGTATTCTTTACTAGTAAGAGGCTAAATGCCAGACTTACCTGGAGCAGGGCTTAAGTAAATACTATTACATGTAAGTAGTTTTTTCATAAACTGAAAATATTCTAAACTGTACTGCATTTGGTTATGCATGAATTGTACATTTTGTTGCCGTACACTTCTCTCAATGGCTGGTGACATAATCTGATGGGATCTTTTGATAGTTAGCTCTGATATATATCTTATTTCATCATCTTGGTCTATTGTGTCCATTCGTTCATAAAAAAGTATATAAGCATTCCACCACCTTTTCTGCCACCTGTATGACACGCATTTCATCATATGATCAAATACTTCTCCCATGTATTCTCCACCAAAGCACTGATATTTCATTTCTTCATCATTATCCATTTTACACTCTGTTACATCTCCATCATCAAATTTATACCAGCGATTTCTCTCATCATCTGTACCATTCCTTTGAATGATGTAAGAATAATAATGTCCACTACTTGCTTGACCGCTGTGTACAAGCACACCCACAAGTCTGTATTTTGTGCTTACTGCTGTCTCACTTTCAGACTGCTCATTCTGTTGTATCAATTGACTCTCTGGGTTTACATTATCTCCTTCCAGCTTTGCAACACCTTGTACTGTGTAAGGTTCCATATCCAGTTCTCGTGGAAATTCAAAATAGTCATTGAATTTAACTGGACATTCTTTTCCCAGTCATAGCCAAATCGTTTCAACTGGATAAAGAAACTAATTACCACCTGGTTCCATAATGTTACTACCTGTCTGATACATACATACTACCATTGGATCATGTTAATTTTTTGATGTTTACCTTTATGACAATGAGTAGGCTCTGCTATGGGCAAGTGAAGAAATACTGTGAAGTACATTTACTATTTATCATATACGTATCTTCAAAGACATGTCACAAATTGATCCTACAAACTGGTTAAGTTGCTGAGATAAAATTAGTTGGCTGGGTCTAAAAATCAGACCTGGGTTTAAAGCTTAAGTGGGTGTGAAATTTTATGTAACCAAAATAAAATTATGACAGTGTCGGGGTTTTTCTAGCCTCTCCCGCCGGTCCTGCTCTCTGCCAGGACCACGAGCTTTGTGTTACAAGCTCTTTCTGCGACCCTCCGAGCCAGCGGAGGGGAGGAAGGGAGGGAGAGAGGCTCGCCCCGACAGGCGGAATAAGGGAGGTAAGAGCTGACTGTCTGCCTGTTCCCGCAGCCTCCGCCACTGGCCGCTGGCCACTGGCCGCTTGCCGGAGACAATCAGATGCGACAGGAAGTTCAGTCAAAGCAAGAACTCGTTTATTGGGGCTCAGGGCATGGGATATATAGGGTGAAGTCTCTCCTGATCGGTCACCCCCCACGCTAAGGAGGCGACTTTCAATTTTCCAATCACGCGCAGAGTTGTGCACATGCACAGTTGTCTCTGATGTAAGAGGTGGACTAGAGTGGGCGTGGCTGAGATTCAGAGGCAGTTCTCAGCGGCCATCTTTGGCGTGGCTGAGATTTAAAGGCAGTTCTCAGCGGCCACCCTCGTGGCAAGGCTGAGATGCAAAGGCAGTTCCCCACATTTCCCCCTTTTTGTTTTTGTATGAGCATGAGAGATGCCATCCTGTACTCGAGGATGTGCCTGTCTTAGGTTGTCCCCATCTTTCAGGAGATCTTACCCATCATTGACTACCATCCTAGCACTTCCAGTAATGACATTCTCAAGAGGTCGCTTGCACCTCTCTGTAGGGCTATAAATGCCCACGAACGCTCTGGGGTATGGGGAACTCCTTCTTCAATAATATCCGTTGCTGTTGATATGATCTTCACCACCGCACGAGCGTGAAAATAACTGATGACATTACAATTATTATACCTCCTAATAACAGCTTGGGTAGACTAAACAAACTTAATTATTTCTTCCCATACTCTGGTAAAAAAGGAAGCAGAGGGTAAGAAAACATAGAACTGCAAAGATGTCCTTGTTGAAGGCTTAACAGTGTCACTTCTTCAGCAGTCTGGACTATGGCAAGAGGAATAGTCCAGCCTTCATGACTCCTTTTCTTCTTCCTTAAAGGGTCAGTCCTGAAAGAGAGAAGACAAGCCCTCAAGAGGTCACCCTCTTGGGGAGAATCTATATCATGGCTTTCTTCCACTTGCTGAGTGGTCTGAGGGCAGAATTTCAAGTTCCTAGCAGGAACCCAGATTGGATTCGGCCCATCTATAGGAAATACACATCCGAATCCTCTGCCCATACTTATCAGTGGATCTGGTCCTCACCATTGCCCAGTCAGCTGGTCTTTCCAGTGCACTTCTATTTTGGCATATGGCATTTGATTTGTCCAGTGCCTTTGAAAGGCCGTTAGAGGTTGATCTTTTGAAAAATTTAAAATATTTAATGTAAGTAGAGCCATCCGTAATTGGTCGTGGGGGCTTATTCCCCCTTTTTGTTTTTGTAATAATGTCTTATTGTGACGCTCTACTATGGCTTGGCCCTGTGGGTTGTATGGGATTCCTGTGGAGTGGCTGATAGGCCACGTATTAAAAAAATCTTGTAACGCCTTTCTAGTAAAGCAGGGGCTATTATCTGTTTTTATTTGATGTGGTATTAATGGCTTTGTGCATGTTTAGCTTTCTCTCCAGCATGGGCACTAGCCCAGCAAGCGTGGGAACATGTATCTATTGAGACAAAGACAAATTTTAATTTTCCAAAAGCTGCATAATGAGTAACATCAGTTTGCCAGAGACAATTAGGTTTAATGCCTCTTGGGTTAACTCCAGGATACTGGAGGGATGGAATTTGTAGAAAAGGCAAACAGGATTTACAAGTCCTGATAATTTTTTTCAAATCTTTAATAGGAATTGTTGCATGGAAAGGGCTTGAGCAGCAGAGGACGCTAATTGGTCAGCTAATAGGTTTCCTCTGGAGAGGAATCCGGGCAAACCTTGGTGTCCTCGGAGATGCTGCAAGAATATGGGCTTGGATCGTGCCATTAGCAAGGATCTCACCTGAATCATCAAGGGGGTTATGGGGTTTTTATCTAACTTGATATAAGAAGAGGCTAAGGTGGGAAGCAAGTTCACCACATACAGACTATCAGAAAAAAGATTCATGGGTTCAGAAATTTTACTTAGGGCCAATGCTGAAAGAATAGAAAAATTTTAAGTTTGCTCTGAACCTTGGACTAAGACAAGCCCGGAGAACAAATGGGCTATAAAAATACTAAACAGACCCTGAGTGCATAGTTGTAAGACAGGCCCGGAGAACAAATAAGCTATGAAGATAAGGTTAAGTTACTGAATGTTGAAGCCTGTGGGGGCTTAACCGGAATGTCTAGCAACTATGTTATCAAACCCACAGCCAGCCTCCCCACAAGAGCCCCATGACCCCCCTTCCTTCCCCTGGTGTAGTTTTTTTCCTTTATAAGCCTCTGGAGAATTCTGCTGGTCATCGAACTCCTCTGCCCCTGCGTGGGTTATGAGTCTCGGCCCCAGCGTGCTGGTGAATTAATAAACCTCTTGCTGTTTGCATCAAGACCGGTCTCCTGTGAGTATTTGGGTTGCCGCTTATCCCAGGTTATGAGAGAGGGTCCACTCCGCTGGACTTTCATTTGGGGGCTCGTCCGGGATCTGCGGCCACCCTATTCTCCAGAGACCCACTTGGAGGTAAGCGAAGGATCCTTAAGTTTCTGTATGCGCCGGCGCCAGTCTGTTCTGTCAGGTATCTGGATCTGGGAAAAGCGCTTTTGGTTTTGCAGCCGCTTGTCGCTCCCGTAAGGGAACGAGAGCTGTGGTAAGGCAGATGTGCCAGGGGCCACAAGCTGCGGCCCTAGGGGATGCCCCGGGGCTCGGGGGAGCTAGTCTCCCATTTGTTGGAGGGGGAACGGGTCCAATTCCTACGGGCTCCTGGGCCACCTCCTCCGTCTGAGACCCTTTCGTGTCTTTGAAGGACTCGGGGGAAGTGTCTGTTGGCGTCTTTTGTCATTTTGTGTCTTGCTGTTTTTGTGTATCTGGAGACGGTTGAAATAGGACAGACTGTGATGACCCCCTTGTCTCTGACATTAGACCACTGGACGGACGTTAAGCGTAGGGCACATGACCTATCTGTAGAAATTAAGAAAGCAATTGGATATCAGCAGCTCAAATCTTTATATCAGTTTGTCTGTGTATGTTCTTTTATGAAAAGTGTTGCTAACTGTAGTCATTGCATCTCAATTTGTATGTTTCTGTGTCTAAGTGTGTAAAGAAAAATGTTTTTCTACCTCTGGATGGTATTAATACAAATTAATTTCAAAACAAGCGCTTGTGAAAATTGGGCATTCTAAAACCTTCAGAAAATTCTAATAAAAAATATTAAGCATTAATGCTAATTTAAGTTGAACTGAAATGGACATGTCCTATGGTTATCAGCTGCCTGTTCACCTAGAGTCATTTCAGTTAATATTATGTTAAATCTTTCAAGAAAATTGCTTAAGCTTAACTCTGTGTAATGTAATGTTCAGTAAAAGTCTCATGAGTCATCTAGCACAGTTCTGAGTAAACTCAGTATAGCAAGTGAACATCTTAATAATTGTGTGTTATAGGGTGTTATAGTGTGTATATCTGCAAACAGCCTGAGAATTTTTGTGGTAACCAAAATTCTTAGAGTTTTGCTAAGTTATATGAAGATGTTTTGTGCTCAGTAAAAATTGTGCTGTAAGGCACATTTCCAGAAATGATAAAAAGTATTCATAAATGTATCAATCTGAGGAATGCTGGTGTTACAGTTTACAATAGTCTATTTTTCAGTGTTCATTGAAAGTTAAAGTACCTAATGTTTTAAGTTCTAATTAAAACTACTTAATATAATAAAGACATCTCTGCTTGCTAGAAAAAATGTGTGTTTAACAAGAGAAAGTATAATGAGTAAAAATTCATTTTGTTGAGGGTAAAAGAATGTAAGTCCTAAAGTATTTAAAAGAACTCTGAATGTAAAAAGAAAGTTGTAGAAAGTTTGTAGAAGATGATACAGTCATGCCATGTGAAATTAAAGCAAGTGAGTCTTGATATCAAGTGCACAGCGAGATTAGTTTTGTTTTCATTTAAAAGACAAAGTTGTCTTAGACTGTTAGCCTGCTCTTAATGTTGACAAATTGCAAAGAACTTTCTAATTGTTTTTATCAAAGCAGTTTCTCATGCTTAAAGTCTCAATGAGTTCTCTGAGTATTTAAAAAAAAAATGAAACCTTCATATTAAAAGGACTGTAAGCCAAGTGTTGTTAACAACTGAGTAACCTGTATTTGCATTTAAGCCTTTTTATTGTCATTCTGGTTAAATACCTATAATCCTATTTAAGCAAGTACCAAAGAAACTTTCTTCTGACAACTTTCCAAAATCAAATTCAAAAAAGGTATTTTTACCTGTAAGTAACTCTGATATTTTCCAGAGGGCCCCTGGAACATGTCGGAGAAATTTTTTCTCATTAGAGAAAGTATTTGGCTAATTTAGCTTATTTGTTTGACATATGATTACCTGCTCAATTACCTGGAAAACACTGCCGGAGAGAATGATGCTAAACTTTGTTGCTGGATGTTTTGTATTGCAAAAATATCCAAATTTCCTTGTCAACTGTCTTGTGGTAAGTTCTGTCAGATCGTTAGCCACTCTCATTTACAGTCCTTTGTCGTTTATAGTCTCTGTTTTATTACTTCTAAACTAGTAAAGAACTAGATTTCAGCAGAACAAGTATTTACATAGGATTAAGTAAACTAAAGAAGTTGATTTTGTGGCTTTTTGTTTCAAGTGTTGCTGATAAAGTGTTTTAAGCTTTTTCTCTTAAGCCGACAACAGTTTACTAAATGACAGTACCTTTGTAAGCAAAATTGAAACATTTATCTTTCCCCCTACCTGATCCCTCCAGAATTTAAAAACTCTCAGTGACTTTTATATTGCATGGCAGTATGTTTATTTGCATAAGTTCAATAAGAATCTGCTTTCCTTGTAAAAAGACCAATTAAAAACACTGGTTATATTACCAAGGCTTTGACTAGAATATTATTCCTGAGAGACACGTGTGTAAACTCATCTTAACGGACAGCTTTAAGTAACTGAGGTTGACTTCATAGAGCCAACAGAGCCCCTTGGAGGAACTGGCCTGGTACCTTGCTTACAGGATTCCCAGCAGCCTTACCAGGTGAGTAAAGGTGCAGGAACCTCAGAATGTCTTGGGGACCTCAAGAGGAGAGGAATTCACCCAAATTTACAGGTACTGCAAGCAAAACCTGATGGCAAGTCTGGCTTGGCTTTCTGGCCTTAAGAAGCTTTTAAAAGTCCAATCTGAAGTTCCTTATAAAAAGTTCCAGCAAAGCACATTTAAAAGAGCCTATGTAATCACTGCTCTTCTTGCTGCACTTATGCAAATAATCAAGCCAAGTGTTAACTATTTTCTTAATATGGTTACTT
Source organism: Phataginus tricuspis (assembly GCA_029783875.1). Lineage (NCBI taxonomy): Eukaryota > Metazoa > Chordata > Mammalia > Pholidota > Manidae > Phataginus > Phataginus tricuspis. Next base: position 99,044,960 of record JAQQAC010016209.1, on the reverse strand, counting down.
CTAATAAAAATGAGGGTGATTTTAAAGAAAAGTATTGTTTCAATAATGCAGCCTTATCTATACTAAGTCCTAATACTAGTCATTGGGACATAGACTAGATCCAGAATTCTAGTTTCTCCGAGATATCTGGCTATGATTCTAGTCCTCATATTCAGCCATGCATTCTTTAATCTTGTCAAGTTTGTCCTTCCAGAATGGAGAATCCAACTCCAGATGTTGCTGCTTAACCTAGTGACATGATTTGTTATGTCTCGCCTAAAAGCCATGAAGCTGCAAATGGTGATAGCCATAGAACCCAGGATGAGAACTCCCATCTTCCGAAGGCCTCCCTACCGACCACTGATTGATGGAGACCTAGCTGCACCCCTTGCTGCGCCCCCTTTCAGCATGAAGCAGCCAGAGCGGTCGTCGCCCCCTTTCCCTAGCAGCAGCTAGAGTCTCCATCTGTAAAGAGAAGAATGAGACGGAGACTGTGGGTGTAATCGGAGTAGGAGGAGGGCCTCCAGAGGGGGCGGGGCGGAATGTTTGCAGCCGGAGCGGTGTAGCTACGTGCAAGGGAACTCCCTACTGAAACTCTGTGGTGCATTAGCCAGGAAGTTCTAGAGTCTCTTCAGTGAAATGAGTTGAAGCTCAAAGGCCAAAAGCAGCTTAGCCTAGAATGTTTGAGTGTTCCGCAAATGAGGAAGAGTGCCTCGGCAGGACCCATAACTTCACTAGGCAACCCTAGCAGGCAGACGGCGGCCCGGCCCACCTTGGGGGCAGGGCAAGTGGTACAGGTCCACACCCTAAGCCTTCTCTTCACATTATCAAGGTATATGTGGCATGAGATGCATCTTTCCTGCTCTAATAGATTACCCTGGAAATAGTCATGAAAATTTTCTCCAAGCTCTGCCGTCTGATTGTGACAACTTGAACTGCTTAACATATGAGATGTGAACAGTTTCCAGGAATATGTTGTTTGAATTTGTCTGATTTTTCTGCTTTTGCTATGTATTTGTATTCCTATTCTCCTAGCATGTGTATGGAGTGCAGTTGCTAATTTTTTAAAGCCAATACATACTTGTGCTACTTTTCAAAAGTTAACTTCAAGAAATAACTAAATCATATGCTGATTCCCCACCTGCATTTGCTGCAAGAATATAATCATGTATATTATGATTTTATCCAGAATTATAGCTGTTGGCTTTCCTCTCTTATATTTTATCTCCCTGTTTAGTCCCAAGAGATGGCTGGTTAGCCAGAGACGGGTAAGATTCCTCACGGGAGGAACAACCTAAGACAGGCACAGTCACAAGGGACCTCAGGTGAGCAACGTGGGGGCCAACTGAGGTGAGGCATAGAGCCTTATCCCCCCAGATGAGAGAGACATTCCCTGTGACAGGCTGTGTCACAGGTCGAGCCCAGCTAAACATCTCGGTCATTTAAAAACTTTGGGCCCATGATTGGACCCAACTTGTGGTTCATCCTTGGCCCTTACATCTTAAATAAGTTAGTAGCTTTTGTTAGAGAACGGATTAGTGCTGTACAGATTTTAATGTTAAGACAACATTACCAGTCCTTACCTAATTCTGAGAGAGAATTTTATAACGATACGGGACTCTAGTTCTATCATTAGAACTATGCATAAGAAGAAGTGGGGAATGAAAGAATAGAAAAATTTTAAGTTTGCTCTGAACCTTGGACTAAGACAAGCCCGGAGAACAAATGGGCTATAAAAATAAGGTTAAGTTACTGAATGTTGAAGCCTGTGGGGGCTTAACCGGAATGTCTAGCAACTATGTTATCAAACCCGCAGCCGGCCTCCCCACAAGAGCCCCATGACCCCCCTTCCTTCCCCTGGTGTGGTTTTTTCCTTTAAAGCCTCTGGAGAATTCTGCTGGTCGTCGAACTCCTCTGCCCCTGCGTGGGTTATGAGTCTCGGCCCCAGCGCGCTGGTGAATTAATAAACCTCTTGCTGTTTGCATCAAGATCGGTCTCCTGTGAGTATTTGGGTTGCCGCTTATCCCAGGTTATGAGAGGATCCGCTCCGCTGGACTTTCAATGCAATGACATACAACTCCTTAAATTGTGCTGAGCCAGTAACCTTTTCAAAATGTTAGGTTTCTTTTAACTTGCTTGAGAGGTGAGGAGGGGGAAAGACAACAACAGCAGACCCATCCTTCCCTCCATCGGTCTTAAATCCTGTAACATCCTCCATTTGCCAGAGGCCTTCTGAATAACAAAAACAGGACTATTCCATGGGCTTAGGGAAGGTCTAATATGTCCCAGTTTTAATTTTTCTTGGGTAATTTCTTTAAGGCTCTGAAGCTTAGCTTGTGGTAATGGCCACTGCTTCTAGGCTAACAAATACTTGTTTAAACTAACAAACTATTAGTTATAATATTTGAGAGCTTAACCTAACAGGAACGTAAAATCTTAGCACAAATATAACTGGCCTAGAATTAAACAAGGCTTATATATTACAAATAAAACACCATATATATATAAAATTAATGGCATCTATTGATTTCTAGATCTTAAGTGTTTTATCAGACTTAGATATAACCAATCAGAAACTCAAATCTGGATACAACAAATCCAAGCTTTGTTGATTTGTATGAAATTTCCTCTATATAGATAGGAATTACTAGGGTTAGTTTAAACACTGTTTAATTTCTAATAACAGCAATTTTGTTATTTCTTGGAATATTTGCACTATTTTGAAATAACTGAAACTTAAAACAACCACACCAACAGCTCCATGCATTACAAGATGTCTCTAAATGTATTTCTTTTAACCTGAGCTGAATTTACTGCTTATAATAAATTATATCTCTCAATATCACTAAGAGTCTTCAAAAGCATGGAGACTGCTATTTGTCAATAAAAACTGCAAGAAAGGCAATCTAAAAGCATAATAACTTACTGGGGAAATTTGCATATAATCTGAAAAATGAACTAACTACCAAGATCAGAAAACTTGTTTCAATGCTATATATAAAATTATCTCTTAAATTTAACTAAATGAAAATTCCTGGAATTTAATTACATGGCAAGATATCCTGAAGCAAACACTTCTATGAATTCTCAGAAAAGGAAAGATCAAACATCAAGTGTTCATCAAACCTTTCATTCAACAGAGCCTTATTAACATGTGAATATCCTTTGCCTCAAGGTATACAGGCTTTCCTTATCTTTAGTTCTATTTCAATATTTTAAACTTAAGGTTACTTCTGGATCTTAACACATACAGTAACTTACTAAAATTGGTCAAAGTAAACTTTATTCTGTCACTTTGACTTTTAAGATTATCATTTAGGTTTATATGCAATTAACATTAATATTTAATTGCTTTCAATAAGGTGGAACATATAACGTTAAGTCTTTCAAGAAGAAAAATTGCTTTTTCACATTTTGCAGGTTCCAAAAAAACTAGTCCATATTAAGCCAGTCTTAAAGAACTAATCTAAAGACAAATTTATAGACCCAAACAGCTGACAGTTTTATTTTACTACTAAGAGACAAAAATCCAACTCCAGCGCTTATTTTCTCATGCCTAAGTGATGCTTAGCAAACATGCAAAGTAGGAGAGCAAGGCACAGGCTTTTATTTAGAAATAAAGTGATAGGACAGAGCTCCCGGCTCACCCCAGGAGGGGACAAGAGAGTCCGGTGTGCTGCATTTGTCTGAACACCCAGAATTAACTTAACACAAGGAATTTCTCACCCCATCTCCCTCTGGGATACTGGCGGCTTGGTCTAGGAGCATATCAAAAGGCAACCTGCTCAGCCCCCACGGTGGGCTGAGGTATTGTCTGTTTGCTAAAGAGTAAGTTAAGAATCCTGCTTCCCAAACTTCCTGGGCGTTAAAATTCAATCTTACCTTTAAGGTGGAATCTTTTGCTGCCTTTTACTATGTTGTTTACAGCTGGGTTTGCATGCTAAATTAGTTGCCTGGTTTGCAAAACCACCCCATCAGATCTGAAAGAGGAAAGACAGCACATAGGCCTGGGCCTTTTAGCATGCTAAAGTGAATCCTACAAGTGGTTAGCATAATAAAAACATGAGGTACTCCTCTCCACCTGTGGAACACCCACCGATCTCACTGAAGAATGACTCTGGAGCTTAATGTTTAACACAGAGCCTTGGAAGGGGGTTTCTCTGTACGCAGTCACGTCGCTCTGACTCCAAATATTCTGCCTTGCTTTTTCCCGGAGGTCCTCCCCCCACTCTGACTACACCCACAGTCCTTGTCTCATTAGCAGAGATGCTGTACTAGCAGAAAGCCAAGGAGCCACCTTTACTAAGGCTTCCCAGACCTTCTCAGCTTGAGAGTCCGAGAGTTCTAATTCTCAGCTCTTAAGCATATCAGCGCTTTAAGCGCAGGTTCATCCTTAGAAAGTTCCCTTTCCCTTTTTCCCAGGAGTGCGCTTACCACGTAATCCAACTGCTTACTCCGCCGAACTTCCGGTTCGTCAACTGAGTGATCGTTGATCCGTCTGCGTTCCTCACACGCCTCTTGGGACGTGCCTCACATGCCTCTTCGGACCTGTCCCACGTCGGGCGCCATCTGTCGGAGTTTTTCTAGCCTCTCTCCCGCCGGTCCTGCTCTCTGCCAGGACCATGAGCTTTGTGTTACAAGCTCTTTCTGTTGCAAGCTCTTTCCGTAACCCTCTGAGCCAATGGAGGGAAAGGAAGGGAGGGAAAGGGGCTTGCCCCGATAGGCAGAGCAAGGGAGGTAAGCGCCAACTGTCCGCCTGTTCCCGTAGCCTCCGCTGCTGGCCGCTGGCCACTCGCCACTGGCCACTGGCCGCTTGCCGGAGACAATCAGACATGACAGGAAGTTCAGTCAAAGCAAGAACTCGTTTATTGGGGCTCAGGGCATGGGATATATAGGGTGAAGTCTCTCCTGATCGGTCACCCCCCACGCTAAGAAGGCGACTTTCAATTTTCCAATCACGCACAGAGTTGTGCACATGCGCAGTTGTCTCTGATGTAAGAGGTGGACTAGAGTGGGCGTGGCTGAGATTCAGAGGCAGTTCTCAGCGGCCATCTTTGGCGTGGCTGAGATTTAAAGGCAGTTCTCAGCGGCCACCCTCGTGGCGAGGCTGAGATTCAAAGGCAGTTCCCCACATGACAGCTTTTTTAAACTTCAAGAGTAATCTGCATTATGAAAGGGGAAAATATTTTCTAATACCAACTTTTCAGGTTTGAGTTCACTGGTAATTTTGACTTCTAAAATTAATCAATTGAAATGGTTTTTCTTGACAACTAGCATCATTTCTAATATTGTTTCTCTGACAAATCTTTAAACCAGTTATCACCCTGATTACCACCCTGCTACCACCATTAACAAAGCAGAGATAGAGCAGAAGTAAATTTTGAGGCTGAACACATCTTGACATTTTTGAGTTCTACTAAATGCGATCATATTTATTTTTAAAAACTATACAATACCTACTTTTTGATCACACTTTTCACATCGATATGCATTTGCACCTTCTAATAAATCTCCTTTGATATACTGTTCCAAAGAATCAAGCAGGTTTTTGTGATTTCTAATGTCTACATTCAGAGTTGTAAAAGATTCTTCACATTCGTATCTAAAGATATGTAAAACAACCAAATGGATTTATTCCTTAAGTTTCTAAACATTATCTTAGTTGCAAACTTTGCAAAAAATATGTTTGCAGTATTTACTCTATCTCAAATGCATCAGACATGGGATAAGTTTACAGTTATCCTTTATTGGACACTTTGTTCTGGGCAATGTATTAGATTCTTTGCACACATTATTGTTCAGTCATCTTCATAAAAACCTGTTAGAGATGCATATCTATCCCTATTGAAAAGATAGGAAAACTGTGTGGGAGTGGGGAGAAGGTGTCAAAGACTAATTTAGTATAGTTTACAAGGCAGAGTAGTGACTTGAAGCCAGGCTTGTCTGGTCTCATTGTTTAAGTTCTTTATATTCTTACTCAAACTGTTATCTGTGTGGGTAGTAATTTGTGACAAAGTTAAGGATTTTATCAAATTTACAAAAGAGGCTATTCATGAACTGAGTTTTAAATGTTCCTCCATTTCTGTAACAGAAAATGTAATAACAGCTAATATTCACAGCCTTTATATGCCAGGTTCTAACCTACTGCACAAGTTCAAAAATCCAACCAACATTTGCTTCTGGTGTTCTGTTCTGGAGTCATAAAATTGGTAGAGAAAAGTAATGTGATATAGACAAGTCAGTATCCCATATTGGGGTGGTTTTTTATAAAGGGGACTTTGAAAAACTTCTGATGGCACATAGTAATAAACTCAGAAAATGGGAGGTAGAGAATACAATACAGTCTCACTCATTAAATTCATGTATCAAAAAATATACGAAGTGCCTACCATGTGTAAAAAATAAGGGGATATCACATGTTAGACACAGCACTTCACATTTATAAATTTATAGCATGTAACTTAGATTAGAAAAATTGTTAATTCAGAAAGAGAAAACAAAAAAGTATACCAATAGAAGTATTTTTGAATGGTATATTATGCATGTTGCTACTATGACAGAAACCAGCCCAGAGGAGGAATAAGGAAGTCTTAAAAGATAAATGGGATCGACAGCTTCTTTTTAAAAACTTAAAGGATGCTCTAAAAAAATACATCAACGCTCTGTTACATTAAAAAAGACGGGAATCTTACCTAATCCTAAAATAAGAAAAGCTTGGCTGGAGTGTGTATGTAATTTACAGTTTGAATATTTTCACTTAGCAGAGTAAAGCAATAAAATTTACATGTAATATGACAATTGAATAAATAACTTGAGTACTAACAGGAAAAGGGGACAAAGAGTTGGATAGTTTTTATTGTCCACTTAATGTAAAATGTCTTTCATAAGAACCAAAAGTTGGTCAAATTAGGTGAATAAGTCTCCCATCTTCCAAATGAATGGTAACTGACATGATGAAATTTTTTCATTTATGTAATATTATTTTTCCCAAAAAATCATTTCCACATCTTCAAAAGAACTTGCTCTTCCACTCACACCCAACTAATGTCTATAAAGTAGTAAGGATAACTCTATATTACTTCTACTGGATTGCAGAAGACACTATGTTATTGTGGTTATTTTGATGAGGATTTCAAAAGGATTATATGACCATAACAAGTGCCAAAGTAAAACTTCTACACAATAAACCTAAGTGTGTGTCCACCAATGAACTTTTTGAACTATTAATACTGAGTTATATTTAATTATTTTTATTAGGAATGATTAGTAAACCAATTTCTCTATTTACTCCAAAACACAGAATGTCTTGTCAACTCTTGCTAAACTGTTTGATGCAAACATATCCAACTATTTCAAGAATGACATTGAAATATTTCATAATTTAAAAGTTGACTTTTAAATTGCTACAAGAAATCCTGCTCCAGACATGCCAGTTATTTTCTAACATTTTGTATTTAAGATATTTCAATTATTACTTTAATATAACACAACAGGTAAGTATATTTATAAGTAATAATGGAAGATTTATGGAAAACGCCATTTTATACCCTAAGATATGACAAAGCATATAAGAACGTATGATAAAGTAGTTTAAAAAGTCAATAAACCAGTGACTGTAATGGGGTTGGTGGTGGGGACCTGATGAAGGGAGTAAGGGAGTAGTTTAATAACCATAATATTGCACATGTAATGGTAGATTAAGGATACCAAAAAAAAAAAAAGTCAATAAACCTCCCTAGAAAAAAGAACCAAATGTTACTGAAAAGGAAGAAACAAAGAACAGGGTGCTAAAAAATAAAACACAGAGGTGTAATTCATTCATAGTCCTGGAAGTCCTAGGCATTTAGTAATAATTGTCACACTCTGCTTTCATACCGCTAAGAACTAGTAAAAGTTTTATTTATACTATTAAAGACCATACAAAGCACATACTAAAAATGTTAATTAGCACTTACCTATGTGGGCAGCCTTGGCAAATCTTCTGATCAGCAAAGGAACCTCCTAGGACTTTACTTAAAGCTGGGTGTCCTAAAGCTTTTAAAGCTTCATCTAAACTATCCACCAATTAAAAAACTCTATGGCATCATATTGTTCATGTAGATTAATAGGCTGACCCCAAAGCCTAAGAAGAAGACAGAATAAAACTATTTTACATCCTCAGAATATTCATATTTTACTTTTCATTAACAATAAAAATGACAATGATATAAATAGAGGGACTTTTTCAAACTGAGAGAGAGAGGTGCACCCTATTCTAGAGTTAACATACTTCAGTAATCTGAATGGATTTGAAATTAGGCCAAAAAATACTGAAAAACAATACCACTTGTGTGTAAATGTCTGCCGCTAAAAAAACCAGGTCATATTGGATGGTATTAGTAACATTTAGTATTTTATGTTCATGTTTAGTATTTATAGAATACAATAAAACTGTATTTTTAGCAAAAACCGTGGCAAAATGTTGAGTTTGCTAAGGTTTATTGACTGTGTGTAATGTGCCTTTATAATTCTAAAAACTGCTTATTAAAAAAAATTAACTTATAATTTACGTACAGTAACACTCTCTTTTTGGAGTACAATATGTGATCTAGTATGTTATTTCCACCAAATGAAGACAGTTGTATAATGATCACTACAAGGAGGATACCAAACCATACATCTCAGTTTACCCTGCCAAATTTCCTATACCATGTCAGTAGTCAGGCCATTCCATATTCTTTAATTTCTTAAAACCTATTGTTTTTTATACCTTTACAGTAGTAGTCAGTCAAAATACTGCTTTCAAAGCTATTTAAAATTGCATCTCTTTTCCCACCAGATTTACTTGAAAATTAATTTTACTTAGAGCTAGCTATAGTATCACATAACAACTTTTTTTTTCCAGGTTTGGAGGATTTAAAATATTTGTAATAAGGAACTTGTTCTCCTTTTGAAACCTGCATAAAGCTCTAGGGGTTACTAGACATAAATGTAAAGATGATGAGAGCTATTGGATCCAAAGGCTAAAGTGAAAAATAGCAACCTGATTTCCCCCATCCCTACCCCAGCAGAACTAGCCCTTCATGTTCTAAGTCATCAATGATTCCTGAAAACAACAGTGGCTTCTTGCAATTATACTTTTTTCTCCTTCCTGTCTGTGAATGACCAAGGGCTTAATTGCTGTTCCATCATTTCAAACAGTTCTCAGAAGATTCTTCCCTTGCAAGAGCTGGGATGAGGCCAGATGAAAAATTATTTGCCAAATATTCCATCATTGCAAAACCACCCCGTTCCTTTAGTTTATCAGTCTAATTATGTCTGCTTCCAGTTTTTCTATTGCCATTTGATACCTGTCTGCTGATCAAGCTGGGACACTTTCAAAATGAATTATTTTTGTAGAATAAGATGCTTTGTTGTGATTAAAATGTGTCTTAAGTGATTCAATCAACGTTGTCTCCATGGGCTCAGGAAGTAACTACAGCCAAATAATGGGATCAAGTTAAAAAAAAAAAAAAATTTTTCTCTTCTGTAAATGAAAAGTGACATGAAAAAAAACAGCCTGATTAAGAGAAAGGATGCAGGGCTTGGAGTCTGCATTCAAAAAGTTGTGCAATCTTGGGAAAGTCACCTAACCTCTCTGAGCCTCAAATTTCAAATCAATGAACTGATACTGTGGCTCAGCTTTCTAATTACTTTTCAGCTTAGAAAGCCTAGGATATCCAGTCTAGGTAAAGAACCAGGCTTGTCAAGGAATTAAAATAGGTAAAACAGTCCAGTATATCAGATGGAATTAAGGGAGTTTTCCTCTTTATTTGAAACTTTGCTCCATTTGGCATTTATTAACCTCTTAATTGAAAAGTACTCAGGTTCTCAGTACCTCAGTTTCCTCACCTACAGAATGGACAGAACATCTACTTCACTGAGCTGTAACAATTAAGTGTATTAATACACAGAAGTGTTTAGAACAATGCTTGGCATATAGTAAGTGCTCCATAAATGTCAGCAATCAGTAGTACTTGTTGCAAAATAGGTGTTTGAATCACTTGATTATTTATAGGTGTTTTTTGAAAAATAAGCTCAGGGAGGAGTTTTTTATTTTGTCCTTTCAAACTGCTTATGACTAGGTGGCTAAAACATCCACAGTGCTGTCTGTAGTATCTGTGGGCCTATACCTGCTGGCACAGACAAGACAAAACCAAACCCAATGAAAAGAGGAAGAAATCTTATTAAGACTGATAAGAGATGGGATATTGGCCATTAAGTTTAAAAACTGAAGGTTTATGTTTCAAGCACTCCAAACCCTCTTTTTCTCATACTAAATATTTTGACCCATCACACAGATGACGAGATCCCCATGCTGCAAAAGGTGCCTACAGAACTTCTGCCAGTATTTGTCATTTGTTTCGTTTTTTGAAGTTTAGTTGGCATAAATCTTCTATTGGCTTAAGTATACAACACAGTGGCTCAACAGTTACCCAGATTATTAATCCACACCCTGACTAGTGCAGTTACTATCTGTTGCAGTTGATTTCTCTTTTAATTTGTTCACTGACCCATGATTACTCAGAAGTATGCTGTTTAGCTTCCATGTGTTTGTGGGCTTGTTTTTGTTGCATAATTTATTTCTAGTTTCATACCACTGTGGGCTAAGAAGCTGCTTGATACAATTTCAAACTTTCTGAATTTATAAAGGTTCTTTTTGTGGCCTACTACGTGGTCTTTTCTCAAGAACATTCCTTGTACACTTGAGAAAAATGTGTATCTTGCTCCTTTTGGGTGGAATGTTCTGTAGGTATCTGCTAAGTCCACCTGATCTAGTGTGTTGTTCAGTGCCTCTGTCTCCTTATTTATTTCACTTGATTTATCTATTGATGTGATACATTAAAGTCTCCTAAGATGAAGTGTTATGATCTATATCCACCTTATATGTTAGTGTTTTAAAAAATATTTAGGTGCCCCTATATTTGGTGCATATTTATAATATTTATAGTGGTTATATCCTGTTGTTGGACTGAGCCCTTCATCATTATGTAATGTACTTCTTTGTTACTTTTTTTGTCTTGAAATCTATTTTTGTCTGATACAAATACTGCCACTCCTGCTTTTTTCTCCGTGATGTATCTCTTTCCATCCCTTCACTTTCAGTCTGCCTTTGGGTCTGAGATGAGTCTCCTGTAGGAAGCATACAGATGGCTCTTGTTTCTTTATCTGTTCTGCCACTCTATGACTTTTTACTGCCATTTTAGTAATTGTTCTCTGGTTGTTTTATAGCTCCTCTCTGTTCCTTTCTTTCTCTCTTATACTTTTCTCATTGTTGATGGTTTTCCTTAGTGCTGTGACTGTATTTCTCTTTTGTAATTTTTTCTGTATCTATTATAGACTTTAGGTTTATATTTACCACAGGTTCAAGGATAGCTTCCTAACTATATAATAAGTCTACATTAGGTTCATGAGTGCTGTTTGAAACACACTCTAAAAGTACTTTTTCTTCCTTCTTTACACTTTATATATTAGATGTTGTCATCTGCAGTTTTTTTGTGTATACCTTGAACGATATTGCATATTCTTGATTTTACTACTTTTAGGTTTTCCTTTTTTCTTTTTCATTTCCTACTTGCTTGGATAGTAATGGGTCTCCTACCTTTATTATGAGTTTAGATAAAAATACTTAGGCTTAAGAACACTTCCATTTATAAAAAATCACTTTAACATACTTTGTGAGGCCAGTTTAGTGGTGCTGAATTCTTTTAACTTTCATTTATCTAGGAAATATTTAATCTGTCCTTCAAATTCGGAATGATAACATTGTGGGAGAGAGGATTCTTGGTAAATACATCATGCTACTGCCTTCTGGCCTGTAAGATTTCTGCTGAGCCATCTGGTAGTTTCTGTACAACAAATGACTCCAACAGCAGAACAAAAAAGGCAGCTTACAATATGGAGGAACATATTCATAAACAAGCCAACCAATAAGGGGTTAACATCCAAAATATATAAAGAATTCATAACATTCAACACCAAAAAAAAACAAACAAACAACCCAATCAAAAAATGTACAGACCTGAATAGATATTTCTCCAACAACAACAAAAAAAAGATGGCTCACAGGCATCTGAAAAGATGCTCGATATTGTTAATCATCTGTGAAATGCCAATCAAAACCACAGTGAGTATTACCTCACACCGGTCAGAATGGTCACTAACCAAAAGACAAGAAATAAGAAGTGTTGCTGCGATGTAGAGAAAAGGGAATTCTTCTACGCTGTTGGCGGAAATGTTAATTAGTGCAGCTACTATGGAAAGCACTGTGGAGGTTCCTGAAAAAACTAAAACAGAAATACCATTTAATCCAGGAATTCCAAATATAGGAATTTATCCAAGGAAAACAAAAACCCTAATTTTGAAAGACATATGAGCCCCTATATGTTTACTGCCGCATTATTTACAACAGCCAAGGACACTCTACAAAGCTACCAGAGCGTCCATCAACACATGAATGGACAAAGATGTGGTACACACAAGCTACACACAATGGGTGGTATTCAGCCATTAAGAAAGAAAGAAATCCTGCAATAAATTGGGTCATTTGTGAGAATATGGATGGACCTAGAGGAGATTACGCTCAGTGAAATAAGCTAGACAAAGTAAGACAACTATCGTATGATTTCACTTGCTCAATATAAAACCAAAACAAAATTAAGAGAATAGCAGTAGACTCACAGTAAGAAGTGACTGGTGTTTACCATGGGGGAGGGGCTGGGATAGGTGAACGAGGAGGGTGAAGGAGATAAAGGGACATAAAAATTCTCAATCATAACAAAAGCTGGTCACAGGAATAGTAGTAGAGCATGGAGAATATAGCTAATGATTCTGTAACATCTTTCTAGGTTGACAGATAGTAACCACACTGGTGGGGTTAAGAATTTAATCATGTGTGTAACTGGTGAACAACTGTGTTGTATACCTGAAACTAATACAAGATTGTATACCAACTAGACTTCAGTAAAAAAAAAAAAAAAAGGACTATTACAGAGTATATAACCTTTTGTAGTTATTTTTTTTTACTTAGCATAAGCATATTGCTGAAATCCACCAAACTTTTTCATGTAACACCATTGTGCCAGTTTGCTTAACTTCAGCTGTGGAAGAACATACTTGTTTCCAGTCTGTTAATCTATTCCGAACTCTATGAACATTTGTGTAGAAATTTTGGTGTGAACCTAAGTTTTGTTTTCTCTGGCATAAATGTTCATAACTGCAATTGCTGTACTGTACACTTAGCGAATATTCAATTTTTTAAGAAACTGCTTTCCTCCAGAGTGGCTATATCATTTTCTATTCACACGAGGAACAGGTGTCTACGTTTTTCTACATCCTATCCAACATTTGGTATTGTCTTTTTTTTAGTATTATCAATCTGATGTGTGTGTGTTATGATACTCACTGTGTGCTTTAATCCCTTTAACTTTTAATCTATAGCATTCCATTTAAATTGGGTGTCTTGCAGATAGCACAGACATTATTTTTAATCTAATCTGGACAATCTATGTCTTTCAACTGGATTAATTTACACACTGATTTGACTGAATTTAAGCATATATCATTCTTTTGTTGTTTGTAGACCAGGAATTTTTTCTTTTCTGCCCTTTTCTAGATTAAATATATTTTAATACTCAGTTTCAATGCATCTATTGGCTTTTTACCTATGCACTTAAATATGGTAGCCTTAAGAATTATTTTTAGAACTTAACAGAGGTTATCTTTTGATATTCAAGTAACATACAGAACCCTCACAGCCATAAAACTGCCTTTAATTTTTCCTTTTATATTAGAAATATCAAATGTATTTTAATACATACTGATTCCTTTACTTGGTATTATTTTTGCTTGCAATATTTATACAACTTAAAGAAATCCAAGAACAAAATAGACTAGTATAAAAACCCACTAAAATTCACCTATCTGTTGCTCTCCCTATATTCTTTAAATTCCACGTTTCTCTTGGCAATATTTTCCATCACCACACCTTTTAGAATTTTTTAGAGCAGGACTTGTGGAGAAATTCCTCACAACTTCCTATTTACTTTAGAATGTACTTATTTCCCCTTCACTATTGAAGAACATTTTCAGTGGATATATATAGTTTGATTCTTCATCTATTTCTTTCGTTTCCTGTGTCTTCAGTGTCATACCAAGAAATCAGTCAAATTCAGTGTCACGAAGCCTTTCCCCTTGGTTTTCTTCTAAAAGTCTTATAATTCTGCCTCTCAAGTTTAGGTATTTAATCCACTTTGAGTCAGTGTTAATATTCATGGTGTGAGGTAAAGATCTAATGGTAAAAGACTGAAAGATTTTCTCTAAGATCAGGAACAAGGCAAGGACGACCTGCTTTCTTTCTTCTCTTCTATCTACACAGCCCTGGAGTTCTACCGAGACTAATTTGGCAAGAGAAGAATAAAGGCATTCAAATGGGAAATCCAAAAGATTCAAAAAAACCTGTTCACTCAGCAACAAATTCAGCTAAGTTTTAGGAAACAAAAATCAACACAAAAAAGCCACAGGGAAGGGAGTGATTATTATGAATGCATACCGAGTTTCAATTTCAAATGATGAAAAATGTGAAGATGGGTGGTGGAGAACAAAATGTGAATGTACTTAATGTCACTGAATTGTACATCTAAAAACACTTTATAAAAATGGTCATGTTTATGTTATATACATTTGATTCATCATAAAAATATTAGTGAATTAGATTATAAACCTATAATAAAGAAAAATATAGGTAAAAAAGACTTCATCAATATTTAAAATCTTTGTGCCTTAAAGTACATTAAAACAGTGAAAAGACGATCTACAGAATGTGAGAAAGTATTTGTAAATCACTTATCTATTAGGGTCTACTATGATAACCACCCAAAAATCTCTTAACAGTATAACAAGAAGACAATGGGGAAAGTACGTGAATAGGTATTTCCCTTAAAAAAAACAGCAAAAATACGTGGCCAATAAACACAAGATGTTCAACTATGTTAATTATTAGGGAACTGCAATCGAAAACCACAATGAGTCCCCTTCACATCTGTAAGGAAGGATAATACCAAAGGCAGGAGGGGGGAATGACAAAAAGGAAAAAAGATGTCTAATATTGGCATGGATGCTGAAAAAATGCAACCCTCATACTTTGATTGTGGGAAAGCAGAATGATACAGAGGACATGGAACAGTTTGGTGGTTCCTCAGAAAGTTGAAGAATTACTGTATGGCCCTGCAACTTAAGTCCACCACACAAAAATTTATACATTCTGAATGTTGACATATGTACTATGCACAATCACTAAAAACCATCCAAGTGTCCATCAATTGATGAAGGAATAACCAAAATGTGAAGTACCCATACAATGGTATCATTTGGCCATGAAATGATACTCTGATATATGTTAGAAAGTTGATTCACCCTATAAACATGCTTAGTCACAGAGGCCAGGCCCCAAAATGCCACATATTGTGTGGCTCTATATTGAATAATTCAAAACAAATTTGATAGACACTTTATTTCTATCAACATGATGCCTCAATCCCCAGGGCCTTTCAATATTCTCTCTTTCTCTCATATATACAGAGAAAACTAATTTTTCTTTTATCAATGTTGGAAAAAGGGGAGATTGGAGAGTAACTTTTTAATAGGCATGTGGGATTTCTCTTGGGTGATGAAAATATTCTAAAACTGGACAGTAAGGATGACACAAACATTCTGAATGCAGTAAGCACCGCTGCTGTATGCTTTTTAAAAGAGTTACTATGGTGAATTTCATGTTATATGAACTTTACCAAAAGAAAAACCCTTTAAAGAGGTTATTATGTTAGTACATTGCAGGTAATATAAAAGTGCTAGACAAATGTTGAGTGCCATCATTTATATGGAGAGAATATCTATGAAACAAAAAAACAATATATTTTTAAGTATAAACATGAGATTTCAGCAGGAGCATAATTATACATATCTATATATCCAGTTATAAGTAGATATATGTAGGTATAAATACAAACATGCATTTCTAGTTTTACTAAGTACAATTATACATACACGCAAAGGTCAGTAATGGAGTGAAAGATTTTAAGATGAAATCTCACAGTATACTAATTTGGAAGAACAAGAACAGAAATGTTGACTAGAACATGTTGAAGAAAGTCCTGAGTCAGAGACAGGACAAACAGGATAGACAGAAAGGTCTATACCAGGTGACAGAACTGGAAGCAGAAAGGCATATATCTGGAAGGAAGCACTGTTTGTGTAAATTATTCTTATAATGTAAACTGATGGTTCTTCTTGTGGAATATAGAAACTAAGATGAGAATAGGCATCATTGTACTTACAAATCTGTGATGTTCAAAAGAACTTTAAGTGATAATGCTCATATATGTATATATATTAGGGGTATTGCTCTGAATGCAACAGAAAGCGTGACCCAGAGGTCAGACGATCCCCTTGTTTATCCAGTTCCAATCATACTTTTGCAGAAAGAAGCCTTAAATTCCTATGAAGGATTGTAGCCCTTTTTTTATGTAGTAAGAAGAGATACCTCTCCTAGTTGTAGTAACTCTCTTAGTCTTAGGTAGTTGGCAGCTATAGTTGGACAGAACACATGACAGGCCTTGACAAAATGTGCAAGAGAAAGGAAACCAGATCAAGATTTTTAGGGTTAAAAACCTAAAAACAGAGCAAATCTTATTGGTCATTTAAAGAGGATGATAGGATACTGTATGATTACTTAACAAACTTACAAAATAAGAGAAAAAAAAGTATCCTGGTTCTTACAGATTTCCGTAGTAAGGTTAAATGACGACAGCAAGCTTCTCTTACAGATTCAATCTAATTCATGAATGATAATCAATGTCGATTTCTGACCATAATGAAATAATGGGGACTTAATTGTAACTAAATGACTCAATATCACAAAAAGACATTTTGTATCTGTCCAAGAAAGTAAAATCACCACCTATTTCTCTTGCCCACTGCAAATGGGAAATAAAATGATACTTCAGGGTGGTCAAGCATCTTGATATTGGTTGGCTATTGAAAACTACAGCTTTTGAACCAAATAAAGCCCACTATCACCCAAGATCTAAGAATAGTATTATATATATGTTCAAATGGTTGAAAATAAGTCAAATTGGTACTATTTCATGACAAATGAAAATTGTATGAATTCAAATTCCAAAGTCCATAAACAAAGTTTTACTGAAACACAGCCATACATTTATTTACATATTGTCTATAGATGCTTTCTTGTTACTACAGCGGAATTAAATTTGTGACAGAATGTTTGATCTGCAAAGCTAAAAAATACAGGAACAGAAAAGCAGAAAATAATAAAGAACATCAGAGCATTAAAATTAGGAAAATCAAGACTGTGGGAAAGTTTCCAGGGCAAACTACCGGATTTCTTTATTGGTAATTGCAAAAAAGCTCCAAACCAACACAATGAACCAAAAACAAAACAAAATCCACACTCAAATCCCAACTAACCAAGCAGCAGCAGCAGCACAAGAAAGGAGAAAGAAATCTGTATGTTAAAAAAAAACTTCGGCCAACTGTCATAAATGGACTGTGGGCCTGCCTGTAAATATGCTGTTAAGAAAAAAAAAAATTAAACATTCTGGTAAATTTAAACAGTGTCTTGGATGCAGTGATATTAAGGAATTTCTATTTAGGTGTTATAACAATATCATGGTATACTGATTTAAAAAACCTCATTTGTACTCATCAACGAAAAATAAAAAACAATGTCTAACATCTGCTTTAGAACTGTTGAATCCAGATGACTATATTTCAGTATTTTGTTTCTGGGCAATGCACAAGTTTTCCATAATAAAAAGTTAATTATATCTTAAAGTAAAGAACACTGCTTCTCTTTCCTGTGAAAATTTCCTCCACCTCCTTTTGGGATAACAGTATAGAAAAACTCTAAAAATATACCCCCATATTTTTTCCTACCCTGTAGGAAAGAGGACAGCCTGACAGGGTTCTAACTAATAAAGTATTGATATTTTGTAAACTACAATTACCATCTACCCACTAATTACCTGAACTCTTTCCTAAATTCTCTGGGCACAAATTATTGTAAACAAGAAGCAGCTAAATGACCAAAGATGACCTGAAGGTATTTTAAGACCCCAATATTGTACTCTTTCCGATCTTCTGTCTTACTTAATGCTGGTTTGTCCTCATATTGATGAGGATATCCAAATACATAATCTTGGGTATCAACATTGCTCTACAAACGAAAGAACATAATTCGATTAGCTAACCTCACTTTAAAAGTAGAGCGTAGTTGAGACAGATACAAATAGCCAAAGATCTGCACTATTTTGTACCCATATATCAAAGCCACAGAACTTTGAACTTATTAATATTGTAAAATTAATCCTGGCAATTTCACAGAGGAGTTATTAAAAAAAATTAGCGTAAATATCTATTGGAGGTAGTATAACATAACAGAGAAAGACTTAGTTGAGCTGACTGGACTCGAGACAAACGAATGCTTTCTAATCAAGACAAATGAGACAAAAATGTAACTTTCAGTAACTAAGATATTTAACCTTTCTGTAATTTTTTCCAACATTTCTTATGTAGAGACAATGCATTCTTCATAGATTATATGAGATAAATCATGTCACATGATTAGAATTATTAACACCGGATAAATACAGCAATTCAGAGTACTGCTGGTATTATTAACAGCATCAATCAAAGCTCTAAAGCTCTTAACCACTTTATAAAGCAGTGCTTTACAGAGCACTGAACATCTCTGCCCTGAGGCTTTTGTTACAGAAGTAAATATCATGTTTGCCTTTGAGAAGCTCAGTCCAAAAGAAACCAGTAAATAGGCACAACTAGGAAAATCAAAAAGTACAGGGTGTCAAGTAGCAAAGGTGGAATACCTAGTTTCAAATTTCATCTTTTGTCTGAATTATTTTCCTTTTGCCAACAGGATGAGCGATCTCTATTTATCCTTTATCTAGTACCCAAGCACTAAAGTGGGCTATTGAAGGATTTAAATTCAAATCTTTTTTCAAACAGGGGTCCTCAACCAGGTACTTGGTGTAGTCACCATATATGGAGATTCTTAAAAAAGTAAACCTAAGGCCTAGATAGTGTTATTTATAAAATCTGAAGACAGTAAAGGTAGATGTGTGTTTCAGCATCTAAGTGATAAGCTATATAACTTGAGAAACAAACTAATTTGGCTATAGAAATGTAGGAATAAGGGAAGAACCACTTACTACAATTAAAGTAGAGAAACATAGGAGTAAGGGAAGAACCATTTACTATAATTAGAATATTTTCTACATCTTATTTCTTAAAAACTTGTATGAAAAGGAAATAAAAGATAAAAATAGTTTCAATATAAACACAACTGAAACTTTAGAAGTTTTCCATTTATAAGAGACACATTTTAGTTATATGTACTCTGATCTTTTAAAAACTGAACATCTAACTTTTGTGTTTCTTTTTTCTACACTGGAATATGTTTGGTAGGTGATTATTATTAACTAATACTGTTAACAAACTGTGTAGCATTATATAAAGAAGCGAATGAGTTTGCTTCCTTACCAGAAAAGCTGTTATCTGAAAAAAATATTAAGAATATCCTAATAATAAGCAGACTATGAAACTGATAATATAAAAGGTGAATAAATTAAATGGAATAATATACCTTAAAAAGCTGAATGAAAATAAACTTCAATTACTTATAAGTGATTGTTTTTCATTTTACAAATACCAAATATACCTACCAGATTGCACAAACATGATTACATTTAAATGCTGCTTTAAAAAAGAAACAAGTTGTGATAAAGATTATCAACTGCATTTTATAAGATAATAAGCAGTACAGTAAATCAGAGATAGCAGCTAAGAGTATTGTCCTAATACTGAATGTAATTCAAAAAATTCTACAAGAAACACAATGTTCTGAGAAAAACTGTATCTGGTATCAAGATCTTGAAATATAGGACAAGAAAAAAGAATTTATAATTAAAATTACCTCACTGTCCTGCTTCTCTTCACTGAATGAATCACCATCTGTATCACTACCTGTACCTTCAACTGCAAGAATACTGTTCCTGACAGAAGGAATCATGTATAACTGCTGGATCACAGAATTCATGTAACAAGTGGTACCAGCATTTTTGAGGCCCACAAATCCTTTTGGAGGGCGAGGTCCAACAGGTGGTAGATACTCCCACTCAGTAAGTGCTTCACAAGCTTAACAAAGAAGGAAAAAAATTTTCTCATGAAAGCAATAATTTTGTCCATGTGCAGCTATGCTATGCTGATGATATTGACAGCAATTCCATCATTACCTCGGCCACGTTGAGAGAATACTCTAAATTTTTATTTCAACATGTACCATTACACCGGTAGGTCCTTACTAGAGCCTATGGTTTTACTGATGTTAATTCTGTGACAGTCTTAGAAAGTCATTTAGGATGGTATGATATTAAATTTGTGGGGTTTTTTTTCACTTAAGTGCCTTTAATTCATTGTGATCAGAACTTTAAAATAAATCAAAATGGTATGTAGCTTTCTAAGTCTTAGTTATGGTTCCAAATCACAAAGCGTGTCAAAACCTTCAAGTGAATTTGTTTCCTGTCTGACTAAATGGTAAAAGTAAAAATTGCTTTGCCTATATCTACGGTCATATTTTCAGGAATTAATGATATAGTGCATTTGAAAGGTTTTCTGAAAACTGTAGATCACTTTATAACCACTTCTGCCTACCATAAAACCAAAACAACCAGCAATCACTATCTTGAAGATGGACTGCATAATTTACAGCACAGTGAGCTGCAAAATATGTAGTCAATAAACAGATATATGACTAATACATCTATTGTGCTGATATATTACTAAGTGCAAAACTAAACAAGTGACGAACACTGTATGTAGTACATTCCTGTTCCCGTGTTAAAAAGAGGAACACTGAAAAAAGAGATGTACATATGTACAATTTGCACATACAGAGACAACTCTGAACCAGGAATGTTGAATGTGTTGGAAGTTAATATGTTAATAATATAACCACAAAATTCGTAAGCTGAGTAATTTTTAACTAAAGTCATCATTATTATACAATCTTATGAAAGTTTCCATGAGCAACATTATGATTTCAACATTCACTCATATTATCAAGTCCCCCCAACACCCCCATTGCAGTCACTGTCCATCAGTGTAGTAAGATGCCACAGAGTCACTATTTGCCTTCTCTGTGCTACACTGTCTTCCCTGTGACCCCCCACATCATATGTACTAAACATAATAACCCTCAATCCCCTTCTCTCTCCTTCCCCACCTGCCTCCCCACACCCCTCCCCTTTGGTAACCACTTCTTGGGAGTCTGAGTCCGCTGCTGTTTTGTTCCTTCAGTTTTGCTTCATTGTCATACTCCACAAATGAGTACTGCAAGTTAGTTTTAAAGATTTATACTAAAAACTACTGTGTATTACATTCTCAAGCCCTGGTGTTTCTCTTAAAATTAAACAGACTTTAGGTTCTTACTTTCTGTTATTTTACTGTACTCCCTCCCTTTTGAGTTTCAGTTCTCTTAAAATCTAACATGGACATTAACTGAGAATGTAATGAAAAGCACTTAAATGTTATCTTTGGCATACTGAAATTTAAAATTTTAACTTTCTCAGAACTCAGATTAAAATAACATTAAGGAAAAGACAAACAATAACAAGTGTTGGCGAGGCTGTGGAGAAAGGGGAACCCTCCTACACTGCTGGTGGGAATGTAAATTAGTAAAACCATTGTGCAAAGCAGTATGGAGGTTCCTCAAAAAACTCAAAGTACAAATACCATTTGAGCCAGGAATTCCACTCCTAGGAATTTACCCTAAAAATGCAGCAGCCCAGTTTTAAAAAGACATACATACCCCTATGTTTACTGCAGCACTATTTACAATAGCCAAGAAATGGAAGCAACCTGAGCGTCCATCAGTAGATGAATGGGTAAAGAAGATGTGGTATATATACACAATGGAATATTATTCAGCCATAAGAAGAAAACAAATCCTACCATTTCCAACAACATGGATGGAGCTAGAGGGTATTATGCTCAGTGAAATAAGCCAGCAAGAGAAAGACAAGTATCAAGTGATTTCACTCTACTGTGGAGTATAAGAACAAAGAAAAACTGACAGAACCCAAGAATGGACTAACAGTTACCAAAGGAAAAGGGACTGTGGAAGAGGGGTGGGAAGGGAGGGATAAGGGGGAAAAAGGGTTATTACAATTAGCACACATAATGTAGCAGGGGTGGGGTGGGGTGGAGGGATATGGGGAAGGCAGTATAGCACAGAGAAGACAAGTAGTGATTCTATAACATCCTACTACGCTGATGGACAGTGACTGCAGTGGGGTATGTGGTGGAGACTTGATAATAGGGGGAGTCTAGTAACCATAATGTTGCTCATGTAATTGTACATTAATAATAGAAAAAAATACTAAAACAAATAAAATAAATAACATTAAGCAATCTGTAAGTTAAGGCTTCATAATCTTTCCAATGCAGACATTTTTAAGTTTTAAATTCTACACAATAAATTTTGGCCTATTAGTCTGGAGACTGGATTTTACTTCATCTGAGATGAAATAAAACATTTTACCTAGTTACCTGAACTACCTATAGGAAGGCATTTAAATATACATTTGAAGATTTTTCTGTATGAAGATTCTCTACTTATAATGGTCTTAATTATATATCTGATTACTAGAATTAGTGAACTAATTACTAGTTGGTAAAAACAAACAAACATACAGACCTAAGTCAAACACTTCCTAAAAGAAAAAAACCCAGACTTTTAAACATGGAAATATTATCAACGAGCAAAAACAGCTTTACAAGTTATAATACTTACTAGTTATCGCTGTGCCTATGTAATACATTTCAGTCAAACAGTCTACTATCTGTTTGAGATTCCTTACACAGCCAACAGCTAATGCTGCAAGTAGTTCAAAACCAGCACTGATGGTAGCTGGTGAACTACATAGTGGGATAGCCTGTTTAGTTGGAAGTTCCCCATTTCTCATACACTGCAGGTAAACTTTGGAGGCAGGAAAGATGAAATCATCAATTAATTCCTGAAGAGTTTGAAAAAAAACAGACACATACTGTTAGCAATAATATATTTTTAAAGAAAAAAATGTTCCTTGGAAAGAAATATTTCTATAATCATTTGACAAAATTACCTCATTACAGAGCAAAAATGATTTATATTTTCAAAATAATAAAATTCTACTTCAAAATACTATTTGCTGTAATTCTCAAACACACTCAATTGTCCAGATATTTGAAGGTATTTTAAAAGAGCTGACTGTAACTTAATATATATTCTAAAAAAATGTAACTCCTTTAGTCAAATATGAAATACTTATTTTGAGTAAAAATAAAGTTTATTTTCATTTTATTACAAGGCATACCTAAAAAAGATCTCATTGGGAAATATGTAAAAAATGAACCATCTTTAAAAAGGGTCAAGACGATGTCTCAAAGACAAAGTAATTCTAAGCTCAATCAGGCAGATTTGCTACGAAACATTTAAAAGGTCATAACGACAAGTTCTGCACCAAAATTTGAAACTTACTTTAATGATATTAGCACCTCCTTTTCCACAACCAATATGATACTTCTTCTCAGTTGTTTGAAAGGCCAGTAACTCTTTTGTTACTCCAAGATGGCCTTCCAAGATTGGATCTTCAACACCAGTTTCATCTGTATCTTTGACATTATCCTGCAAAGGGAAAAATAGAATAGGCTAAACCAGAAAAGAAAGAACAAAAGAGAGCTAAAGGGCAGTCACATCTCAGATGTAATTTCCCCAAACCACTCCACTCAGGTAGTTCATTTCTCCTGCAGAAATGTTTCCAACAGCAAATGAGCAATTCTACCCCAAGAGGACACTGGCGATGTCTTGAAATACTTTTGATTCAGTAAGGCACCACCTATTGATTGAGGAGGCCACGGTGCTGTTCAGTATCTTATAATGAATAGCATAATTCTGCTAAACAAGGAATAACCTGGGCTAATATGTCAATGATCTGAAGGCTGACAAGTACTATTCTAGAGGTTATAAATCATCAGAAGAATGCTAATCTGAGAGCCACAAAGCTACACATTTCAAAATTATGTTCAGGAATATATTCTGTATAAATAAAAGGTATAACATGGTTAAATGCTAATGTAAATTTTCATCTATCAGACTGTTCAAACTTAAATAATCTTAAATATATCCATAATATGATAATTTCCAAAAAATGTGAAAAATACCAAAATGGAGGTCCAAACAATGGCATGGTACTTGTATAAAACTACTTGTACATTGTTAATTCATCAATGGAAAGCATGCATTTTGTTCATTTTTATTAAAACATGTATTATCATTATACATATTAACATATGTACAAAAATACAGATTTTTAAAAATATACTTCATTATATCACTTTTAATAAGGCAGTTGATTTCACAGTGACATAATAATAAATTGAGTATTATACAACTTACTCTAATTCTTTTGAGCCAATCAATTTCATCGTTGAGAAGAACTTCAGCATTGGGTACGTTAATATTGGTGTTATAAGCGTAATTAAGAAGGTGTCGTAGAAGAGTGAAATAGTCATCTGAGTGTCTACTCCCCTCTCCTGCTGTGCTCTGAAATGTAATGAAACAATATGAACTCCTAAGATTATGCTTATAATTCACACTGACGTTTTAAATTCAGAGAATTGGTAAATGAAGTGGCAATACCTCCTATCAGTAATATAAAATAAGATTTCTTAATTTATATGTTCCCCAGGTCATTTTTATCCTTAAGTATTTATAAAAAGCAAGTAAATATGGAAAAGATGACATTATTTATTAAGCACAGCTGACCTAATTTTTTTAAAAATGAAAACTGTAATTTCCTGAGCGTTTCTCATTTTAAGAACGAATTATATTGTCTAATTTAATTTTAAAACGAATTTAAAAATGTCTCACCTCCAGAGTGGTAAAGAGCAGAGTAATGAAGAAAAGCAGAGGCCCGTGTCCAATGCAACATCTGGTGAACATTAAAAAAAACTGTTCCTGTGCCAACCGATGAACAGTTCTGAAATAAAAACATTTTCTGTTTAATGTATTACTTTCATGAAGAAAAACAACAATAAGTCATTCTAACAGGGGAGATAAATCAATAAAAATATAAATTAACTCCTCATTAGAGCTTAACATCTCTATTGCACAGTAAACCTGAACTATTTTTCAGGGAATGAAACCTCAAATTGTAGCCAAGTTACATAACAAATTAGTAGGTTCAAGCTGTTTCATATTTAACTTCTCAGAGTCTTTAATATGTACTGTGATTTGGGTGGGGCTGTGAGAAGGACAAGCAAACATGAATGAAATGTGGTCTTTATTTGCAAGTTCTCTCTGAAACCACCTCGTGGAACAATCTGGAAATACACTTAGGGATACATAAAAGGTGACATTTAGTAAGCTCTCTATTTCTCTTTTTTTGGCCTCCCATTAACTGTTTTTAATGAACTGCACCATGAAGCAAACAACTCGCAGAAATTCAATATAGGCGAAGCTATTCCTGATATTCTATACATTCTATACTAATCCAGAAACTCACGGGGAGAGACCCAGTTGTCTACATTTTATATTAAGCAGACTCAATGATTCCAATGGACATCAAAGTTTGAGGATCACCTGAATATTTTATTGTAGAACATCACCTTTTTGAAAAGCTTTGGGAAAATCTGTTTTATTCTTAGTACCAGGAACTTCAACTAATTATTCATCTATACGTTTTTAAAAGACTGTATAATGTATTACCTCTCTACACTATCTATTGATATTTACTACCATGATACTAGAACCTACAAATATGAGGTGGACAGTAAAGTTAATAAAGTGGTAAACATTACTTGTTTCCAGGCTAGAGGTCGGTCTCTCCCATTAAAAAATGAAAGTTCTCAAAATGTAGGAAAATACTGACTTCTCATCATGATAAAAACAAAGGCAACACAATGAGTTTTAAATCTATTTAATGGGTAAAGGACATGTGAAAAGGCTTTTGCAAACAATACATATAGTCATAACCCCTTCTTTCAAAAGGCAGCTATTTGGAAAACACTGAGCACACCTCGTCCAGCAACAACCAGTCTCACCAGACTTGCTTACAAATGTCAGCCCACTGAAAACTGCGCAAATCTGCCATGCCCGATCTCGGCAAACTACCTGATTTGCTCAGAGACTGTGCCTAAGTGGCACAGCTCTCCCTTACGATTTTTTTTCCACGTGGAATTTTTTTCTAAATAATTAATTTTGGTATCATTAATCTACAATTACATGTGCAATATTATGGTGATTGAACTACCCGCTTTTCAGGGCCCCCCCACCATCCCAATTATGCTCATTGTTCATGAGCATACTGAGATGCTATAGAATCACTACTTGACTTCTCTGAATTGTACAGCGCTCCCCGTGCCCCCCGAACATTACGTCTGCTAACCGTAATGCCCATTTTTCCCCTTGTCCCTCCCTTCCCACCCATCCTCCTCAGTTCCTTTCCCTTTGATAACTATTAGTCCGTTCTTGGGTTCTGTAAGTTTGCTGCTGTTTTGTTCCTTCAGTTTTTTTCTTTGTTCTTAAACTCCACAGATGAGTGAAATCATTTGATATTTGTCTTTTTCTGCTTGGCTTATTTCACTGAGCATAATACCCTCTAGCTCCATCCATGTTGCTGCAAATGCTAGGATTTGTTTTCTTCTTATGGCTGAATAATATTCCATTGTGTATATGTGCCACATCTTCTTTATCCATTCATCTACTGATGGACACTTAGGTTGCTTCCATTTCTTGGCTATTGTAAATAGTGCTGCAATAAACATAGGGGTGCAGATGTCTTTTTCACACTGGGCTGCTGCATTCCTAGGGTAAATTCCTAGGAGTGGGATTCCTGGGTCAAATGGTATTTCTATTTTGAGTTTGTTTTTTTTTTTTAATAATTTATTTTATTTTAGTATCATTAACCTACAATTACATGGGCAATACCGTGATGATTGAACTCCCCCCATCACCAGGTCCCCCCCACCAACCCCACCACAGTCACTGTCCATCAGCGTAGTGAGATGAGAATCGCTACTTGTCTTCTCTGAGCTGTACAGTACCCCCAGTGCCCCCCCACCCTATGTCTGCCAATCGTAATGCCCCTTTTACCCTCTTATCCCTCCCTTCCCACCCA
>JAQQAC010016209.1:98962417-99001678 GCA_029783875.1 Phataginus tricuspis | reverse complement strand
CTTTAATGTTTAACATTCGGTCTTGCATATTAATCTTTATTAATATACATGCATATGTCCCTCCATCCCTTGGCCAGCATGGTGAGTATGCAGCACAAATGCTTCAAGTCACCCCCCATCAGTACCCAGTCAGAGACGTCACCAACGGATCTTAGCTGCCTTCTGACTGACCCCAAACTCAGTCGCAAAATCCTTCTTTAAGCCGTACTCCAGGCAGAATTGGTCCATGAGATTAAACAAAAAAATAACAAAGCATGTCCTTCTATTCTTCTCTGAATCTACCACAGCATCTTGCACATAAACTATACTCAAAACTTGAAAGCAGTCTTTCAATACTCATTTAAGACTTCTTGAATAAATGAATGAATAAAAAAACAAATAGAGCAGACCCTGGCAGCAGGAATGCTGCTCCCAGACTCCATGGTTCAATTATCAGTTTTTTTCACTCCAATATAGTTATTATATCCTGCTGGTGATAGTCACGTGGTGTATACCAATATTTGCCAATGGTATTCAAGTCAGCAACTTACTGAAAGCTGCATGACTAAGCATGCACTCAGCAGGTTTAAGAGCACATACTTCACCACACATAATTTTACTCAACCTAACATTTAGACTGATAACCATGTTTTTCCATCCTGCTTTCAAGTTTTGAGTGCATTTAAAAATATCATAGAGGGTTTGCACCATTTTGGTTTTAATTAATCCATACAGAAGTACACTCTCAACATCACATTTCCAGTGTGCTTATATCGGTCCTTATCCTGATGGAAAAAAATGGTACAACACATAGATATTCCTTGTACTATCATTTGCAAAAACATTTCCTAGACATATTAAAAGTTGGCATTTGGTTGTGTGTCTGTGTGTATGTGTACAGATTTTCTTCCCAAAGAAAACACTATGTATTGGTTGGAACTTCCTAATTTCAAGGCTAAACTTGAGTTTTCACATCATTCATAGATGTCTTACTATTCTTATAAGGAATTTCCAGAGTTCAGTGGAATACTAATGTTTAGTCACAGAAATCTGGAAGGGGAAAGGAAGCTACTTCATGGTGACAGGGCCATGTTCATTACAAGTTGCCAATTTCACATAGTTTTTAAGGCCAAACAATTGTTTATTTGCCAAATCCTTGCTCTTATATATCACAAAGCATCAGTATTCAAAAATCTTCCCTGAGCTTTGTTGGATTGTGATTTGAACAAATCACAGGGGGAAAAAATGTCTATGAGACAGCTGGGAAAATGTTAACACTGACTATTTGATAATACTAAGGAATTCTGGTTAATTTTTAAAAGAGTGATAATGATATTGCAGGTTTCTTAAAAATAAAAAGCATCCTCAGATGGTTTCACTGATGAATTTTACCAAACATTTAGTGAAGACCTAATACCCATCCTCCTTAAAGTTTTCCAAAAAGTAGAAGAGGAGGGACTACTCCCAAACACATTCTATGAGGCCAACATCACTCTAATACCAAAACCAGGCAAAGACACCACAAAAAAAGAAAATTACAGACCAATATCCCTGATGAACATAGATGCAAAAATACTCAACAAAATATTAGCAAACAGAATTCACAAATACATCAAGAGGATCATACACCATGATCAAGTGGGATTCATCCCAGGAATACAAGGATGGACCCACATTCGGAAATCCATCAACATCATTCACCACATCAACAAAAAGAAGGACAAAAACCACATGATCATCTCCATAGATGCTGAAAAAGCATTGGACAAAATTCAACATCCATTCATGATAAAAACTCTCAACAAAATGGATATAGAGGGCAAGTACCTCAACATAATAAAGGCCATATATGACAAACCCACAGCCAACATTATACTTAACAGTGGGAAGCTGAAAGCTTTTCCTCTAAGATCAGGAACAAGACAAGATGCCCACTCTCCCCACTTCTATTCAACATAGTTGTAGAGGTCCTAGCCACAGC
This sequence comes from Phataginus tricuspis, assembly GCA_029783875.1. Lineage (NCBI taxonomy): Eukaryota > Metazoa > Chordata > Mammalia > Pholidota > Manidae > Phataginus > Phataginus tricuspis. Next base: position 98,999,718 of record JAQQAC010016209.1, on the reverse strand, counting down.
AATCAGACAACACAAAGAAATAAAAGGCATCCAGATTGGTAAGGAAGAAGTTAAACTGTCCCTGGTTGGAGATGGCATAATATTGTACATAAAAAACCCTAAAGCATTCACTCCAAAACTACTAGATCTAATATATGAATTCAGTAAAGTTGAGGGATACAAAATCAATACACAGAAATCTGTTGCATATCTATACACTAACTGAACTAGCAGAGAGAGAAATCAGTAAAACAATTCCATTCACAATTGCATCCAAAAGAATAAAATACCTAGGAATGAACCTAACCAAGGAAGTGAAAGACTAATACTCTGAAAACTACAAGACACTCATGAGAGAAATTAAAGAAGATACCAATAAATGGAAACACATCCCGTGCTCATGGATAGGAAGAATTAATATTGTCAAAATGGCCATCCTGCCTAAGGCAATCTATAGATTCAATGCAATCCCTATCAAAATACCTACAGCATTCTTCAATGAACTAGAGAAAATCATTCTAAAATTCATATGGAACCACAAAAGATCCTGAATAGCCAAAGAAATCCTGAGAAGGAAGAATAAAGTGGGGGAATTATGCTCCCTGACTTCAAGCTCTACTACTAAGCCACAGTCATAAGGCAATTTGGTACTGGCACAAGAACAGACCCATAGACCAATGGAACAGACTTGAGAGCTCAGATATAAACCCAAGCATATATGGTCAATTAACATATGATAAAGGAGCCATGGATATACAATGGGGAAATGACAGCCTCTTCAACAGCTGGCGTTGGCAAAACTGGACAGCTACGTGGAAGAGAATGAAACTGGATTATTGTCTAACCCCATACACAAAAGTAAACTCAAAATGGATCAAAGACCTGAATGTAAGTCATGAAACCATGAAACTCTTAGAAAAAAACATAGGCAAAAATCTCTTGGACATAAACATGAGCAACTTCTTCATGAATATATCTCCCAGGGCAAGGGAAACAAAAGCAAAAATGAACAAGTGGGACTATATCAAACTAAAAAGCTTCTGTACAGCAAAGGACACCATCAATAGAACAAAAAGACATCCTACTGTAAGGGAGAATATATTCATAAATGACATATCCAATAAGGGGTTGACATCCAAATTATATAAAGAGCTCATGCACCTCAACAAACAAAAAGCAAATAATCCAATTAAAAAATGGGCAGAGAGGCTGAACCGAAACTTCTCCAAAGAAGAAATTCAGATGGCCAACAGGCACATGAAAAGATGTTCCACATCGCTCATCATCAGAGAAATGCAAATTAAAACCACAATGAGATATCATCTCACTCCAGTTAGGATGGCTGCCATCCAAAAGACAAACAACAACAAATCTTGGCGAGGATGTGGAGAAAGGGGAACCCTCCTACACTGCTGGTGGGAATGTAAATTTGTTCAACCATTGTGGAAAGCAGTATGGAGGGTCCTCAAAAAACTCAAAATAGAAATACCATATGACCCAGGAATTCCACTCCTAGGAATTTACCCTAAGAATGCAGGAGCCCAGTTTGAAAAAGACATGCATCCGTGTTTATCGCAGTGCTATTTACAATAGCCAAGAAATGGAAGCAACCTAAGTGTCCATCAGTAGATGAATGGATAAAGAAGAGGTGGTACATATACACAATGGAATATTATTCAGCCATAAGAAGAAAACAAATCCTACCATTTGCAACAACATGGATGGAGCTAGAGGGTATTATGCTCAGTGAAATAAGCCAGGTGGAGAAAGGCAAGTATCAAATGATCTCACTCATCTGTGGAGTATAAGAACAGAGAAAAAAACTGAAGGAACAAAACAGCAGCAGACTCACAGAACCCAGCAATGGATTAACAGTTACCAAAGGGAAAGGGACTGGGGTGGATGGGTGGGAAGGGAAGGACAAGGGGGAAAAAGGGGTATTACAATTAGCACACATAATGTAGGGGGGGGCGTATGGGGAAGGCAGTATAACACAGAGAAGACAAGTAGTGATTTTATAGCATCTTACTATGCCGATGGACAGTGACTGTAATGGGGTATGTGGTGGGGACTTGATAATAGGGGTCTAGTAACCATAATATTGCTCATGTAATTGTACATTAATAATAGCAAAATAAAAAATAAAAAATAAAAAGCGTCTTTAATTTTTAGAGATGTATACTGAAGTATTTATAGATGAAATGCTACGATGTCTCAGATTTGCTTCAAAATCATTCATCCTGTGGGGGGTAGAGAATGGGTGGAGGTAGAGATGAAACACGACTGACCATGTTGATAATTGTCGAAGCTGAAGGATGGGTACCAGATCTGTCAGTCAGTACAACAGTCTCTCTACTTTTGTTTGCTTTTGAACTTTTCCATAATAAAATATTTTTAAAAATTCACCACAAAAGTGGCAGCATGGCTTTGGGGAGGCTCCTTCTAATAAGAATCTTATCTAGGAATAGTAGCCCACAAACATCTTAGTCCTCCCTGAACACGTTAGTGAGGATGAACGGATCAAATGTCTTATCAGGAGGCAGAGGCCAAAAGGAAGAGGAAGTGCAGCAGGGTAAGTCTGAAAAGAGAGGAAGTTAGGAAAGTCCTGGAACATGGACTCTTGCCAGAGTGGACAAGCCAGGGCCAGCCAACTCAAGCAAAAGAGGACTTGGGTGGTAGCTGGAGAGAGAGTGCTAAAGGCAGCAGACTCAGGAGAAAGGTATGTCGGGTATGCCCTTGGTGGGGCGTAGTGGAATGCAGCTTGAATGTCAAAGCTGTAAAACAAGCTCACATTTTGGGTCGAATTATCTTTGTCTACCCTCTAGTGCCTTTGGAAACATGGAAATTAAGACATCTAGAATTCATTCTTAGTCCAATTCTCAAGTCAAACAATAACTCATAGAATCATTTTCTAGTTTTTTCCACATTTTCATATCTGCAAGTCTTGGATCAGCTGCTGTTTTTCTGTTATCTACTTTCATTATTTTTCAAAACAATAAAAATCATCATCTTATTGATTGTGAATGTTAGACACAAAGAGACCCTGTAGATAGCTTACTCCTCTTTTTCACAGGTGAGAAAACTGAAACTAAGAGAAAGGAAGTGACTTGCCCTGCATCGTATAGTGGGGGCACACAGTAGGCACTCGATGAGTATCTACTGAGTCCGGGATTGATACTTACTCATATGACCCTATCAAGAAATTAAAGCTGGCATCAGATCTGATTGGTTGGTGCCCATGTCATATACTTTTTTTTTTTGAGGATCTTTTTCTTTTTTATTAAGGTATTGTTGATATACACTCTTATGAAGGTTTCACATGAAAAAACAATGTGGTTACTACATTTACCCATATTATCAAGTCCCCACTCATACCCCAATTTAGTCACTGTCCATCAGGGTAGTAAGATGCATGTCATATACTTTTAATATCACTCCTGGTTGAACAAATATAAATTAGATTGTTTCTGGCTTATGGACCTTCCTTTGAATTCTTGTTCTGGTCTTTATGGGGCCCCTACGTGCAGGAAGGGCATCTCTTGTTTGTGAAGCTCATAGCTAATCCAATCCTCCTCTTGGAACTGTGCTTTGTCAGTTGTGCGTTGGCCTCCTCAGTATCCCCGTGGACTGAAAAGCCTTATTTGGGGCTGCACAGGGGAGTGTAGAACCATCCTCGTGTGTTCAAGGTTTGCATTGCACATCCTAAGGAAATGGTTAGCTTGGGCTCCAGAGTACCTGTTTTACTGTCAAGGAACAGCTATCCAGCATTATTTTTCCAGTTTTCATCTACCCTAGAGGTAAGGGGAGAGAGTAGATCTGTGGATACATATAGTTGACAATGGCATGATATTTTCCAGTTGCACTGTTTTTAGGAAAAACTATGGTATAAATCTAGTTAGCAATATTTGAATCTTACAATGTTAGATTCTTAACTCTTATATCAACATATAGTTGATATAAAACATTAGTTTCAGGTGTGCAACATAGTGGTTTGACAATTATACACATTATGAAATGCTCATCACAGTACGTAGATCTGCATTTGTTTTTTTTTCCTTAACTTAAACAGCAAAAAAAAAAGGAAAGATCTACTTTTGATTTTAAGCATTTTTAGAAGCACAAATAAGAGTTAAGATTCTAACATTATAAGATTCAAATGTTGCTAACTAGATTTATACCAGTTTTTTCTAAAAACAGTGCAACTGGAAAATATCATGCCATTGTCAATTCAGTACAATGAAGATTAATAGTATACCATGATATTGTAAAAGCAAGATATATTGCTGCCACCAGGATTGCCATTTTCACATAAGCATGGGGAAGGAATTGGTGAGAGAATAACAGTACAGTATGTACAATTACAGCTACCACTTATTGAAGTTCACTTTGCATAGTTCACTTGTTTGCCACCCCACAATTACCCTGTGAGGTGGTCCTTACCACCATTTTACAGATGAGAACTGAGGCTCAGTCAGAGCAAGTTAAGGAAATCTACCCCCCAAAATAGAACCAAAAGTCAATTAAATGGAACATGAGAGAAAGATACAAAAATTAGAGAATCTGCCCAGGACACCCAATACCCAACTAATAGTTCTAGAAATATTTAAAATAGAAAGGGAGATATTATGTGGGAAATATAAGATAATGTCTCAAAAATGAAGGATGAGTTTTTAGATTGAAAGGGCTCACAAAAGCCCAGCCTGGTAAATGGAAGAAGATGCACAAGAAGGCGTATCATTGTTAAATTTTAAAACACTAGAGGCTAAAAGAAAACCTTTATACCTTACAGAGAAAAAAAAAGTTACACACAGAAAATTGGAAATCAATAGGGAATCAGACTTTCCAAAGACAACACTAGAAGCCAAAACATACTGGAATGTCTCTAAAATTCTTAAAGGAAATTCTTTCCAACGAGGCATTCTTCACCTAGTGAAAATTTTAATCATATGTGAAGATAAATTCAGATACCGAAAGGTTTTATTAAAATTATCTCCCATGCCATTTTTCTAAGGAAGTTAGTGCAGGGTGTAGTCCAAGAAAACCAGGGGCATAAAGCAAGAAAGAGGGCAACCTGAGATCTACAAAACAGAATCTAACAAAGAAGAGAAGCAAAGGGAATTCCCAGGATGACAGCTGGGTGGCAGGCCTAGAAGGCAAACATTCTAGAATGTACCAGGTGAATAGCAAACTACATGAGGGGTGTCTCCCAGAAAAAGAAATGGAGCTCGTAGATTACTAATTTGACCATACTGAGTGGAGTTTTATGTCACAAAGTTTGGGGCTGAACTCAAGAGAGGTACAGAGAAAAACAAATCAAACAAAAAAAGGCAATGTGATAGAAACAAAATAAAGGAAATATAATAATTGCTACTCTACATGGATCAATTGTGAGCAATAATTCTATGACATTATGCAAATATTGAATATTTTAACCAAAAATTTTTGTATTTGTGGAAGACACATGTGAGTGTATCTGGTGTGTGTGTGTGTGTGTGTGTGTTGGGAGCATATACAAAAGCTAGTTCCCCATTTTCAACAGCAGAAATTTAGAAATAGATCGTTTCCAAACCTAAATAGAAATAAGAAATATCATTAACTATTAGGGTATTATTCAGAGTTGAAGAGTTATATACCAAAAGGAATAGCTGAAAACTGTCAAAAGCAGTTTAAAACAACACAAATTTATTATCTCACATTCCTGTAGGTCAGAAGTTCAGTGCAGCATAACTGAGTTTTCTGCTCAGGGCGTCATAAGACTGAAATCATGGGGTTGGCTGGCCTGGGCTCCCACCTGGAAATACTGGGGGAGATTCTGCTTCCAGGCTCATACAGGTTATCAGCAGGATCCAGTTCATTCTAACACTTTTTACCTTTCATCCTTAAACCAGCAACGGCACTTTGAGTCCTTTTTGTAATTTGAATCACTCTTCTGCTACCAGTCAGAGAAATGTCTTTTAAGTACTCAAGTGATTAGATTGGGCCTATCTAGATAATCCAGGATATCTTCCTATTTTAAGGTCTATAATCTTAACACATCTTCAAAGTCCCTTTTACCATGTACAATAACATTCTCACAGGTTCCAGGGATTAGTGTTGTGGGCATTTTTATGGGGAACAGGAATCAGGGGTCTGCAGGGTGGAACAGCGGATTGTTTTTTATAAGCCCTATGATATTCTTTGACTTTTTAAATTAGGCAGTTTTATTTTGGTCAAATAAATAACAAAAAAATTTAAAGTCAATGACCAAATTTGCAACCACTGAATTCAAATGGACTGGTAGGTAATGCATCAAATGCAGTCTTTATACAAGCAATCTATATTATACAAAGTCCATTTTTGTGTTTCTAGGCAAAATGACCTAAGATCTGAAAAGCGTATTAAGAAATATGTTAGTCCTACAGTATGGGAGAATATATTTGTAAACGACATATCCGACAAGGGGTTAACATTCAAAATACATAAAGAACTCACATGCCTCAACACCCAAAAAGCAAATAACTCTATTAAAAAAGGGCAGAGGATACAAACAGACAATTCTCCAAAGAAGAAATTCAGATGGCCAACAGACACATGAAAAGATGCTCCACATCACTAACTACCAGGGAAATGCAAATTAAAACCACAATGAGATATCACCTCACACCAATTAGGATGGCCAGTATTGAAAAGACTAAGAACAACAGATGCTGGCGAGGATGCGGAGAAAGAACCCTCCTACACTGCTGGTGGGAATGTAAACAAATTCAACCATTGTGGAAAGCAGTACGGAGGTCCCTCAAAAAACTCAAAATAGAAATACCATTTGACCCAGGAATCCCACTCCTAGGAACTTACCCTAAGAATGCAGCAGCCCAATTTGAAAAAGACATATGCACCCCTATGTTTATTGCAGCACTATTTACAATAGCCAAGAAATGGAAGCAACCTAAGTGTCCATGAGTAGATGAATGGATATAAAGATGTGGTACATATACACAATGGAATATTATTCAGCCATAAGAAGAAAACAAATCCTACCATTTGCAGCAACATGGATGGTGCTAGAGGGTATTATGCTCAGTGAAATAAGCCAGGCGGAGAAAGACAAGTGCCAAATGATTTCCCTCATTTGTGGAGTATAACAACGAAGCAAAACTGAAGGAACAAAACAGCAGCAGAGTCACAGATTCCAAGAAGGGACTAGTGGTTACCAAAGGGGAGGGGTGGGGGAGGGCGGGTGGGGAGAGAGAAGGAAATAGAGGGGTATTATGATTGGCACACATGGTGTGGGGAGGATCATGGGGAAGACAGTGTAGCACAGAGAAGATAAGTAGGGACTCTGTGGCATCTTCCTACACTGATGGACAGTGGCTGCAATGGGTATGGGGGGGACTCGATAATATGGGTGATTGTAGTAACCCCATTGTTTTTCATGTGAAACCTTCGTAAGAGTGTATATCAATGATACCTTAATAAAAAAATTATAAAATAAATAAATAAATACGTTAGGTACAGCCATGGTTGGGCTCTTGTGAAAATTCTGATTTGAATGGATCACAGGGCTTATCCAGTGTATCAATTCCTTTGCTCTTACTGTTGTATCAAGGGGCCTACTCTGGTTATTGTTGGCAGTCACTGCTAATATCTAGGTACTTCCTATAGCCAAGAGTAGGAGGTGACCGTACAAATATTTTCTTGCTTTGTAAAACAAGTCATCTTAGTTTTTGCTGGATGTCAGAATGGAGCTAATCTAGTCCAGCCTCCTCATTTCACAGATGAGAACACTGACACTCAGAGAGAGAAAGGGGCTGGCCCATGCTATCGCTGCTATTCATTGCCAAGATCCTCATTTCCAAACGAGCTCCACAGTTTTTGGCCACTGTTCTGAGCCTTGGATGGAATGATCAGTCACTAAGTCTAACATGCTCATCTTATAAATGGGGAAGCAGACATAGAGCAGAAGAGATACCTGCCCAAGGTCATTTGGAACTCTCAAATTCTAACTTAACGTTTCTTTCTCTTGTAGAAAATAGTCTCTCTCTGACCAACCATCTGACACCAAGCCAAATCTTATTTCACTTTGAATGAATGCACAAATGGATGTAAAGGCACTGTAAAAAGTACACTTTGCAATGAAATGATTTAAATTTTCAGTCTTCCAGTTGATAAGCACTTTGGAAATAATTTGAAATTAGATGTTTCTTCTTTAGGTAGCTGCCTCCTTAGGACATGTAAGTACATCACTGACTATATTATACAGGCCCTAAAGTCAGGCCCTGACTTGTTTTCCAACTGTGACTCAGTCACTTACTAGCTGTGTGATTTTGCATATATAATTCAATCATTTTATGTCTCAGTTTCTTCATCCATAAAATGAAGATAATAATGCAACCTATCTCACAGGACTAATACGGGGACTTTGTGAAATAATACACATAACTTGGTACACAGTAGCCACTCAAGAACTATTTTCTCTTCTTACATAATGGCCTAGCTAATAAATGTTGAAAGCTAGCAGTGAAATATTTTCCTAATATAATGGTAAACTGAAAGTGTGACTGCTAGGTAAGACAGTTAAAGGTCCAAGAACCGTCAAGAAGAAATCACCTTGGAAATTGATGTCAAAAACATCTTGCGCATCCAATGTCAATAAAATTCCTCTCTTAAAGTAAAAAGCATGCCAAGACTTAGCTACAGTGTTTATAGAAACTTTATTGCTTGGTCTAATCATTAGGGTTTAAAAGAAAAGAGCATGTGAAGTAAGTGCTCCTGTTCGCTTGCTTTCTTCTAAAGCTACTAATAGTCTAGCAGCATAACATGCTACTCATGTGAGCACAACGTTGTGCTTATAAAAGAGCAGGACTTCATGGAAAGGACAAAATGGTAAATTACCCTGGAGATCAAATGTGCTTGGATCACTCTGGCTTCTCTCCCCACGAGAGGAGGTGAACATGTTTGTGGCTATAGGAATTTGTTTTCCATGAATCTCATATACATATACAACCTCGAGTGTCCTTGGTTAAACATTTTCTGTCACAATATTCAGTGTGTTGATGTATTAAGACTCAAAAGGAGACTCCTTATTAAACACAAAATAAAATGATACTTAGCTGGAGATGGATTTCCAGAATCTTCTTGGATCATTCTAGATAGTAACCAGAGGTAATCTCACCAAGATCAGAACCCCCTACCCATACACTAGAGTTTGGATCCTGTAAAGATTCAGGGTAATTAACAATTGTGGTCTGGCTAAAGACCTATTCCTAGAGTTTAACACAAATGAGAGAAAACCCTCCATGACATTCAAACCATTTTGCTATACTTACAGAAAACACAAAACTACATCACCATCTCTTAAGAGGACAGCTATTGAAAACTGATTTTCTTATTCTCCAATGTAACCTGCTAATGTGATTGATCTGTAACTATGGAGACCCCGTCATGTACATATCATGACAGTCCCCTTATGTTGTAGTCTACTTTAAGCTTAATATGGGAAAGGATCTGTTCTCCATTTTCTTTAATTAGCATAACCACAACTTACCAAATACTTATGACCCTTTGGGTACTGCTTGCAAAAGCCATACTAATATTAACTTAAGTGCATGCCCTTATCAGAAAGCAGGCATGCTGAGAACAGCAGAGAAGTTTATGATAAATTTTTTAAGATAAAATAGCTATTGTGGAATTTTTCCACATTTATTCTTTTAACTTCTATTTTTCCTTCCACCCACGCCTCACAACACTTTTCCCAAAATAAGACCAAAGGAAAACATTTGGGTGATTACAAAAGACAATTAATATTTATTTCACTCAAGCTTTCTATAAGAAGTTAAACAAAATGATCCCTAGTTGAAAGCGTTACAAAGAAAGTTGACATTGTTTCACGTATCCTCCAGTGCCCAGGTGAAAGTACAACATATTTCAATGAAAGAATAAGAATGACCATCCTTACTGTGGGCTTATTTAGGTATGTGGAGGGAAAAAAATCCAAACAGGTTAGATGTAAAATAGTAAATGAACCTATGAGTTTTCTACAGATGATGGGAATCCCACTGATGTATTAAGGTCTCCAAGAGCTCCCAAGACCTGGGGTCACTTCGCAGTGATCATAAGACAGCCATAGGTGCTCCCATAATTCACTGCCCCCTTTTCCCTCCACTATTTTACTGCTAACAGAGGGATATGGAAACAAAATACAATTTCCTCACTCCCAGGCTGCATGATGTTCAGCATCAGTAGTTCTTGGGTAATTGGAATGGCAAAGCCCTGCCTCCGCCCATGCCATCTAAATAGGGCAACAGGAAAAATGGCTTTGAGTGGGGCATTTTAAGTGTTTTGCTTCCCAGAATTATACAAGACCTCGCCAGGAAGTAATCTCATTCCTACACAAGAAAACCAACTATCCTGTCTAGAGAGCAGCAGAACAAAGGCATCTACTATGCCTGTCTCCAGGCCTCAATCTGACCTCAGAAATAAAAGCACTGGGAGCAAACACCTTGACACTGACCCTTGCCATGAACTCTAATTTCCTCAGAAAAGCCAGGGTGCAGTGCTCCTCCACCACAGTGCAAGCAGGTTCCACTTTTGCCTAAACCTGTGGAGAGCAGGGATCTCTGATTTCCCTTCCCCTAAGAGCAGGAATTGCCAAGTAATACAAATGGGTGAATGTTTGGAGAACTAGTGAAATAAAATTGTCAAATTTCTACCATTAATTGGAGTCTGTGTGTATGAGGAGGGAAACACTGGGTGAGGGGGACTTCCCATTTCCATACGTCTTTACATTTGGAGGAAGCAGAGGAGCAGAGGGAATATCTATATACGTATATGCTATGGGGATGAGGGAGAATGGAACCCCAACATATGCAGAAAAAGAATGCAAATATTGGAGTTTTGGATGGTGGCTATCAATGAGACACAAAACCTACTAATAACCATTTGTGGCAGTAAGGGGAAGACACAGCTGTTTTTTCCCCCAAGCAAATAAGTGAATACCTCCTGTTTAGAAAATATGTAGAGAAATGGTAAATGCTGAAAACCTTCAAATAAATGCAGAATCATATAGAAGTTACAAAATATGCAAGAATTAGCCTTTGTTTCTCAGCCTACCCACACTTTAACTGAGATGCAAATTACTCCTTGCTCCTCTAGATGTTCTGAGCAGATTTATATTCTAATATCTAATGAAAGGTGAAAGACTACAGTGAAGGGAATGAGGGGGAATGCAAAAGGGGAAATTAGTGTGTGAACTGGGGAGTTGAAAGGTCTGAAAATGACAGGTGGGGATAAACTGAGGCCCAACTAGACTGTCAACACTCTGATGGAGTCCATGCCTCATACCAGGGGGCTTGGCACAATCTGGACACATAGTAAACATGTGAGTAGCAGAGGTGAAGAAAAAAACAATACATCATTAGAAACTGCATGGTTCAAGCTGTAATATCCAATAAGTCATTCTTCCTCCACTACCCTGAAAAGCCTGAAATGGCTTTGAAAGTTCTTGGTAAAGAAGCTGCCTCGGCTTTTCCTGTAGTTGTCATCGTCACGGGCAACACTGATGTCTGGGCCTTTCAAAGCAGAAGAAAATGATTAAAGGGGATGACGATTCCCAACTGTCAAGAGTTTTAAGAGCCACAAACATTACTCGGTAGCATCTCAAACAACAGGTTTATCAATTTTTTTGCTAGACGTTGTCTGTAACTCAAGTTTGGCATTATAGTATTTGCACCCAAAATGAGTTCCCCCCAAATAAAACTTGATGGTATTGTTGGACACAAAAAATACAAAGCAGGCATAGATCACTCAGGAAGTTGTCACAACCCTTGATAAGATTAACTCTACTGCCATCAACACTTTTTGCTTTGTTCCCTAGTTTGAAGCCTTTGCAAGGGATGTCTGCTTTTATAATTCATCAAGAATGACTCCATTCTCTTCTCCAGAGGGCCCCTTCTTTTTAGTTTTTTTGATGCATGACTCAAGGTAGACCTAAGGCTCTTATGAGCCGTTTTTAAATGGTCCAGTAGTTTCAGTTTTCATTTAACAAGTTCCCAGATAACAAATGGGGAATGGGATGAATCTTCACAAGGTCACATTGAAGGTTAAAATAAATTATCCCCATCATTGAGAGGCTCTCTTCAGGTTTTCTATCAGCACTACAGAGTCAGTTTCTTCCTTGGTTTGCTTCTCATAGATGTCATACTTCTTCCAGTGCTGGAAGAGAGGGAAAAAATACACGATGACTTTTCTACACAGTGTTCTTTCCCTGAGTACTCACAGCCAATGTTTATGTTTAGGATTGCGTGCATGAAATCATGAGTGTTTTTCTGTTATGTTTTCCTTTTTGACCTAGGAATCTTCATCTATTTGAACAGTTAATGAAACAAAACAATCATGAATTAACATTTAGTGGAGGGGGGGAAGCGTGGGATTGTTACATGACATTTAATGGCTATCTCAAGACATAAACAAATTTGGACATCTGCAAAATTGGAAACAAAGTCTTTTTTAAGGAGATTTTCTTCCTTCAACTGTTTCTACCATTATTTTATTACTACTCCAATTTGACCACTACTCCAAAGATATAATCAGCCCCAAAAGTCAACTAGCATCTAAGTAATACATAAAACATCCCAAGAAGTCTTAGTGCAGCAAAAACTTTGTAAGACCGTATACTTACAGCTTCATATAACATTATTTGCTAGAACAGGGCATTATATGTAAGGTAAGGTCACTTTGAACTCAATTTAAGCGTGTCTGTTATGGTGAAAGCCAATATCCTGGTTTTTGCCTTCTTTACTTTTAAGTCAAGGGGAAGGGTGAAACCTGAGCTAAGTATCCTCATCTGTAAATTTAGGTTGTTAAAGCAGGTGTAGGCAAACTATAGCCTAAGGGTCAAATCCAGCAGACCACCTCTTATTATAAATAAAGTTTTACTGGAATATAGCTACACCCATTTGTTTCTGTATTGTGTCTATGGCTGTTTTCACTCTACAACACCAGAGCTGAGATGCTGTGACAGAAACCGAATGGCCTGCTAAGCCAAAAATATTATTGTCTGGCTCTTTACAGAAAAAGTTTGCCAACCTGTGAACTAGATTATTTCTAAGCTCCTTTTCTGCTCTGGTGTTTTCTGGTTCTATAAGCCTAGGGAAGGAAATGGAAAGACAAAAACAAACAATGGCAACAATGACTATTCGGCTATCTCAGGTTGTGCAATTGGAGATGAACTGGGCAAGTCAGGAGCAGCCAGTCTTACAAAGCCTATGGAGGGATGAGGTGGAAAAGACTGCTTAAAATACTCAAGTTATTCCAAATGAATTATTTAACCCTGATATTCCTAGAATAGCTAAAATTAAAAATACTATTACAAGAGCTGATGAAGATGAAGAGTAGCTGGATCTCTCAAATACTGTTGGTGGAAATGTAAAATAGTACATCCACTATGGAATAGAGTCTGACAGTTTCTTATAGAATTAAACATACACTTATTGCATGACCCAGAAATCCCACTCCCAGATATTTACCCAAGAGAGATGAAAACATATGTCCACACAAAGATCTCTATGTGAATGATCATATTATAAGATATATAATAAATAAGAATAGAGTTATAAAAGTTGTAACTTTATTCATATAAGGCAAAAGCTGGACACAACCCCAATGTCCTTGAACAAGTGAATGGTCAAATAAACTGTGGTACAGCCAGATCATTGAATACTGCTCAGCAGGGAGAAGAAATGAACTACATGGGGACAGTAGTACAGCACAGAGAATACAGTTAATGATTCTGTAACATCTTACGACGTTAATAGTGACCACATTAGAGGGGGTGAGGATTTAATTAAATAGGTAACTGTCAAACCACTGTTCATATTTGTTGCATTATTTGAAACCAACACAAGATGATATATCAATGATACTTTAACTAAAAAACTGCAAAAGGAAGATGTTCAAACAATTGGGCCGACTAATAGAAAGCTAATGTTGTCACTAAATTGAATTTCAAATGAATTTTACATCCATAGTTCATTTTGCTAATTTCATTCTCTGTATTTTGTAATTTGTTGACATTGATTACTTAAGCAAATAATATCTATGTACCAAGATCTTGTAGTAATAGGAAATGCCTCACATGATCATAAAAAAAAAACAAAAAATGAACTACTAATACACAGAACAATATGGATGTCTCTGAAATGCATTATGCTGAGTGAAAGAAGCCAGGCTCAAAAATATGTATACTGTATGATTCCATTTATGTGAAGAGGCAAAACTTTCAGGACAGAAATCAGATTAGTGGTTGCCAGGGTATAGGGCCAGGGGACAAGGGTTGAGTGCAAAGGGGCACAAGGAAGCTTTTGCAGGGATGATGGAAATGTTCTTTATCTTGACTGGAGTGGTGGCTACAAAATTGCATATACTTGCTAAAACTCCTCTAACTGTACACTTAAAAAGAGTAAATTTTTATTGTATGTAAATGAAATCAATAAACCTGATTTTTAAAAATATGACATGCTCACACATTCTAATAAAAAACACACTGGAAAAATGATATAACCTTGAAGTAATGGCTTATTCAATAAATGGCACTAAGACAACTGGCTAAGCATTTGAAAAATAAAGTTAAGCCCTACTTCATAGCCTACATGGATAAATTCCCTATGAACTGAAGACCTAAGCATAAAAAAACAAAACCAAAATAATTACTAGAAAAATATATTGGGCAACAATTATATAAACTGAGGTAGAAAAGGGCCTTCTATGCATAAAAAATAAAAGCAGATTTGAGTGCAAGAGAAAAAAACTTTTATACACCATTAATTACCCTAAATATAATACAAAGGAAAACATACATGACAAATCAAAGGAGTAATAACTGATATATAAACAGAGATTTACAAACCACCAAGTTTCAAATAGATGAATATGGCAGGGAAAATATGGACAATGAATGAGAATTTCATAGAAGAATTAATTTAAACCAATGAATATATAAGAAAAATAAAGGTTGAAACAAGATGCCCCTTTTACTCTGTATCAAATTGGCAAGAATTTTGTAAAAAATAAGATACATTCACACTGATAAAAGTGTGGCCAAACAACCACTCAGACATACCAGTGGTAGGTATATAAGTTGGTATAACCTAGTGGTACTCTAAGCTTCTTGGGAAAAGTTTAAGTGTACGTATTCTAATGCCCCTATATCCTTAATGTGAAGGAATTATACTCTACGCATGTAACCAGGGTGTTTTAACAGCATAGATTATATATTCTTATACATTAGTAAAATAGATATACCTTATTTTTTTTAACCTCTAAATAATATTTCATTGCATGAATGCACTATAACTTGTTTAACCAGTATCCTTAATAGACATTTAACCTGTATATCCTGTGTGGGTAACAATTTGTCAATATCAAAGAATTTAAAACATGAGTAATCTCCTTTGACCCAGCAATCTTAACTTCTGATGATCTATTCCAAGAAAATAACACAATCTGTATACTCAGCTGCAAAATGACGCCAATAACAATGAAATTTAGAATTCATCTAAATGTGCAGTAATAGGGACTTGGTTAAATACATAATATATTCACACAATGGAATACTATTTAGTCATTGAAAAGGGAATTACAGGATCAGGGGTGGCACACTTTTTCTGTAAATGGCCAGATGGTATATTTTCAGCTTTGAGGGCCAACTAGTCTCTGTCACAATAACTCAACTCTACCACTGTCACATGAAAACAGCCATAGATAATATATAAATGAATAGGCATGACTATGTTCCAACAAAACTATTTATGGACACTGAAATTTGAATTTCATGTAATTTTCATGTGCTATGACATAGTATTCTTCTTTACATTTTTTCAACTATTTAAAAGTATAAAAATCACGCAGGCTGTACACACACAAGCAAGAGGCAGGCAGGAGTTCGTCTGTGGTCTGAAGTCTACAGGGCAATCCTGGGAGGAAGGCAGTGGTTGGCAGCCTAGTTTGTGAATCTCCCCAAATGACACCACAAAAACTACAAGTAGGAAAGGTAAAGTAGGGCAAGTAGGACAGCCAAACCAAAAGCACAGACACAATCTCCAACAAAATCAGATCAAAATGATTCCCCCAAGAGCCCTGAAATATGAGTGGGTGGGGACAAATCAGAGCTAGCTGTAAGAGCAAAATGGTATTAGCTGTGGAAGAGTATGGAGAGGGAATTAGCAGGGACTAGATCTGAGAACTCTAAAATACCTCACTCAAACTTCAGCAAACTGATTCATGACCAACAGACTGGCAGGGGTTTGCACACTCAAACAGTGTTTGAGTGCAATCAGTCTGCAGTACAGCTTGGGAGCCACCGAAGCCCCTGTCCTGGGCGAAATCCCACCCTCAGGAGCAATTGGTGGGGACAGGCTCCACCCTGGCCGGGACAGACAAGAGAGACAAAACTCAAGGGCACAGACAAGACTGACAGATTTTATAAAGTAATTCACTGTAATTTTGAATAGTCAAAAACAATGCAAGATGGAATTCTATAGCCATGAGGTTAGGAAAAAAATATCCTACATCAAGCGAAGCCTCTTTGTAAAAGTTCAAGAAAACTAATTTCATGTAAAAATAAGCAACAGGATAATATCCTTACAGAATTAAAACATGCCAGAAAGATACATCCACAAAAATATAGGTGAAAATTATAGTTCAGTATTTTAAAACTAGTTAAAATTAAGAAAATGTTACATGATATGAAAAAATGTACATGAGATAGAGGAAAAGAAAAATTCAGAAAAAGAACAACTCAGAAGTGATATGGTAAGACTCAGAAAAGAATTGGAAGTAAAATAAAATCATTATTTCAGGAATGAAGACTAAGCCAGAAGGAACACAGGGGCAAATAAAATAGATAATATCTTAAGAGAAACAGAAGATGAAAAGGAGAATTTTTTAATAAAAAAGAAATGAAGGTGGATGAAAATCATTCAAGGATGTGACAAATACAAAAGACAGGCAAAGAAAACAAGGGAACAGAATATAGCCTATAAGTGAAGAAATTTTTACTGAAAAAAATTTTTTTAGTTTGAATCTATATACTGAAAGGCACACCATGTACCTTAGAAAATCAACCCAGAATGACCAACAACACCAAGACATGTTCTGGTAATATTACTGGACTTTGAAGAAAAGAAGTCTTTTGACAACCAGGCAAAAAAGACCAAGTATTTTAGTAAGAAAGAAAATTATATTGTCAGCAGACTTTGACAACATTTGATGCCAGAAGAAAATGGATGTCATATTTAAAATGCCCAAGGCTAGAACATGTGAGCCATGGATTTTTATATCTAATAAAATGACTTTCAATAATAATGCAGCAAACTCCATCAAGGTGTAAAAAATTCAGGAAGTGTTGGTTCCATGAATTCTGATAAAACTTTCAGAGGTTCAAACAACCAAAATGACTGGAGACACACCAACATAAACACCAGTAGTAAGCATCAAATACATACCCTCACAGAATTAAGTCTAAATGGGAGCTATAATATATATACTATGCATTATATAGTATATGATGGTTATATGCGCTGACAATGTAGATGCAGGAATTTAACAATGGGGAAAGAATGAGGAGAACATAGGGAAAAATTGTTTTTAATGATCATTAAAGTATGTTTTATAATTTGTCAGAAGTTCAGAAATTCCATTAGTTCCACTGGTTTCTTTCTCACCTGCTAAATTCAAAAAAATTAAATATGAGCATTTTATTAAAACATATAATATGAATGGTTAAAGGTGTGGACTGGAGAATCAGGATACCTAGGTTCACGTTTCAGCTCTGATATCTGTCAAATTTGGATCTTGTCTTGGCTATGTATTAGCAACGTAACACTGAGCAATTAATTACACATAACCCCTCTGGTACCTCATTTTCTTCATCTATATAATGGAGATATTGGGGACAAAGTAATGAGGGAAGTGCTAGAAAAGTCTCTGACATATAGCAAAAGTTCGGTAAGTATAAACTATTATTGCTGTCACTAATATTTCACTTACCAATAAAAGTATTTCCATTTCTCTATTCTGTCCACATCAAATCTAATAAAGATGCTTATATCTGGGTGATAGGATTAGGAGTGATTTTATTTTTCTCTTTTGGTTACCTGTACTTCTCATGTCTCTACAATAAATATGTATTGCCTTTAAAAGAAAGAATATTTTAACTTCTAAAAATGCACCCTGAACATTACACTTTCATTGGTTTCTGGTCATTAGACCCAGTGCTTAGCTGTGCTGGACAGGAAAAAAGCAATCTGTTTTCATTAAGTAAACACTGAGGCAGAAATAGCTTCTAAGATATTTTTTCAATTGCTTTTTTTTATTCCTAAAACTTGTATTACTCATTTTCACTCATCATCAGCATCATGGCCTTATCCTGAGCACTGCTTCTATAAATATGTTCATGTAAGAAACAGAACAAATATTCTGACCTATTATTCAATTTTGTGAATTATGTGTCAGTCTAATTTTAAAATTACTTGTAGAAAAAAAATCCACAAAATTACCAGTCCATACTTCAATTCTTACACTACCGATTTTTTAAACAAGACAATTAACAATAGAATAATGGCCAAAGATAAACAGCATAGATGGAAAAAAATCAGTGTTTAGGAGGCTAACACAACTGGCTTTTAGTTGTTGAGTCATCTAATTCTAGAAATATAGTGTGCTATACAGGCTTTTATAAAGAAATTAACAACTTTCATAGTATAATGGGACAAGTCTCAGTTTAAGAGTACTTTTAAGATTTAGTTACTTGCCACACTGAATTTTCCATAGAAGTGCATTTCATGCACCTAAGCACCATGTAAAACATGGGCCTTTTGTATGCAAGTCACCTGATTACCTTCCCGTCTTCTTCAGATCAACATTCACAACAGAAGATTGTACAATATGAGTTGTAGATCCCCATGCTTTAAAATCACTGCATCTTAAAAAAGAACTAGTTGAATGTGGTGTGGAGGGGACTAGCTTAGTACCATTTGAGGTGACTATGAATCCAACCCCTCACTTTAAAAATTAAACATGTATCCTGCCTTTCCAGTAGAAACTGAATTCCAGAACCACCAAAGAGCCTAGTGGATGACCAAAAGTAGTGCTTTATAGAAAAGTGCCAGCTTATAAATGTAAATTAAATGACAGAGGTGATAAATCATCCTTCCATAACCCCTAATGAAATGATTCATTCAAGCAAGGATACCAGCTGGCATAAAAAGCATTATGAAGAGTTGACAGGGAGCTAACATAACATCCCACAGACTATCTTCATGTGGCAAGGGGATAATAAGTGTAGATGGCAGGAGCGGCCACACTTGTTGTCATCTTAAATACAGTGCTCAATCTTAGCTTCACTAATGGCATGACAACTGGACATTATCTGTCTCCTGCCAACTGGGACAGTTGGAAAATTTTAAATATGGACTATTAGATGATATTAAGAAATTAAAATTTTTAAAGTGTGGTCATGCTATTTTGGCTATGTAGGAAAGCATTCTTAGTTTTCTAAGATACACACTGAAGTACCAAAAAAAAAGAAATCAGCAGTATTTAGAAGTCAACTCCAAGGAATGCAAAACTGGCACAGTAGTAACAATACAATTGATTTCCAAGAAGTGGGGGAAGAAAAGACAATTTTTTATGGATGAAAAAGAAATGCAGATACAGAGGAGAAGCAATTCCCTCTGCACAGTTTCCCGGCCCCCAAATATGGCCAGGAGCCCAATTAGTCACAAAGAAAAGGCAAACAGCAAAGCAACAGGAAGAAATGCTGTTGGCCAAAATATTACTATAGTAATGAACAAAACACTGTCAAAACACTAGAAACCTTAAGGTAAACTATACAGGAGATTTATTTGTGGCCACACCTAAACATGCTTTTTTTTTTTTTTAAAGAACCACTACTGATTGGAAGAAATTTTTCTTCCACTATTTGTGAAAAAAATGTTTGGGAAGGGCATGCCTTATTTCTTTGGATTAGAAGTTGGTAACCTGGGGCTACAATGACTTCTAGTTCAGATTCTGAAATTACCTTTCTAAGTGAATAGTCCTTGAGGAATTTCTCTGTGGCCCCCATGTCCCCATCTCTAAGGTGAGAGGATAGGGCTAGAACATAGTTCTGAAAAATTTATAGTTAAAGATAAATAATTAAACATGTAAATATCTCCTTCATTAGATGACCTCTAAGGTCATGTTCATACTGTAATTCAATGATTCTAGAAGTAAAAAGTTAGTTTTTCTGCATATATGCAGTTCAATTTGTAAGGATTGCTGCTATGTAGAGAAAGTGGATTATTCATTTGGTTAAAAGACAAACATGAAAATTCATCCTATTACCCTCACCCCTGTCTGGCATTTTTATTATACTTTTAAACACTGATTTTATTTAATGGTCTGCAACCATCACACAAAAAAAACATTTTATGCTTTTAGTGGTCCATCTTGTCAGTGTATCCACCTCACTAAATTATAGAATTACCTGACTCATCAGCACGACATATTATCCTCTAGACAGCAAATCGGAAAAAAGCAATTTTCCCATCTCTATGAAAGATCACTCACTCTATCACCGAAGCTTGAGACCTTGAAATTGTTTTTTACTCTCCCTATCTTTCAGCATCCACACAGAGTCACCAGGTTGCACTGAGTTTCTTTAATAATGTCTCTTGCATCAATCTCCTCTGCTACCATCTAAGTTCAAGCCCCTATTATCTCTCTCAGATCCGGATGGCCACAACATTCTCTTTTCCCTTAATGACTTCCACAGGGTTTCTTTTTATTATAGAAGTAATACAGGCTCATTATAGGCAATTTGGAAGTTTCAGAAAAGTAGAGAAAAGATAATATTATCGACAGTCCTTCTGCCCAGAAATTATCATTTTGACCCATTTTCATTAATTGTTCTACGTATATATTAATGCATTTTAATAAAATTAGGATTGTAATATACTACACATCTATGATATGTTTCTTACTCTTGCATCATAATATTTTGCTATGACAATAAATGCTTGGAAAACCTAACCTTTTCTCTTGATTGTTGATGTTTCATTGGTTTTTAATTATTGATGTCAGAAACAAATGATGCACTGATATCCTTGTATCACTGTTGGATCAAAATAGATTTCTAAAAGTATAATTTCCTAAAAGTAGAATTAAAAGGTCAAGATTGTTGTTACATTTTATAAAGTCACCCTCCAGATAGAATATACAGTCGACCCTAGAACAATATGGGTTTGAATTTCACAGGTCCACCTGCATACAGATTTTTTTTCAATATATACATTGGGAAATTATTTGGAGATCTGTGACAATTTGAAAAAACATTTTCTTTTCTCTAGATTATTTTATTGTAAGAATACAGTGTATAATACACAACATATAAAATATGTGTTAATCGATGGTTTATGTTATTGATAAGGCTTCTGATCAATAGTAGATTACTATTGGGGAAGTCAAAAATTATACACAGATTTTCAACTTATGGAGGGTTGGCATCCCTAACTCCCTACATTGGCTCAAGGGTCAACTGTATACCATTTTACAGGCCCACTAGCAGTACATGAAAAGTGTCAGTTCCCCCATCCCTTGTTAACACTGGATATTATCACTTTTTAGAAATGTATTAGACTGGAAATGTATATTTCATCAATGCTTTAGTTGTATGTCTTATATATATTAGTGAGTCCAAACATGTTTTCATAGACATTGGACATTTGTGTCTTGGTACTTTGACTAGTCTTCATTCTGCTAAGAGAGGTAGCATATTCAAACACCTTTCAGGGGTCTGGCATGTCAGGCCAATGTGTGAAACCACAGTGAGAATTGGGAACAGTAGGACTTGACATGAATTGGTAGACTGTGTGCCCTGCTTAAAATTCCAAATTGAAAAATTCTAAATATACCACACTGGCCAAGCAAAACATCTATAGGGCAAATTCAGGACTAGGCTCCCTGTTTGCTACCATGCTAGTGCCTCCATTCTCTAATCCATTCCCTCTAGACTGTTGTCAAAATGACATTCCTAATACTTCCCCATATAAGGCCAGACATAATGTGACTCCAGATCTTTTTCTCAGAACTCCCCTATTCCAACCCTCTACTTCTATCATACAGAAGTCTTAGAAGGGAGTGAGGTTCTTGAGGACAAACATTCTATTTTACCAAAGGCAATGTGACATAGCGGAAAGAGCAAGAAACCTAGAACCAGATATTCCTGGGTCAAAACCCACCTTACTACCCACGAGCTGGGTAACTGCCGTAATGTTACTTACCCTCACTGAGGCTCCATTTCCTCATCTGTAAAATGGTACTAACAGCACCTACACCACAGGGGGGTTATGAGGATACAATAAGGGAATACAAGCAAAGCACTTAATACACTGTGTACACATAGTAGACTTTCAATGACTGATGAAATGAAGAAAGAGACAGGAAAATATCTTTAACATCCTAAGGAAAAATATCTGTAACAGTGATTTTCAAAGTGTGCTCCACAAACTGTCTTGCCAGGATAGCAATCATCTGTGGGTGCCTGTTAAATATGCAGATTCCTGGGACCCATCCCAGACGTGCTGGCTCAGAATTTCTGGAAGTGGGGCATAGGACTTTATATTCTTACAGGCATTCCAGTTGTTTGGGACTCAGCTGATGTTGAAGAACCACTGGGTGCCATATTCACCTCAGTTACACTGTAAAGTCTCATCAGGCACTGACTTGTGGATGTACCTGCCTGGTGGTGCCCTATGCCCTAGAGCCTGGCAGAGTTACCCATTGTCTGTGACCATGACCTGGTGAAAAAATGATCCAGATGAATCCTCCTCTAATAGCACATCAGGCTCCCTGCCTTCCTTCCCTAGCCACATATCATCACTGCCATTGTGAATCACTCATATAATAAAAATAGTAAGAATTGCTTAGGGATTAAAGATAAGTACAAAGTACTATGAATAGTAATACTAATCACACTAACACTAATAAGCACCTACAACGTGACAGGCATGTTAAGCGGTTTTTATGTATGAAATTAATTTAATCCACATAACACTATGAGGCACATGCTCTCATTACCTCCGCTTCACAAATGAGAAAACTGAGATACAGAGAGGTTAAGGAAGTGCCCTAAGGTCAAAGACATGGTAAATGACACAGCAGAGATTTGAATCCAGACAAGCTGACTCCAGAGCCCAGGCTATTATCTCCTATACTGTACTACTTCCCGAAATTAACTGCCCTATGCCTAATATTACTAATTTAATATATATACAATAATATTGATATTTATTTCAGTTACTGTCTTTTTAATTTTATTTGGGTGAATGTATTTATCAGAGAAACCTCAAACTCTTTTGTTCCCCTAAGGCCTTAGGTCTTCAACCACAAATTCTAGCAAGACAGTCTATAGGAAACTAACTACAACAGGTGGGGTAAGGGTTGCTCTATTTCCATGTCTTGAAGGGGCTGGCTTTCTAGGCAATAGCATGAATAAAATCTACTTCAACTGTTTATTCTATCTTTCTATTTCCCCAAGTCAAGTTTTAAAAATTATCCAAGAGTCAGAGGCCTGCCTATCTGGCTAGTTTCATAAGGAAGCCTCTTCCACTGAAAGTTTGGATCAAATAGGTTCCCCACCCCACAGACAGAACCAAGCCCAGAGATGAGATGGGCAAAACATTCTGGGGACTTCTTAAATGGAATGCTTAGCCTGAGCTACAACATTGTAAATCAACTCTTTACTCTTTTAGATAAAATGTACGTTAAAATAACCAATTTTGAAATGAAGCTCTAACACATACAACATGGATGAACCTTGAAAATACTACGCAAGGGAAAGAAGCCAGACACAAAAGAACAAATACCACAGGATTCCACATCTATGAGAATAGGCAAATTCATTGACATAGAAAGTAGAATAGAGGTTACCAGGGGCTGGGGGGAATGCGGAGTTACTGTTTAATACGCACAGTTTCAGTCTGAGATAATGAAAATATTCTGGAAACAGTGATGATGTTTGCACAACACTATAAATGTACTTAATGCCATTGAACTCTCAGTACATTTAAAAATGGTTTGAAATGTCAAATTTTATGCTATGTATATTTTACAAAAATTTTTAAAAATCTGATAGCCTCAAAAAACAGAACTTTGGACCTCATGGAGTCAGTGCTTACCAAGGTATCATCATTCTGGTCTCCAAACATTTCTTTAAATATCTTGCCAGGATCAGGAATTGGAGGGAATATAATATCTTGAGCCTTTAAGAAAACAGAGACATCTTTGAACAAATCTTCCAGCCCACAGAAACGTCCCACTTAAATAGAGCCATACTAAAGGAGGCCTGGACAACAGACTTAGCACACAAGTCATCTATACTGATAAAACAGTTGTGAAGAAATTTCCAGAACAAGCTGAGAAATCAATGTCCTAAGAACATCAAGTGTGAGGGAAGCAAGAGAGCCAGTGGGATAGGCAAATTACTTATACCCTATCATTAAAAAATTTTTTCAGCTGCTGCAACATACTAGACAAATAAAAAATTGTATATATTTGAGATGAACATGATGTTTTCACTTTATGAGTACATTGTGAAGTTATGACCACAGTCAAGCTAATTAATACATTCAGCACCTCACATGGCTATGATTGTATGATTGTGTGTGTATGTGTGTGAATTATATCCTATCATCTAAATAATAATGGTGCTTTACTTATCATAGACAATGGGGGCTTGTGGCTTATAATTTTGAAAAAAATAATCTTCTTCAAAGATGGTGGCATGAGAGGTGAGACAGAGGCTTCCTCCTAAAACCGCATATAACATGAAAATAAACCTACTACAACTACTCTTGAAAGAGCAACGGGAAAGAGGACTACAACAAACTGCATACACCTGGAGACAAGAGCAGCCCTCACAGAAAACAGTAATGTACTAAAGCTGTGGTCCTGCGGGATCCAAGCCCTTCCCCCACCCCAGCTCACTGGCAGGAGGAACAGGAACAAAGCAGAGAGGGAGTGGAGAACTGGGACTGCTGAATACCTAACTCTGGAGACCTACTCTGGGAACACAAACCTACATTTCATGGTGCTTGCATGATATTCTTGTAATTAGGGGGTTGGAAAGCTAAGACAGGCAGAATTCCTGGAGAGACTGGGATTCCAGCTGCTTGTGAAATCAGGGATCCATACCCAGCTGCTCTGGGGCAAAAGAAAGGCAGGAAGTCTGAGAGACTTCCTAACAAAGAAGACCTTAGCAAGAGGCCTGCTAAGGGGGCAAGGACTGCACAGAGCTTACTGCTCAGGGGAAAGGACAGGTAGACAAAATTGTCCAGGTGTACTCTGCCAAGCAGATTGGGAGTTTTCATGATCTTCAGGTGTGCCAGCTCCCTGGCTGCCTACACAGCTCCAAGAACCCTTCTGTGACAGGCAGACTAGTGCACCTTTCACCTGGCCAGCCCCACCAGGCTTGCAAGCCTGGAAGCCCTTCCCTGGTGTTGGGCCAAACGGAGGGAGGATCTGTCTACAGCAACTTAAAAGGCAAAGCACAGAGGCTTATACCTGTGTGCTCAGCCCACTGGTTCAGACAGTGGAGACAGGCATAGCAGCCAGGAACCAGGAAACAGCCCTTTCCTCCCCCAAGGCACCAATAACACTCCCCCACAATCCCTGACATTGCTTCAGGGGCTAAGCAACTCCAGAGAGTAGAGCTTCTGGGCACTAGAGGGCTCCATGCACAAATATGAAACGCCAAAGGAACCTGGTCCAGAGTAAAATTATGAATACAACTCCTGAGAAAGATTTAAATGATATGGACCTTATGACTCTCCCTGAAAGGGAGTTCAAAATAAAAATCATTCACATGCTCATGGAGGTATGGAAAGAAATTCAAGAACTCAGGAATGAATTCCGGTTGGAGATCCAATCCTTGAAGAACACAATGGAAGGTATTAAAAGCAGATTGGATATGGTGGAGGAGACGATAAATGAAATAGAAACTAGAGAAGAGTAATACAAAGAAACTGAGGTACTGAGAGAAAAAAGGATCTCTAAGAATGAAAGAATATCAAGAGAACTGTGTGACCAATCCAAACGGAACAATTTTCGCATTATAGGAGTACCAGAGGAAGAAGAGAGAGAAAAAGGGATAGAAAGTGTCTTTGAAGAAATAATTGCTGAAAACTTTCCCACACTGGGGAAGGAAATAGTCTCGCAGTCCACGGAAGCCCACAGAACTCCCAACACAAGGGACCCAAGGAAGACAACACCAAGACATATAATAATTAAGATGGCAAAGGTCAAAGAAAAAGACAGAGTATTACAGGCAGCTAGAGAGAGAAAAAAGATCACCTACAAAGGAAAACTCATCAGTCTATCATCAGACTTCTCAACAGAAACCTTACAGGCCAGAAGAGAATGGCATGATATATTTAACATAGTGAAACAGAAGGACCTCGACCCAAGAATATTGTATCCAGCACGATTATCATTTAAATATGACGGAGGGATTAAACAATTTCCAGACAAACGAAAGTTGAAAGAGTTTGCCTCTCATAAACCACCACTACAGGATATCTTAAATGGACTGCTCTAGAGGGAAGCACCCCTAAGGCTAAAAAGATGTCACCAGAGAAAATAAAATCATAGCAAAGAAAGCAGACCATCCAAATACTAACTAAAGGCAAAGAATAAACACCCAATATATAAAGAATGGAGGAGGAAGAATAGGAAGGGAGAGATAAAGAAACATCAGACGGCATTCACAATAACTTAACAAGAAAGTTAAGTTAGATTCTTAGACAGTAAAGAAGCAACCCTTGAACCTTTGTTAACCACAAATCTAAAGGCAGCAATGGCAATAAGTACATATCTATCAATAATCACCCTGAATGTAAATGGACTGAATGTACCAATCAAAAGACACAGAGTAACAGAATGGATAAAAAAGCAAGACCCATCTATATGCTGCTTACAAGACACTCACCTCAAACCCAAAGATATACACAGACTAAAAGTGAAGGGATGGAAAAAGATATTTCATGCAAACAATAAAGAGAAAAAAGCAGGTGTTGCAGTACTTGTAGCAGACAAAATAGACTTCAAAACGAAGAAAGTAGCAAGAGATAAAGAAGGACATTACATAATGATAAAGGGGTCAGTCCAACAAGAAGATATAACCATTATAAACATATATGCACCCAACACAGGAGCGCCAACATATGTGAAACAAATACTAACAGAATTGAAGGAGGAAATAGACAACAATGCATTCATTTTAGGAGACTTCAACACACCACTCACTCCAAAGGATAGATCAACCAGACAGAGAATAAGTAAAGACACAGAGGCACTGAACAACACACTAGAACAGATGGACCTAACAGATATCTACAGAACTCTGCACCCAAAAGCAACAGGATACACTTTCTTCTCAGGTGCACACGGAACATTTTCCAGGATAGACCACATACTAGGCCACAAAAAGAACCTCAGTAATTTCAAAAATATTGAAAGCCTACCAACCAACTTCTCAGATCACAAAGGTATAAAACTAGAAATAAATTTTAGAAAGAAATAAAAAAGGCTCAGTAATACATGGAGACTTAACAACATTCTCCTAATTAATCAATGGGTTAACGACCAAATCAAAACAGAAATCAAAGAGTATATGGAGACTAATGACAACAACAACACAAAGCCACAAGTTCTGTGGGACGCAGCAAAGGCAGTTCTAAGAGGAAAATAAATTGCAATCCAGGCCTATTTAAAGAAGGAAGAGCATTCCCAAATGAACAGTCTAAAGACACAATTATTGAAATTGGAAAAAGAAGAACAAAGGAGGCCCAAAGTCACCAGAAGGAGGGACATAATAAAGATCAGAGAAGAAATAAATAAAATTGAGAAGAATAAAACAATAGAAAAAAAATCAATGAAACCAAGAGCTGGTTCTTTGAAAAAATAAACAAAATAGATAAACCCCTAGCCAGACTCATTAAGAGAAAAATAGAATCTCCACACATAAACAGAATCAGAAATGAGAAAGGAAAAATAACGACAGACCCCACAGAAATACAAATAATTATAAGAGAATATTATGAGCATCTGTATGCTAACAAGCTGCAAAACCTAGAAGAAATGGACAACCTCTTATAAAAATACAACCTTCCAAGACTGACCAAGCAAGAAACAGAAAAACTAAACAGACCAATCACCAGCAACGAAATTGAAGCAGTAATCAAAAAACTACCCAAGAACAAAACCCCCGGACCAGATGTATTCACCCCTGAATTCTACCAGACATATAGAGAAGAAATAACACCCATTCTCCTTAAAGTTTTCCAAAAAATAGAAGAGGAGGGAATTCTTCCAAACTCATTCTATGAAGCCAGCATCACTCTAATACCAAAACCGGGCAAATACCTCACCAAAAAAGAAAATTACAGACCTATATCCCTGATGAACGTAGATGCAAAAATACTCAACAAAATATTAGCAAACAGAATTCAAAAATACATCAAGAGGATCATACACCATGGTCAAGTGGGATTCATCCCAGGGATGCAAAGATGGTACAACATTCGAAAATCCATCAACATCATCCACCACATCAACAAAAAGAAGAACAAAAACCACATGATCATCTTCATAGATGCTGAAAAAGCATTTGACAAAATTCAGCATCCATTCATGATTAAAACTCTCAACAAAATGGGTATAGATGGCAAGTACCTCAACATCATAAAGGCCATATATGACAAACCCACAGCTAACATCATACTTAACAGCGAGAAGCTGAAAGCTTTTCATCTAATATCGGGAACAAGACAGGGATGCCCACTCTCTCCACTGTTATTCAACATAGTACTGGAGGTCCTAGCCACGGCAATCAGACAAAACAAAGACATACAAGGCATCCAGATTGGTAAAGAAGAAGTCAAATTGTCACTATTTGCAGATGACATGATACTGTACATAAAAAACCCTAAAGACTCCACTCCGAAACTACTAGAACTAATATCTGAATTCATCAAAGTTTCAGGATACAAAGTTAACACACAGAAATCTGTTGCTTTCCTATACACTAACGATGAACTAACAGAAAGAGAAATCAGAAAAACAATTCCATTCACAATTGCATCAAAAAGAATAAAATACCTAGGAATAAACCTAACCAAGGAAGTGAAAGACCTGTACTCTGAAAACTACAAGACACTCCCAGGAGAAATTAAAGACGACACTAACAAATGGAAATTCATCCCATGCTCTTGGCTAGGAAGAATAAATATTGTCAAAATGGCTATACTACCTAAAGCAATCTACAGATTCAACGCAATCCCTATCAAACTACCAACAGCTTTCTTCAATGAACTGGAACAAATAACTCTAAAATTCATATGGAACCACAAAAGACCCTGAATAGCCAAAGCAATTCTGAGAAGGAGGAATCAAACAGGGAGAATTACGCTCCCTGACTTCAAGCTCTACTACAAAGCCACAGTAATCAAGACAATTTGGTACTGGCACAAAAACAGACCCACAGACCAGTGGAACAGAATAGAAAATACAAACATTAACCCAAACATTTACAGCCAATTAATATTTGATAAAGGAGCCTTGGATATACAATAGGGAGATGACAGTCTCTTCAGCAGCTGGTGTTGGAAAAACTGGACAGCTACATGTAAGAGAATGAAACTGGACTACTGTCTAGCCCCATACACAAAGGTAAACTCAAGGTGGATCAAAGACTGAATGTAAGTCATGAAACCATAAAACTCTTAGAAAAAACATAGGCAAAAATCTCTTGGACATAAACATGAGCAACTTCTTCATGAACATATCTCCCCGGGCAAGGGAAACAAAAGCAAAAATGAACAAGTGGGACTATATCAAGCTGAAAAGCTTCTGTACAGCAAAGGACACCAGCAGTAGAACAAAAAGACATCCTACAGTATGGAAAAATATATTCATAAATGATGCATCTGATAAGGGGTTGACATCCAAAATATATAAAGAACTCACACACCTTAACAAACAAAAAGCAAAGAATCCAATTAAGAAATGGGCAGAGGACATGAATAGGCACTTCTCTAAAGAAGAAATTCAGATGGCCAACAGGCACATGAAAAGATGCTCCACATCACTATTCATCAGAGAAATGCAGATTAAAACCACAATGAGACATCACCTCACACCAGTGAGGATGGCCAACATCCAAAACACAAACAACAACAAATGTTGGCGAGGATGTGGAGAAAGGGGAACCCTCCTACACTGCTGGTGGGAATGCAAATTAGTTCAACCATTGTGGAAAGCAGTATGGAGGTTCCTCAAAAAACTCAAAATAGAAATACCATTCGACCCAGGAATCCCACTCCTAGGAATTTACCCTAAGAATGCAGCAGCCCAGTTTCAAAAAGACATATGCACCCCTATGTTTATTGAGCACTATTTACAATAGCCAAGAAATGGAAGCAAATTAAGTGTCCATCAGTAGATGAATGGATTAAGAAGATGTGTTACATATACACAATGGAATATTATTCAGCCATAAGAAAAAAACAAATCCTACCATTTGCAACAACATGGATGGAGCTAGAGGGTATTATGCTCAGTGAAATAAGCCAAGCCAAAAAAGACAAGTATCAAATGATCTCACTCATATGTGGAGTATAAGAACAAAGAAAAAAACTGAAGGAACAAAACAGTAGCAGACTCACAGAACCCAAGAACGGACTAATAGTTACCAAAAGGAAACGGACTGGGGAAGATGGGTGGGAAGGGAGGGATAAGAGGGTAAAAGGGGTATTATGAGTAGCAGACGTAAGGTAGGGGGGGCACGGGGAGGGATTTACAACTCAGAGAAGACAAGTAGTGACTCTATAGCATCTCAATACACTGATGGACAGTGACTGTAATGGGGTTGGTGGGGGGGACCTGATGAAGGGGGTAGTTTAATTACCATAATATTGCACATGTAATTGTAGGTTAATGATACCAAAATAAATTGTAAATAAAAAAAAATCTTCTGAGAACAGGGTACATTCCTCTTTAATTTTTCTTTATCTTACTTCTCT
The DNA here is from genome assembly GCA_029783875.1 of Phataginus tricuspis. NCBI lineage: Eukaryota > Metazoa > Chordata > Mammalia > Pholidota > Manidae > Phataginus > Phataginus tricuspis. The sequence continues at coordinate 98,968,648 of JAQQAC010016209.1, read as the reverse complement.
CCTCTCTATTTTTGCATCATACAGTACCAGTTGGTAGACCTATCACATCTTCTAGGTCTCTAAACACTGATGTGCCCCAGGGTTTAGTCCCTTGGCCTCCTTATCTCCCTCACTTTATGAGTGTCCTCTTCCAGGCTTAGGGCTTTAAATCCATTTCCATGCCAAGGACTCCCCAAATCCTATCACCAGCTCAGACCTCTCCTTTAAACTCCAGACTCATGTAGACAACTACCTATTTAACACTTCTACTTGGTCTCTAACAGGCACCTGAAACTTACGTTCAAAACTGAAGTCCACACCTTTCCCCTGGAGCCAGCTCTGCTCACAATCTTATCCATCTCAGTAAATGGCTCCAGCATTCACTCAGTTGTTGAAGCCAAAAATCTAAGAGTTATCCTTGAATCCTCAACTTCCCTCACACCTCCCATAGACATCAGCAAGTGCTATCAATTCTACCTGCAAAACATATTCCACATCGGACCACACTTCACTTCCTCCATTGCTAACTGCCTCCATTGCTGAGAGGTAGCCTAGGCTACCCTCATCTTTCTCCCTGAGCACTGCAATGCCTCCTAACTACTCTACTTGCTTCCATTCTTGGCCAAGTCAATTCTTCACTCAGCACCTACAATGACCTTTTATCAGCAAATCAGATCATGTCAATCCCCTGCTTAAAACTCTCCAATGTTTCCCCATCACACTTAGGATTAAATCTCACTCCCTTGCCATGGCCTACATGATCTGGCTCTGCCAACCTCTCCAGCCTTATCTCCTGTCACTCTCCCCCTTGCACTCTCCACTCCAAAAAGACACACAAAGCTCATTCCAGACTCAGGGCTTTTGCATTTGCTCTTTCCTTGGCCGGAAAGTTCTTTCTTTGAATATCTGAATGGCTTGCTCCTTTAAGTCTCTCCTCAAATGTCACTTTCTCAGAGAGGCCTTCCCTGGCCTCCTATCACTTCCTAGCCTTTCTCTCTCCCCACCCCACAACTTTACTACTCAATATGTGAAGTCATAGTATTTATTATTTATTTTACATATATACCTGATCCATACATTATGTATGTACTTATATATACTTACACACACATACACACACACACACACACACACACACACACACACACACACACATACATGTATCTCCCACTAAGATATAGATAGGGACTTTGTCCTGTTCACTGCTATAACCCCAGCTATTAGCACTATGCCTGCGACATAAATAGGCAAAAAATAAGTGTATGTTAAAATAATATAAAAATAATGATACATTAGAACAGATGGACCTAACAGACATCTATAGAACATTCCAGCCAAAAGCAGCAGGATACACACTCTTCTCAAGTGCATATGGAACATTTTCAAGAATGAACCACATACTAGGCCACAAAAAGAGCCTCAGCAAAAGCAAAAAGATTGAAATTGTAAAAACCAACTTCTCAGATCACAAAGGTATAAAACTAGAAATAAATTGTACCAAGAAAATAAAAAGGCCCACAAACACATGGAGCTTAACAACATGCTCCTAAATAATCAATGAATCTATGACCAAATTAAAACAGAGATCAAGCAATATATGGAGACAAATGAAAACAACAGCACAACACCCTAAGTTCTGTGGGACGCAGTGAAGGCAGTTCTAAGAGGAAAGTGTATAGCAATCCAGGCCTATTTAAAGAAGGAAGAACAATCCCAAATGAATAAGTCTAAATTCACAATTATCAAAACTGGAAAAAGAAGAACAAATGAGGCCCAAAGTCAGTAGAAGGAGGGACATAATAAAGATCAGAGAAGAAATAAATAAAATTGAGAAGAATAAAACAACAGAAAAAATTAATGAAACCAAGAGCTGATTCTTTCGGAAAATAAACAAAATAGATAAACCCCTAGCCAGACTTATCAAGGAAAAAAGAGAGTCTACACACATAAACAGATTCAGAAATGAGAATGGAAAAATCACAACGGATACCACAGATATAGAAAGAATTATTAGAGAATACCATGAAAAATTATATGCTAACAAACTGGATAACCTAGAAGAAATGGACAACTTTCTAAAAAAATACAACCTTCCAAGACGGACCAAGGAAGAAACAGAAAATCTGAACAGACCAAATATCAGCAATGAAATTGAATCGATAATCAAAAAACTACCCAAGAACAAAATGCCCGGAAAGATGGCTTCACCACTGAATTTTATCAGACATTTAGAGAAGACATAATACCCATTCTCCTTAAAGTTTTCCAAAAAATAGAAGAGGAGGGAATACTTCCAAACTCATTCTATGAAGCCAGCATCACTCTAATACCAAAACCAGGCAAAGACAACACAAAAACAGAAAACTACAGACCAATATCCCTGGTGAACATAGATGCAAAAATACTCAACAAAATATTAGCAAACCGAACTCAAGAATACATCAAGAGGATCATACACCATGATCAAGTGGGATTCATCCCAGGGATGCAAGGATGGTATGACATTTGAAAATACATTAACATCATCCACTCCATCAATAAAAAGAAGGACAAAAATCACATGATCATCTCCATAGATGGTGAAAAAGCATTTGACAAAATTCAACATCCGTTCATGATAAAAACTCTCAACAAAATGGGTATAGAGAGCAAGTACCTCAACATAATAAAGGGCACATATGACAAACCCACAGCCAACATCATACTTAATAGTGAGAAGCTGAAAGCTTTTCCTCTAAGATCAGGAACAAGACAAGGACGCCCACTTTCCCCACTTTTATTCAACACAGTACTGGAGGTCCTAGCCATGGCAATCAGACAACACAAAGAAATAAAAGGCATCCAGATTGGTAAGGAAGAAGTTAAACTGTCACTGGTTTGCAGATGACATGATATCGTACATAAAAAACCCTAAAGAATCCACTCCAAAACTACTAGAACTAGTATCAGCTAAGTTGCAGGATACAAAATTAATACACAGAAATCTGTTGCATTCCTATACAGTAACAATGAACTAGCAGAAAGAAAAATCAGGAAAACAATTCCATTCACAATCGCATCAAAAAGAATAAAATACCTAGGAATAAACCTAACCAAGGAAGTGAAAGACCTATACTCTGAAAACTACAAAACACTCTTGAGAGAAATTAAAGAGGACACTAATAAATGGAAATTCATCCCATGCTCTTGGCTAGAAGAATAAATATTGTCAAAATGGCCATCCTGCCTAAAGCAATCTACAGATTCAATGCAATCCCTATAAGAATACTGACAGCATTCTTCAACGAACTGGAACAAATAGTTCTAAAATTCATATGGAACCACAAAAGACCCTGAATAGCCAAAGCAATCCTGAGAAGGAAGAATAAAGCAGGGGGGGATTACACCTTCCAACTTCAAGCCCTACTACAAAGCCACAGTAATCAAGACAAACTTGGGGGGGAAAACAGAGCACCATGATTAGCACATATAATGTAGGGGGGGACATGGGGAAGGCAGTGTAACAGAAAGAAGACAAGTAGTGACTCTATAGCATCTTACTACGCTGATGGACAGTGACTGTAATGGGGTATGTGATGGGACTTGATAATAGGGGGAGTCTAGTAACCATAATGTTGTTCATGTAATTGTACATTAGACAATTTGGTACTGGCACAAGAACAGACCCATAGACCAGTGGAACAAAATAGAGAGTCCAGATATTAACCCAAGCATATATGGTCAATTAATACATGATAAAGGAGCCATGGATATACAATGGGGAAATGACAGTCTCTTCAATAGCTGGTGTTGGCAAAACTGGACAGCTACATGTAAGAGAATGAAACTGGATTACTGTCTAACTCCATACACAAAAGTAAACTCGAAATGGATCAAAGACCTGAATGTAAGTCATGAAACCATTAAACTCTTAGAAGAAAACATAGGCAAAATTCTGTTGAATATAAACATGAGCAACTTTTTCATGAGCATATCTCCCTGGGCAAGGGAAACAAAAGGAAAAATGAACAAGTGGGACTATATCAAACTTAAAAGCTTCTGTACAGCAAAGGACACCATCAGTAGAACAAAAAGACATCCTACAGTATGGGAGAATATATTCATAAATGATATATCAGATAAGGGGTTGACATCCAAAATATATAAAGAGATCATGCACCTCAACAAACAAAAAGCAAATAATCCAATTAAAAAATGGGCAGAGGATCTGAACAGACATTTCTCCAAAGAAGAAATCCAGATGACCAACAGGCACATGAAAAGATGTTCCACATTGCTAATCATCAGAGAAATGTAAATAAAAACCACAAAGAGATAATCACTTCACACCAGTTAGGATGGCCAACATCCAAAAGACAAACAAAAACAAATGCTGGTGAGGATTTGGAGAAAGGGGAACCCTCCTACACTGCTGGTGGGAATGTAAATTAGTTCAACCATTGTGGAAAGCAATATGGAGATTCCTCCAAAAACTAAAATTAGAAATACCATTTGACCCAGGAATTCCACTCCTAGGAATTTACCCTAAGAATGCAGGATTCCAGATTCAAAAAGACATATGCACCCCTATGTTTATTGCAGCACTATTTACAATAGCCAAGAAATGGAAGCAACTCAAGTGTCCATCAGTAGATGAATGGATAAAGAAGAGTTGGTACATATACACAATGGAATACTAGTCAGCCATAAGAAGAAAACAAATCCTACCATTTGAAACAACATGGATGGAGCTAGATGGCATTAGGCTAAGTAAAATAAGCCAGGCGGAGAAAGACAAGTACCAAATGATTTCACTCATCTCTGGAGTATAAGAACAAAGCAAAAACTGAAAGAACGAAAGAGCAGCAGACTCACAGAACCCAAGAATGGACTAACAGTTACCAAAGGGAAAGGGACTGGGGAGGCTGGGTGGGAAAGGAGGGAGAAGGGGAATAAGAGGCATTACAATCAGCACTCATAATGTTGGGAAGGGCACAGAGAAGGCAGTATAACACAGAGAAGACAAGCAGTGCTCTGTGGCATCTTACCATGCTGATGGACGGTGACTGTAATGGGATACTTGATAAGGGGAGGGGAATCTAGTAACCACAATGTTGCTCATGTGATTATGATACCATAATAAAAAAATAAATACAAAAAAATGATACAATAATGGTTCTGCACCCAGCTTAATAATCTTTTCCAACCTTAGGTATTTAATGCCAGAGCAAATAACAGCACCAGACTAGTCCCCATGGTGAGATAAAGTCAAACACTCTCCAGGAATGTATATCACATATTAGAGACAACTTGCTAAAGTTGTCCTTCCTACAACCGTAAATAGCAATCTCCAGCCTAGACCTGTCCCTTAACTCCAGACTCATGTATACAACTACATTAATACCAGAGAAATCATTTAACTAGTAATGGTCTCCATTTCTAAAACCTCATTCCAGGAGCTACCAATCAACTGCTGATATGTTCGGTATCTGAAAAAGCATAGTGAACATAGGGCCTATCAACAATTTTAAACACATGCAAAGAAAACAGTGCCTGAGCAAAGCCCTGGGAAATGAATCCAACACTTTTCTCACTAGAAAACAGGCACAGTTAATAGTTCTTTGCCATGCCATACTATCAAAAGCCATGTACAGCCAAAATGATCCCAATACCCCCAGCAAATGTCAAACAGCCTCAGAACAAATAAGAACCATAGCAACCAGGCCAATCGAAACTATCAAACCTGCCTGGGTGGCTGCCTCACCTTTTCAGATAAAGCAGAAGGATTATGACTGCAACTGCTAAGATGACTGGAATGGTGAGTAACATGGTGATGTAGAGGGCGGGATTGTCCTTTTTACCTGGAAAATGGAAAGCAAACAGAAAAACCTGAAAAATAAAACCATTTTAGAAATAAACCAAGCAACAGTTATATTAGACTAATGAGGTATTTCTGCACTCTACCTGAACCTATTTTTCAAAGTGCTTCAATTATTTTACCTTCTGTTATCGCAACAGTGAAAATAAAGTCCTGTTCTAAAATTCCATGGAGGAATACATGGAATTCCAAAATTCCACCTTAAGGATTATATGAAACCAGGATATCTTAACGGGGTTGGACACTATTAACAAAGATGTTGTATCTGTTAAATATGTCATTTCATTAACAGTGACTACCTTTTCTTATTGAATATTTACTGCTATTAGAACACCGAAACTAATCCTAACAACTACCACTACTACTATTCTTAGTTGAATCCCCACTGCATGTCT
>JAQQAC010016209.1:98802767-98946166 GCA_029783875.1 Phataginus tricuspis | reverse complement strand
ACACACACACACACACACACACACACACGGAGTTAAAAACAAAACAACAGGCCTCAAAAATGGAGTTGCTTATGTTAAGCCCCATGTTACCAAACCAAGACTTTGTTTCTGCTCTCTCAGAAATGGAATCTTAAACTAATCAATCAGAAATAAACTGATCAGCGCTAGCACTAATCTTGATAGAGCCCTGCCATCCCCTAAAGGAAAGTAACTTTGCAATAACCAACTGCTCTTTACTGCCTAATATAAACTTCTGTTCCCACTACCTTTTGCCTATAAAAGTCTTTCACTTTGTACAGCTCCTCAGAGCTCCTTTCTACTCTGCTATATTGGATTCTGCTTTATTCAAACTGATTCTTATTCAAATAAAATGTTTTAGCATGCCTCAGTGTATCTTTTAACAATATACCCACACACGGAACGATTTCAGATATAAAAGTCCCTGAAACTGATCACATATGATTCTCTTTTCACCCATATCTTTATTTCCAACATGCCCACTTACTGATATTTTTTTTAAAAAGAAAGAAAATATTGCAACCACTTAATTTCTATTCCTTTTAAATGCTAGTTATGGAACTAATGGTGCCAGCAGACCCTCCCCTAAATGTAAGACTCTTGCGGGCATCACAAAAGTAGGCAAACATTGGCATTGCCAAGCCAGTGAAAGCCTCCGGAAGACTGAATTGTTGACTATATGTGTGTGTGGGGGGTGTGTGTGGGGATTTTGACTTTACTTCCAAGTGTTGCTAAAACTATGAGTATCGATAGGTTTCAATGATTATAAAATACTCATCAAGAAAAATGCTAAAATAGAGTCAAACTAGATTTGTTTAAAACAAAGTGAGTGAGGACTTCTGGTCCAACCACCCCCGGGATACCTTTCCGCTTGGAGAAGCCTGGATCTCCCAGAAGTCACTGGGTTTCCTGTCTCTCCTCAAACAGAGGCAGGCGCCATCTTCGCCTCCTCAAGCACCGGCTTTCCCCACCAAAAGCCTGGTGCCTCCTGTTCACCAAAACCTGCAGAACCTTCAGTCCATCCCTGAGCACCTGAGCACCCTGCCCCACCCTGTGACCTGAGGCAGCTTTGCAGAAGGTCTGTAAAAGGGGCAAAGTGTTCTTCCCTGCCAAGGCCCGGCTCTAGTCAGTGGCTCTTCTGCCATTTTCTGGGTGGTAGCATTCGCAAGCCACCGGTCTCAACTGTTCCAAATCCCAGATCCCTGAGACACAATGGAGGCAAGGGACATGGGTCGAGATGGCAGGAGAGGTGATAAAACCTCCACAAGGAGGTACAGTGCGAGTAAGCGTATGTGACTGGACATCTGACCATTTCGAAGAAACCTGGTGAAAATTAAGAGAGCTCCATCACGAAGATCTACACCGTTTGGAGACAAAATTAATCAATTTGATTAAAGAGGGACTGAAAGAAAGAAGGGCAGGCTACAAAGCCAAAATTAAAGAACTGACTGTTTATCAGCGAGTTTTCAAAAGGATCATTCGTGACTTACAAGATCGGTTAAAGGCAAAAAAATGTAAGCGCTGTACGGTGAATGAAACACAGAGGAATACACTGCAGCAAGAATTGTATGATATCCAACAAAAAAGTAGTAAGTGGATTGCTAAGCTGACTGCACAAAGGAATAAATTAAAAGAAGAAAATAAAAGGCTTTTTGCAAAACTAAAAAGTATCAGCCATACGTTTATGTTTCGTTCACTGACAACGATGATGATTCCGATTCTGATACTGAAATCGCTATGCCCTCTTTCTCAACTCGCACAGTCTGGAGGCCTGTACCTGGAACTCAGCGGTGTCTGCCTGTCAAACTGGTACAGCAATCAAATACTGAAAAGATGAAATCTGGAGAAAAAGAGAAAGTGCAACACGGTTCAAACTCTCCAACTCCGTTTGATGGTCAGGACATCTCTGAGGTGCCAGAGACTTCTTTTGAAACGACATCCTCTAATGCCAGTCAGCCTGCCTCAGCAGGCAGTGCCAAGCAGCAGTCCACCACAGATAACCGTTCAGCATCTACACTTGGTCCTCAAAGAGGGTATGGATTTCAAGGGGTCTTCCACTTGCCGAAGGACAAGGTCAGACGGTCTAAAAGGAAACAGACCTCCACACCAGAAGGTAAAATACAGACTGACTTCTCTTGGAGCCTTTCCAGTATTTCTAGTGGAAGCCCACAGCTATCAGAAGAAAACCCAGTTACTCTAGTATCTGAAACTTCAGAGGAAGATATGCCTCGTTCTTACAGAAGAACATGTCATCCTCCTCCACAAAAAAAGCCCTCTTTAACTGCATCTCCTTTTGACTCTACTTTGAAATCTAGTGGGAAAAGATCAACGACTGGTGACAGTCAACACAACATTGGGTTTTTAGTGAGAGATGGCAGTTCCCAGACACCTTCCAGTGAACAATCAACTCTGAGGGAGAACGGTGATCAATCTGCAAGTGCACAGTGTGGTGCTGATACACCTCAAAGGGATACCCAAAGTTTCAACGTGAGATCTTCAGTGAAGAGAAAAGCCAAGACACAGTCACATGGGGCAAAGCAACGTTCCCGCGCCTCTTTTCTTCTGCAAGAGGACAGTCTTCCTTTCAATTCAGACTGTGTAACTGATAACCTTTGACTCTATTCTATTTCTCAGGATATAACAAGCAATACGACCTAAGAAAGCCTGGCAAATGACTAAGACTTTGAAACAGTGAATTACTGCCAGTTAAAACACAACTACAAACAGAGAAGGAAATTCATTCTTCAGAATCCATCCATTTCAATATAAAAGTATAAAGTCTTAGCATCGATGTTGAAATTAAGTTGCTACTGTTGATAAACCAATAAAGAAGAAGACCAAGAGAAGACCTGAAGGTTGTGGACTTTTGTAAGAGCTCACCATTTAAATGCCTACAGGGTGACTGAAATATTTACTGGACAAGACAGCTACACAATATATCCATTGAGAAGGATCCAGAAGCAGATGCTTTTTCACAATAAAATGACTGTGACTTTACACATATCATACAACATGCCTTCATATGTACAAGAAAGAGACTGACAGACTGTATACAAGTTATGAAAAATGTGCTTCTAATAATCAAAAGGCAAGAATAGAAGAAAAACCTAATGAACAAACATCAAATATTTAGCAAGCAGGATCAACATTTACAAGAGGAAGAGGAAGTTTGAAGTTCTCAAGAAACGAAGTTCTGGTTTTACCCATAACATCAAGCAAAGCAGCCAGAGATTTCTCACAGTGTGCAGTGTTTTGGTATATAAGTGAGTGAGTGAGTGAGTGAGTGAGTGAGTGTGTGTGGGTGTGTGTGTTAGAGTGGAGAACTAGTCAGCAATGCATCTACCATTTTTTCCTTTCCTCTCTCCCTCCCCCACCTTACTTTCTCTGGGCTGTGGTAGTATTCACTATTTTTTTTGTTTTCCTTTTTTTTTTTACATGTGCCTCTTGGGTCTTTTTTTTAAATTTAATTTATTGAGTGAATAAACTCACCCATTTTAAGAGTGCACAATATAATAGTTTACAGTATACTCAAAGAGTTGTAATGCCATCACTACAGTCTTAGAATATTTTCATCACCCTTAAAAGAAACCATACACATTAGCAGTCACTTCCACATTGCCCCACTTTCACCTTGTGGGGTGACAAAAACAGTCAGCTGTGGCTATAGTTGCTAACTAATCCATCATCTCCTGGAGTGAAATTCCACTATGGGAAGAAAATCATCTCCCTTTAACTGATTTCCTTCCCAAAACATGGAAGGCCATCACATAGTCTCAATATAATTTTTGACTTTTACTCTTAAGTCATACATTCTTAGAACTTAAAGATTCTATTTATTTTTGTGTTGTACTAATAAGCTTTATAATTTAGTATTCATATCTAGTTATTAATTTGTTTTAATGTTTCACAGCTAGTTATCAACTTATTTTATATCCTGCATTACTACAAGAGATTTAAAGCAAGTAATATTTACCAAAAAAGAACAAAAAAACAGAAAAATAGGAAGTAAGTTAAGATATAATGAGTACGATGGTCAGAACCCAGGTGCTTTTATGTTCATTTCTGCCTACATTTTTTTTTTTTTTACTAAAAATATAGGATAAGTAAGAAAAGGGAGGGAAAAGATGGAAAAGGGAACTGTGGAAATAAATGTGGTATTTAGGAATAAGAAAGCCTTTCAGTGATAACAATGGCATTCCTAACCCTCAGAGAATGCTTATTGCCTTTTTCTTTGCTTCTGTTTTTCCAAATCCTCGGTCAAATAAAAGCTAAAGTATTAAGTATGACTCTTGGATATTGTTTCTTTCTGTTTACATTGGTCATTTAATGCATTATATGTTCTGCATGAAAAAAATGTTTACTACTACTAAAATTATTGCCTCATTTTAGAAATTTTTAAAAACTAAAAAAGTTTCAAAGAATCAAACCTGTATGCCTAAAACAAATCCATTTGAAGTTAAAATTCAGGAACATTTGAAGGTCAGTCTTCAAAGATCTGCCTCTAGTGGGCATGTGTTCTGCATAGAGATGATGGCCAGGTATGTTAAACGAACCTGTGAACCTACGAGGGTGGAAGTCTAATAGACTCCATGCTTAATATGCTAGTAACTCACCTTCAGAAATCATCTTTACTATATACAGATAACACATCAAGAGGCTTCTAATTTCATACTGATCCAATCGGTTATACTGGGACATACTACTCCTCGTAGAACTCTGTCGGGTCTGTAATAGAAAGACAGGACTTCCGTTAAACAATATTGGCACTGTAATTTCCCATAGCCTTTCTCTCGGTAACTATTTTTTCATTAGTGCTGTGTGTGTCCATCAGCGTAGTAAGATGCTGCAGGGTCATCACCTGTCTTCTCCGTACTATACTGCCTTCTTGACCTTCCTCTATTATGACTGCTAATTATAGTGCCCCTTAATCCCCTTCTCCCTCTCTCCCCACACACCTTTCTCCACCCCCTTCCCTTTGGTAACCGCTAGTCCTCTCTTGGAGTCTGTGAGTCTGCTGCTCTTTTGTTCCTTCAGTTTTTGCTTTGTTGTTATACTCCAGAAATGACTGAAATCATTTGGTATTTGTCTTTCTCCACCTGGCTTATTCCACTGAGCATAATACCCTCTAGCTCCATCCATGTTGTTGCAAACGGGAGGATTTGTCTTCTTCTTATGGAGAGCCTCTTATCTATATAAAAAGAAAGGCTGCTGTAGCCTACCACATCACTAGGGTTATCCTGTGTTTTGGGGTTCTTACGTTTTCACCCGTGCTGCCCTGATCTGGAAATCCTGTCATTCCTTCAGGTACAAGAGAACCTCGTGAATCTTCCCTCTTAATCCCATGTCCGTTTTGAAAAGACCCGTAAGCTGGAAAAAAGCCAAGTCCTTGTTAGCAGTGGGTCAAAATATTTAGTCAAAGATATTTTTACAAGTAAGTGTTATGTTAATTTAAGTAAAGATATATTAGAGAATAGATCTTGGTCATCTAAAATGAGAAATATAAAAACACCTCAAGAAACCAACTAAAGGGTAAGCAATTTTTTACCTCTTGAAACCCTTTTTCTATGTGTGAAACTATAAGAAATTTCCTGGAAGTAATAAATTAAAGCCATGCAATTGGAGAGAGAATTTTATAGAGAAGGAAACTTGGGCCCCAAAAAGGGAAGTGTTTTCTCTAAGACTGAAGACAAGTGAGAGGGCAGGAAACTAGCGTTCTTGTTATCCTCTATTTTCTCAGTATACTAACCCACAGTTTAAACTTTAGACAAGGAAACCTAAGCAAAAAAATGGGCTGTGTGAGTCAGAATTTAAACTATAGAAGAAATCATACTGTGTTATCATTTTTATTGTGAAATATTTCAAAAATACAGAGAAGTACAGGGTACATTTCTGAACAGCCATGCAACACATAATCTTTATAGGACTTAATTACCAGTGTCTTTGTCAGCACTCAGACTCCCTCTGTTTGTAGATGAAGTGAAGCCACATGCAAACTCATCCCTGGATGCCTATAACACAATGCAATACCTCTGTCATTTCAACAGATCCCATAAGCTAGGGTAAGAAATCGCAATTAACAGAACGAGATGGTACCCTAATTTTTGAGAAAGCTCACTGTGAAAGTCAATCAGCTATCAGTATTGGTATTTAGGTAATATCGCCTTAACAAGTGGATATTACCATACGCTCGTAACTATGACCCCTGCCCAAGTGACCTAAGTCTAGATGGCTGGTAAAAGATGCAACTGGTACAGAGAAAACAGGATTCAGTTCCCTTCCTTGGAGCCAGGGGCAATACTAGAAGGAGGGGTATGGCTAGAAGCCCACTGCAAAAAAAAAAAAAAAAAAGACAAGTAAAATATTTCCAAATATCACTGTCAAATGTTGTGGAGTGAGCGTAAGCATGGGTCACTGTATTTGTGAAGAAGGACCAGCCTTTACACCTAGGTAAATGATGCAGATTCCACATTTAGCTAATTTCCATAATTGAAAGCTGCAGGTAATGCAGCCATCAGGGAATCTTAAAAGCAGCTTTCTCAGGAATCCAGGGCAGGCTTGACAAATGAACTGGACATCCGATAGAGAAAATTGCCAAAGGGAGCTGGAAAGGACACGGTTTAACCTACCACCCCACAACGTAACATGGCTACTGAAAGTGCAAAGGTGACATTAAGCCATAGAGAACATGGAGTGAGGGTGGGACAGGAGCAAACAATCCTACTGGGAAGACTTTACAGTGTACAGTTCTGAGCATATTTTAACAGGGCGACTGGTAAAATGGAGCATATCCAGAAGAGTGTAACCAAGAGTGTAAAGGGTTTGGAATGACAAATGAAGTGGAGATATCTGGCCTGCAGAAAGCTTATAAGGCACATGTGGGTGGAGTGATCATGTGGAGGTGGGAATAGATGTGTTCTATGTATCTCTAGAAGGGAAAACTAGGATAAGTGGATGGAAAACCTGTTAGGTCTAATGTGAGAAGGAAAGTTTTAATTGTTAAAATGGCAAAAGGTTTTGCTAAATGGGAGTTTGATCACCTACAAAGTTCCTTTCAACTCCAATATTCTAAGGGGGGGGAAAAAGCACGGATCAATTGTAATGAGCTAAAAGCAACTCTCCAAGAAGTGACAAAAGGAGGTTGCCAAGGGAAGGCAGAAGCAATGGAAGACAGTTTAATCCCTGGTGCCTAACACTTTGGAAGTATAGAATCGTTTGTTGACTTTTCAAGCTGAATAAATATCTGAAAGCCATATAACAGCAGCAAAATTTCAAAACAAAACATTGGGAAGAAGGGATTCTTGGTGTTTTCTTGGACCTCATTACTCAACGTGTGGTCCCTGAACTTAGAAGCAGCCAAAAAAGCTTGTTAGAAATGCATAATCTCAAGCTCCACCCCAGGCCTACTGAATTAGAATCTGTTTTAACAAATTCCCCAGGTGAGTCAAATAAATGCGCATCAAAGTTTGAGAAGTGCTGCTCTTGGAGAAAGTGTAAGTGTAAATATGGAGTAGAAAATGAACTATTATGATTGAGACCATACAGCCATTTGACTCCAATTCCAAACAGAGTTGAGAAAACAGGGTAAAACACCAATAGAAACACATTACTACTTACAGAATTAGGCATGGCTGCACAAGAATACAAGGTATCCCGACCTGCCAATCGCTGTATATTTCCCAAAAGCAGTCCAACAAATGGGAGGTACAGTTGTGCTATTTTGGCTTGCTGGTTCTGAAAATGATTATCAAAAGCTTAAAAGGTCTATAATTTGTATATATTACAAATAAAGTTGGCTCCATCTATCACTTTAAAGATTCAAAGTTAGTGATTATCCACAGCAAATTAGTTAAGCATATGTCTATTTGTACTTACAGTCTCAAAACTACCACAGAGCTTTCTTGGTATTTGGATTTATACATGATACAGGGTCAAATCCCATCCCTCAAACATAACCACATAAAGTAAAAGGCGAAAGTCTATTTTTAATAGCAGTTGACCTATAAAGCAGATAGTATTAGTCCTATTCTTGAATTCCAGTGAGTTTCATAAGCACTTACTCACTGCTTCACCCCCAGTGCCTGTGTGGATGGCAGATGGTCAATATACATTAGCTGAAGGAATGAATAAATGGAAGAAGTGAAAAAATGATGAGTTGCTATACACATTCAGGAAATACTTTGTTTTGATTAAAGCAATTAAGAGAATGTGATCTTCACCCCCTACATCAAATGTAAAACTTGGCAGATCAGTATATTTGTGAATAAGGCTGGCCACTAGTCTTAATGCAGTACCTCTTACACATATTTACTGATTGCTTTTCTCAGCTATGGACATTCCTCATCAGATAGGTACATCCACTGAAGTCAGCAGAAACAGTGGCTGTGATGGCACAAGAGTTGCCCTCCATGTTTCAGGACTCTGGAAGGTCTGTCTGGAGACTTAGATACCTAAGGCCCCTACCCTAGCTAGGGCACAATGGTCAATCTATAGAATACAGAAGATCGATAGTATCTCCTTGTTGCTTTAGTTTGCACTTACTCTTGATGTTGAACAATTCTCCCATATGTTAATTGGCCATTTGAACTTTTTTTTGTGAATTTCAGGAGCCCTTAACAGACTTACTTCTAACATATCACCCTGCCAGTAATAGTCTCTTTTGCTAGGAGATGCTGGTTCAGTAGATCTAAGCTGGGTCCTCAGAATCTGTCCCATATGATGCTAATGTGCACAGAGGTTTGAGAACAATTGATCTAGTCCAACTTCCTGCCCAAGGCAAGAGTGGCCCTTACCTGCATCCCTGACAAATGGTTTGTTTTTAAACTACTTAAGCTCTCCAGCCTTTTCACGGTTCTGTTAGAAAGGTTGGTCAGCTGCTTTCCACCCTGTAGTTCTTCCTCCTAGGTATAGCTCTGCCCTTTGGAACTACAAAAAGTAAGTCTACTTTCACTTTTACGTGGCAATCTTTTAAATCTGGAGGCAGTTACCATGAATTGTCTTAATTCACTCTTCACAGGGCTAAATAATAGCCCTTATTATTGTCCTGTATTGTTCCCACGGCTGTTTCAAGATTTTTCACCACATGATTGCTCTTTATGATGTTCTCTAGTTTTTCAGTGTCCTACTTAATATTTGAGAGGCAGTACACTCTAGTGGTTATGGGCACAGATTTTGGACTTTAGACACACATGAATTCCAGTTCTCCCATTACTAGTTCCTTGATTGTGACCAAGTCAAATCATGGTTTTCTCTTTGGTAAAATGGGGATAATACTAATGACAATAATTCATGTGATGCATTTAATACAGTATATATAAATAAATAAATAAATAAATATATATATGACATAGTGAGTTTCATTGCTATTATTAGTGTTATCATTTCTAGATGGGAGTCCATTTTAGTTCTGATAGTGAGTGATTACTAGGGAAAGAGGTAGTACAGGTGACACACAGGAACACAGGAAGACATACAGTCAGTGCAAAAGAAAAGTTTTGCCTCAAAAAAGACAGAAAACAACCTAAGAGCCTATTAAAGAAGACAGGTTAGATAAAATAAGGTATATCCATATGATGGGGATACTAAGCAGATTTTTTTTTATAATGTGGTAAGATCTAATTTCAGGATGTATTATGAAGTGAAAAAAGAATGTATAAGGGTTTCTATTATATATATATATATATATATATATATATATATGTATGTACATTGCATATAGGCTTATGCATGCCTAAAATAGAAGTCCATATAAACTGGTAATAGCTGCTTCTGGAGTGAATTGGGCCATGGAGGTAAGGAATGGGAAAAGAGCCATTTTGATACATTTCCCCCCCCTCCCACCGTGTATATGGATTACTTTTTGGAAAAAAATTAAAAAGGTAAAAAAGATTTGCTCACAACCCAAGAAGAAACTGCAATTCTCTTAGGTGTCAACATCATTTGCCAGGGGTACACGAACTAATAAGAGACCCCAGGACAGATATTAGAAAGCACATACTCTTGTTCTGAGTAGGAAAGATGTCTCATGGTAATTATAACAAGTTAGGAGATCTCCCAAAGCAGTTTACGAGTAGCTCATAATAGGGACTGGTGACATCTCTACCATTTCATTAGAAGAGGGGCTGAGGATTGGGGTTGGGGGTGGGGATGGGGAATCTAGTCTCAAAGCAGCCTTTCCACAGGAAGCATTTTTTTCTTGACTGTTTATTTCTTTGGGGTCACTTTTGGAAACCAGTGGAAATTATGGGGGCTTTAAGCTACCCTCCTTACCATCCCCTTGGCATCATCATTAATGTTAAATGTGTTACTTGAATATATCTGACAAATGACCTGTTGCTCAGGCCACCTGTCAACTCTTTGAACCAAACAGAGAAAGGAACTGAAGCTTTGGTTAGTCAGGCCCAAGGAGCAAAATTCTATCAGAGAGACTCCTATACTCATTTAATACCTATCTGAATGAAGCTTTTGAACAAAGATGAAAGGGCTTTAGAAGTCACTGAAAGAATAACGAGCTTGGTATTGCAATCTTTCCCATAGTCTAAAACCTCAAACACTGAAACAGACATAATGATATTACATATTAATAGCTGCATGCATGTGTATATGTGTACATACACTGCTCTCAGAATTTTAAAAAGTAAATAACATCCAAACATGTGATGTAAAAGGATTCGACTTCTAGGTAAGACACTAGTGAAATCCCATTTTCCTCCACTTCATTTGAAAAGGTAGGGGGTAAAATGTACAACTTTCTGCTTCAGGGAGGGGAAGTTCATTTTGTACTTTTCCCATGAATCACAGCTAGATGTTTCCTCCACATTGCACAAGATCCTTTTCCTACTACTAGGCATTAGCAGCAGTTAGCCAAAGCTTGGTTGGATGGGTAACTTTGAGGATTTCTTTTCATGTAGATATATTATACCAGCTATCTTGTGCTAACATCCACATCACAAAAGAGAAAATGGCATATGACAGAGCACGCTACACCGTGTGGGAATAATAGACAAAGGCAATGCAAACTCAAGTAAGTAATAAGCAACTTCTTAAGGTTAAGAGTTTAAATTTACTTTCAGAGAAAATCCCATGAAGAAAACTAGCAAAATTTGTACGTAAAAAAATCTTTGTAAAGAAATTTTACTGAATGTAGCTGGCAGGCATTTTGTGTTTAGTAAGAACAATTGGGAAAACGATAGAAAAAGAATAAAATCCACCTCCGACACAGCTTTCCAAAGTGATTACCATAATAAGTGTGATTTTATTTATATTTGAATGTAAAAACAAAGGGACAAATCATTAACTATGAAGCAACATGTGACCTTCAGCTATTTGTAGCAGGTAAGTACACTAGGTTATTCTAAATCCATACACTTTGCAGTCTACTTTTTAAGCCCCCAGGGTTTAATGTTATCAAGATTTGAATATGTATGTTGAAGGTGCAGCATACAGCAACCACAGCTATGGCCGCACACAGAGTCATGTGTATGTAAGGTTTATAGCCACGCCCACATTTCCTCAGTGAGAAAAACTGTATAACGTATTTTATGTATATGAAATACTTAACATGTCTTATTATTACTCTCTTAATAATCAATAATACATTTATTTAGGGATGTATATTTAAGGACATATATTAAGGTATGTATTTAAAAGCATACCCATGGCTACAACCATAATGTTTTTAAAAAATCATAATTTGTTTATGTAACAAACCATGAAGCAGTTATATTGTTCTTTAAACATGATTGGCAGAACCAGTGTTTTTTTCTGCAATAGTTAACTGAACAGTATTTTTAAAACCTAGTTTTCAAAAATAAGTTTATCAATGCTCACATTATGCTCTTTACTGAAAACTTCTGTCTTTAATGTAGAATCTTAGCAGAAATTTACTGTGATATTGATGATTACATGGACATTCTTACCTTGTGCTGATATCTAGTATCAAATGCATGCTTTATCAACAGATTCTTTATGACAGAGATAGCTGTATATCTGATCTCATAATTGTCTTGAAGAGCAATGGAGGTTTCCCTCAGAAGTAGACCAACCAAGAAGTGATGTTTACAATACTCATCTGATAAACTGTATTCAAGATTTGAATCTGCAGTACAATGAAATTTAAAGCCCTTTTATAAAAATATTCAAAAATTACATTAGCATTAAAATACTATATTATTTAGCAATATGCGATCATGCTAGCCAGAGCTGTAATTTTATTATTAATGAATCTGAACATTTATGTTATCATACAGAAGGAGCATGCAAAATTTTACAAGACAGAAGCACTCCTAAATAAGGCTAGATGATATACCCTTAATGAAAATTTCAATTGGTAAGACAGTCCCGAAGATTCTTTTTCCCCTAAATTCTTTTTAACTCTTAGGAATCTCAGCATAGAGCACAGAATGAAAGAACACTATATTTGACAATGCCTTAACATATTTCTTTGTATATGAAGAGACTGTTACAACTACAAATTGTAGTAAGTCTATACAAGTTAGTTTACTTATCTGTTTATACTTGTATAATAAGAAAAGGAAGAGAAACTAGACAACAGAATCATTCTAACACTATTAACTGTTGACTGTTTGTAAATGTTACATATTGGCCCAAATGCAATGGGATACAAGAACAATAAGAAAAGTAGCCTCATCTCACTCCAATTCATCTTCAAGCAAATACAAATCTTTTATTTCATAAAATCACCACTTCAAATGATGTCTTTCACTCCCTTTTAGATGCTTAGTCCCTTTTAAATCCCAGCTGCTAATACCCTGGTTGGGAATTGCCTTCTAACTACTCAGAAGGGATTGTGACCAAGTTTAGTGATTTCTACAGTAGATTTCTACTACATTTTCTCCCCCCATCCTTTGATTTAGTTGGGCCATAAAGTTGAAGGATATGTTGTCTATTTCCTTTTTGGCCTCTTCAGCACTTACTATAATGCTGTGTATCCAGTTAGGGCATAATAAATGCTATGAACAATCAGATTTAATCTTAAATCCTGATGATCTGCTCACTCTTTCTTTTCCCGGACTTCCTCATAGCTATCAAAACATAATGGGCCAAGGATTTCAACTATACTTGCTCAGAATCTAATAAGGGGATGGCTGAATGAGGGTGCTTGTTTTTTTTTAAATATTTGTCCTCCATTTTCATGGGCTGTAATTCAATCACTAAAACCACTGCTCAGCAGCTACTCCCCTAGAGACTGAGGCAGCTGATTTTCTTCCTGCCACTGGTCATGCTCCTCTGTGAGTCCCATCACTTTCTATGCACAAGGACCCAGGTGGCCTTATTTGGGTAGATTTTGCAATGGTGGTTAAGTTTTTCACTTCAGTGATTTTGAACAAATCCAATCAGGTAGTTTCATCTACACCTTCAAAACAGTGGCCAAGCAGTCCCTGAACAGGGTCCAAGGGAAGGGAAGCAAGCCTGGGAGAGATGACACACACTTAAAGAACAGATACCCACCAGTCCCCATGCCAGCTTGAGCAGAAACTTGTTTTCTGAGGTAGTTGTTTTAAAGTTGATTCCTCTAGAAATCAATGCTCAAGCTTACTTTAAAAGTGAACAAATACACTGCCTCCTAGGCTTTCTGGGTACATTAATAACTAGAGCCTCATTTTGGCTCAGGAGGATTTGAAAAGCAAACGAAGCCCCCATCCATCTTAGCCATTCATTAAGTCAATGGTTTTTAAAGACAGCAAACTAGAGTGAACCGAGTTAAACCTACCTACTGAAGTCAAACGGTCCACCGCAAATGAAAAAAAATCTAATTAATATATGAAAAGAAAAGGGACAAATAAAAAACACAGTAACATAAGAATAGTGCTACACAACAAAGCATTCATTAAAACTAGCAATGGACATAACTGAAGGCATTTCATAAACCTAATACATACATATTACTGTTTTACTCTGCCTTTATACTTCTCTCTTGATGCTCCTTTCAGAAATGCATTATTTTTTTTTCTTAATTCAGTCCCACATAAGAGTCCAAAAGAGAGCAACTTCACTAGTATCTGACATCTGTGTTTAAGCAGCAATCTATGTAACACATCCAATTTCTTCATACTATGAATACTACCCAACATGATGAAGGAAATGTAGAATACTATTAATGAACCTATCTTCAGATAGTAACAATTCTGAGGTTACCTTTAAATTGACTGGTTTGACTAGAAAACCTTACACTACACTAACTCTAGCACAAAAAAAAAAAGAAAAAAAAACCAATTCCAAATGATGGAAAATGCAAGTACCTACCTTGAACTCGCTGAAGTTTAGGTTTTGCAAATGCCATTGGCAAATTCAGAGGAATGTAATGTTCATGATTGCAAATTGTTTGCAGAAATTCAAACTTGTATTCTGCCAGAACCTAAATGGAAAGAAATTATATGAACTCAAATTCAGTAGGCATTTACTATTTTAATAATTAAATACAGTGCATTAATTTTCAAAACAGAAGTGTTTGGTATTTTAAGCATACCTTGAGATGTGACCCATAGAGGAAAGAGTTAACAGCAAACCCAAGATTGCTCTCCTTAAAAAGGCCTGCTTGCAAGGTTGGTCATTGGCTGGCATTTGGGAAACTGAATTTTGAAATATTCCCTAGATGATAAGGTTGTGCCTTCTGTGCCAGTCTGCTCAAAGTATTTGTACAAACAATGTGATTTATGGGGAACACCTGCTTTCCTTTGGAAGAGGCTGGAATTTTAACCAGCCTCCAATACATGACCAGCCCTCAGTAAAATCCCTAAACTCTTGAGTCTCAAATGGGCTCCCCGAACAGAAGTATTGCACACATGTGGATGCATTTTGAATGCTGGAGAGAGGATGTGCTCTGTGTGACCCTTTGCGGTAGGGCAAGCAGGTGCTCAGGGAGCCTGCACACAGATTGCTAAGGCCTCCACTTGACGTCTTCTTCCCTTACTGATTCAGCTGAGCATACTTGCTGTGTCACTATAATGAATCTTAGCCATGAGTACAAGTAAATGTTGAGTCCTGAGTTTTTTTAGTGTACTAGTGAATATGTGGGTGGTCCTACGGACCCCAAAACACTACCTGATATTCCCTGTTTTGAGGTACAGCTATACTCAAAGTACCTAAATAAAACAGCAATTCCAAATCCTCCAGAGGAGAAAAAACATCACTCTTGATCTCAGGTGCTGATGCCTGGCATCCACTACCATTAATTATGTCCTTTTAACTCACCTTAGGATCTTTGGGGCCGAATCCAGATATATAGTCATTTATCAAATTGAAAACAAATCCTCTATCCATTAGCGTCAAACAGCGCTATAGAAGCCAAATCAAAATGAATAGTTAGTTATATAATTCTACAAGCTTGTCGAGTATAAGTTTTTTAAATCACTAAATTTTTAAATTTGTTCCATATTAAGGGAATGACATTCTTGCTTTTACAGATAATAGAATAATAGCTTTCAGAGCTTGGGTGGCCTTAAAGGAGATAAAGCACAAGTGACTCATTGGAATTGGGACTCAACTGTACAATTTTCAAAATTTTGTGGGTATATATACACACGAATACATGCATATATCTATATACATATATGTATACACACACATAAACATATATACACATACATGTAACCTATTCAGCTATGCTGCATTTCAGTCAACTCTCAAAGCTCAAAATGAAGTGTAGAGTGAGTCACTTAGCTATTTAAAGTGTTATTTGCTTATGTAAACATTTCAGATGCAAAGGGAAGGTTTCTTTGTGTTCTGATTAAGTCTTGGCCTATTGAAACATTCTTCATCCATGATGGCCCTCATAGTTGCTCATATTTGCCTGCTGTCATTCTCCTGGTTAAGGCTCTCATTACCTTGCAACTGAACAACTGCAGTTAGCCTCCTAACCAGTCTTCAGGCCTCTAATCTTTCCATCCATCTGCTTCCAGATTCATCTCTAAGTCCTAGCCCTAGTCATATCACCTTCCTTCCAAAAGCTTCCAACAGTTCCCTCTTGCCTCTAATATTCCTTAGCTTGGCATTCAAGGACACTCATCATCTTGTCCCAACCTACATTTCCAGTTTTATTTCCCAATGCAGCTCATCTACTTATTACCCCCTCAAGATGCACGGTGTATTACCACCTCTGGGTCTTTGCTCATGCCAGGCCTAACCAGCAATTCTCACTTGTACCTAATTCTGCACATTCTTCAATGTTCTGATGAAGTCCCATCGTCCTCAACCACCTTGGTCCACAGGTACCTTTAAACACTTTATTCTATACTAGCTTGTATTTTACTTATTATTTTCCTGTGTTTTCACCTAGATAGGACACTAGGAACTCTATGTTCTCATAATACCTAGACTATTCCTGTGAAATAAGAAGAATTCAGTATCTGATTAACCAGCTCTTTGTATCTCACTTCTGTGTTTCAGACAATGCGTTATGTTCTAGAGAAACACAAAGATGAATAAGGCATGTTCTTTATTCTTGTCCAATGATAAAGACAAAAAAATAGTTAAAATACAGTACAATAAGAAGTACCATAGAACTATGTAAAGGACAGATGAAGAACAGAAAGGGTGATCAACACCGCATGGGAAGGTTAGGGAGGAGGGGAGCCTAAAAGATGAATGGACTCTACCAGGCTGACCAGTGGGGTCGGGGTGAGGTTGTGAGGTGGGGGGGAGGGGGACTGGTCTTCTAACTGGTTGCCCAGGCCCTGGTCCTTTCCTCATATTTTTTTCCATCATGCCAGCAATAAAATTATCCTCAAAAATCTCTGTTATTTCTCCATTGCATGCAAGATCAAAATCTACATTTCTTAGCCTGACATTCAAAGCCTTCCATCATCTGGCACTAGATGGCCTTTCCAGCTGTACCTTCCACACATCCTAAACTCTGCAGATGAATTTCTTGCTCATCCCTAAACAATTCCTCAGTGCATGTATCCCATCTTTGTCCATGGATCCTCTACCTGGACACCCTCAAAACTCTTATCTTGGGGAACTATTCTTCTAGTCTCTGTTCACATTCCCTGGTCCTAATCCCTCGTTCTCTTGCTTTCCTATGGTACTTTGTACTTTCAGTACATAACAGTTACACATTTTATCTTATATATGTGCTTATTTGTGATTACAGAGACAGCCTCTCACATCTTTGAGATCTTCCTCACAAGAAGACAGGCAACTGTTTGTTGACCTGAATTAAATAAATGTGCTATTAAATCAACTATGTTCTACTCCCTTTACATAGCCAACTTCAAGTTTAAACTGCATGGCAGAAACTGAGATTTTACATTTCAAAGAATCTCATCCTTAAGTTTACCTTAAAAAGTGTATGGTTTCTGATACACAAAAAGTTTATGTAATAGTGTTAAAACTTCATTTTAATTCTGGCCAAGAGAGGTCTTATATCAGAAAATCAGTCTGGAGATCTGAAACCTAGTTGTGAATTCTTAATAGAACACAAAGTTATGTTAGACAGTAAAGCTGCTTGGATGGATTACTGACCATGAGGTTGCTAACATAAGGTTGAGACATGGTGAAGAGCTGGGAGGAGAGAGGGGGAAGGAGAGTGTAAAAACTAAGCACACTACAAACCCATACACCCTCTCTGCAGCAAATCAAATGTTCTCACCACTTTATAGAACAGCTGCCTTCTAGCATTGCGCCTTATATACTGATAACAAAATGTAACAACAATATTTGTGCTATCTTCCATAAATATAGGAGTTTCTGGTAGCTCTCAAACAAAATGACCTCAATTACCAAAGTTAGCAATTTTCATTTAGACATACTAGCAACATGTAGGCTGCACTGACATCAGCCATAATAGGTTGCTTTAGTTCAAGAGGTGCAAACTAAAAGGCCAACAGGGGTCAGAGAAGCAATTTAAATGCATAAAGAGAGTCAGGGGTACACCACAGAGTGGTGGGGATCGCGGCAATCTAGGAAGTGCGTGTCCCATCCAAAGGCATGCAAATTAATCTGCCTGAAAAAACACCATGTAAAACTAGCAAAACATGCCTTCTGATTAAGCCACCTGTGAGGGACCGCTGGTTTAATTAGCCATTTTGATGGTAGGGGAGTGGGGAAAGAGATCAAATTTAACTCATTCACTAAATTGCAATTTAGTCAAAAGCTTCTCCAGTAGCCTTATAAAGACCTAGCCAAGCCTCTAGAAGGTAGGTAATTATTTTTTTTGGTTTTAAAGATCATATTTATGAAGAATAATTCCTTACCACGTCCTGGCTGTCTTTAACTCACCTTTAGGAAGCTGGCCAAACTATAATTGACATTTCTAGACTCATCAGGGATCTCCGCATAACGAATAGTCACATGGGGAATTATTGCAAGAAGCAATGAATGTAAGACATGATGATATGCCTCAGGAAATCTCTGGCCTCTGGGGAGCTTAAATTAAACAGGCATAGAAAAAGAGTTGCAAAAGGTCTA
Organism: Phataginus tricuspis; assembly: GCA_029783875.1. Taxonomy (NCBI): domain Eukaryota; kingdom Metazoa; phylum Chordata; class Mammalia; order Pholidota; family Manidae; genus Phataginus; species Phataginus tricuspis. The sequence goes on along the minus strand of JAQQAC010016209.1, from coordinate 98,927,722 downwards.
AATCTTTTACCATTTTTATTTTTAAACACATTCTATATATAAATGTGTTTTCTAACTGCAGTATAATTTTTCTCCCAACTTAAAAATAACACTGCTAATTCAACATATATGTTAGATCACTTACAGGAACTATCGGGACCTCTAGTTAGTAATATAACTGACTGAAACCATCAGTGAGAATAGGTCACTCTGACACAACTCTGGAATCATGTTCCTGAGATGCAGACCCACCCCAGTTTTTCATTCCACTTTTTTTTTCTGAGACACAAACCAGACATATATCCATGCATCTCAATTCCAGTAAACCCATTCTTGTGAAAGTTCTGACAAATATGAGGTGAATATTTCTTACTTCACACGTTTTAATGGTACAATTCCTATAACTAAGAAACTTTCATTGTACTTCTTTAAAAGACTTTTAAAGTGCAACTAAATGTATACACCACGTTCCAGAAACATAACTAGTGCATAAATCAAGTGTGTTTAACTTTATACACGCCTTATACCTTTCTGAGAGAAAGGCTGTTTCTGATTTGGTACTTAACTCTTCCTCCAAATGAGTGTTTTCAACATACACATTTTTAAACTACAAGACAAAGGGAAAGCTTCAAATACAATGCATTTTACATGGAAAATAATTAATAGGAAAGAATCTATATAGAAGTCTCTGAAAATTAGACTTTGAAAACATATGAACTGTCAGGCCTCAGATTTATACAATATGCCCACTGTTGTCTTATTTTAAGCAAAATTGAAAAAGCTAAGCATTAAGAGCCCTTCAATATAAAAGAGGACCTGTATGTCATGGCTACCTGTGAATAAGATTAGCCTTCTTTGTCTACATTAAATATCATTCTTGATCCTACTTACCTTAATTTTATTCTCTTCCAACAAGTATGTGGCCATAGACTTCACAATAATTTCAAAGAAAAACCATGAGTACTAAAAAATAAACAAATAAAATCAGTCTTTAATATTTACCCAAATCCTTCCTTGAAGCTTAGCAAAATTTGTCAAATCAATATGGCTCCTGTCTCTGACCTTGAATAATATTTTATTTATTTTTAATTGAAGTACAGTTGATACACAATATTATACTGGTTTCAGGCATGTAACATGGTGATTCAACAATTACATACATTATTAAATGCTCACTGTGGTAAGTGTAGTTGCCATATATCAACATATAAAGATATTACAATACATTATTGACTATATTCCCTATGCTGTACTTTCATACCCATGACTAATTTATTTTACAATTGGATTTTTTGCCTCTATCCCTTTCACCTATTTCACCCATTTTAAAGTGACTGCAATTCACTATCAAAGTCCTGCAGAATATCTTGGCCAATTGTGTTGGCAAAAAGGTAACACTGTAGCTCAGGGCCAACTGGTGATGTACGAAGGGCATTTGGTGAGAATCTGCCTCAGTAGGGAAGGGTATTTATCACTGCCATTGCTCTGATTTGCCTATACCTTGTGATAAGAGTAAACCAACTTTTAATTTATTATTGCTTGTAAATTCTCTACAGACAATGAATCTCATTACTGCCTGCCCTCAGTGGGGGACCCAAACCTGCCCTGGTTACAACACAGGGGCCAGCCCAAGTACCACAGTTATTTGTTTAAATGTAATCTGAAGAGTACAGAGAAGGCTCAAGCAGATATATCCTAAGATACCTGACACTGAAATTCTACCATTAGTAGGAACAGTAACAGTGACAGTAAGAGCCACCATTTGAGTGGCTACGATATGCCAGAAATAATGTGTTAAAGGCTTTACTTACATTTTGGAAATGAGGAATTGGAGACTCAGGGCTGCCAGGCTCCATGTCATGAAACTATTCGTTAGAGGATTTTAACTGAGATCTAACTTTCTTTTACACAATTCTTTTTATTACACATTCGACAGAGAGCAAGGAGTAGGTAGAGGGGTGAAGAGAATGAAGAAGGTTCTGTGGAGAATTTGAGGGAAAAGGACACATGGGCAAACTGGTGAGGGAAGGGGCATTGCATGAGAAAATGATTAAAGAGAGAAGCGAATGGGTTCCAGTATCTGGCTGGTGCATGTCCCTGGATGCTTTGGTTCCCTGTTGTATCCTATTTCCTTACCTTTAGCAGTTTGTTTATTGCTAAAAAGTCTGCAGACTGTTTCAATATTGCTATCATCGTAGTAGCCAGAGTTTCATGTATCAGCTGGGCCTGAGGGGCACTCGGTTTCTCAGGCCGGAAGCTATACTACAAAGGAAAATGAACCATTAAGACAAAATTCTCACATAAAATAAAGTGCTCAGAAAGAACACTTACTCCACAAACCTTTATGAAGGATCTTAAATAATTATCCAAGCCTTCTTCATGGCACTTAGATACAATATGTAAGAGAACCCTGAAACAACATTCACAAAAGTTAACGACTGTGTCAGGCTAACAATTAACTACCATAATTTGATTGTTAGATAAGACCATCATGTCTAACTCTAGAAATACGTAACAGCCTGAATAAGAGTGAGGTGGAGGTGACAGCAAAAGTTGTAATGTTAGACTCTGGGTCTAACAAAGATCTTAGCATCTAACATGCACAGGGTCTTGTAAAACATTCCCTGGTGCAGAAGACAGGATATCTTATTTTAGCAACCAGGATGTTTCATCTCCTCTCTGAATCTCTGTGTACATGTAAAGTATGATCATAGCAACTGTGTAGTTAAAGAGCTCGAATGATTGAAAAAACTTCTAGTGGACAGACAACACTGGTCTAGGGCAATGGTTCTCAAACTCTGTTGCATTATGGAATCACCTAGAAAACTTAAAAAAAATACTAATACTGAGTTCTGTCCCCAGAGATTCTGGTTTAGTTGGTGTGAAGTATGGTCTGGTCATGGACATGTCTGAAAGCTCTGCAGGTGACTCAAACACACAGTAAAGTTTTAGAATCCCTGGTCAAAGAGAACACGCTAAGTTTATCCTATGGCTTCTGGCACCATTTAACCCTGGGAATACAAAAGTCCCCCAGTCTGAGACACATGAAATCAGAAAAAACTGATATTGGATTTCTGACATTTGGGTTTCTCATTTGGAAGATAGATTTATATTTAAAATGAAGAAACGCAAAAAGAAACAAAAGTTGCCTCTTTGTATTGTCCCGAAACTCACATGGTACAGTTGATAGGAACGTCATCTTCAGGGGTCATATTTGTGAGAACTCGGAAGAGTTGCATAAGAATTACAGGCAGAAATTGTATCATGACTTGGATCTCCATGGCATGCAAACACTAAAACAAGTCATTATTAGTTATGGAAACAAAACAGAGATATGATATAACTCGCACATGTGAAACAACAAAAAATTAAATAATGAGAAATATATTCACTAGAATATTCACACTTAAATGTGAGCTTTATGGGATACAGGACTCTGTTAATTACCCACCTGTCTATTCTGGCACTCAGATTTTGCTAGTTGACTTATTAAGTACTTTACTGAAGATCACCAGGATAACTGGCATAAGTGGGTTTTGGAATGAAGACAACTGAGTCTTGGTAAACCAACACCCCACTGGGGTGGGGAGCAGATGTGTGTGGAGGCACTGGAGATGGGCCTACTAGCACCCAGCAGGCAGGGTGTTTTACAGAGGAATGCTAATCTGATGACAAGTTAAGTGGGACTCAATAAAGTGTGTTTCCATATGTAATTCGCTTCACAGTGGCATCACCTGCAAAACTGAGGCAGTTCTGCTACCCAGCATCCTCATGATACATTTCTTCAAAGTACTAACACTCTGTTCTCTAGTGATAGGTGTGTCATCAAAAACAAGAATTGTGCTCCTATAAACAGAGATGATATAAGCAGCAAAATTTGTAAAGCTTCTTTCTTCCCTTCTCTCCGCATTCATTCATTCGTTCATTCATTTCATCAACCAGCCAACCAAAAAAATGAAAACAAATCTCACCAACCACCTTGCGCATCCAGTCAATATTCCCACTATGGGAAGTGGCAAACATGGATGAGATACATCTCTGCACCTCAGGAACTCAGTACTTCTCCTTCACAATCTCTCTTACTTTTGTTCCATCTTTCCACCTTACTCTCAACCATTACTTTTCAGGTCGCTATCACCTATAGCTGAATCATCTCAACAGTGGGCTCTCAGATCTCTGTGCAACTTCTCTTCAATCAGATGCATAAGGCAGGATATCATGCTCAAGGAACCATGGTCTACTCTTCCACTTGTTCCTTGCCTTTGTCTCCTCTTCCATCCTTAGTGCCATCACACTTTTTCAAAACCCTCTCACCTATAGCCAAGACAGTAATTTCCTACTAGGCCTCTGTACAGTTTCACTTTATTCCCAATACATCCAACTCTCACTTCCAAGTTAATCTTCCTTAAATTTGGGTACATCAGACCACCTCCCGCCCACATTTTCTGATGCCTCCGCATTACCTAGGGGCCACTTTGCTTCCCTCCAGACACCTGGAAATGCCTGGAGACATTATGGATTGTCACAACTGGGGGATGATCCTGACATCTAGTGGGTAGAGGCTAGGGGTACTGCAAAACATCCTACGGTGCCCAGGACAGCAACTTACAACACAGATTTAACCTGCCAAAAAGGTCAACCATGCCAAGGTTGAGAAAGTCTGATCTAGGATATTTGGTTCAAGGTTACTTAGGGCCTAACTTAACGTTTTTAGCCTTAACACTCATCATCCTTCACAAGGCCAAACTGCTGTCTTGACTGCTCCTTGAATATATTATATGCATTCCTATCTTGGCACATTTGTTCAGAGTTTTTAGCCAAACTGTAGCCACCCTTCAAAGTCAAGTTCAAACTCCCACTTCAGTGAAGCCATTCATTCACTCACTCAACAAAGGCATACTGAGTGAACTTCCAAGTGCCAAGCACAGCCCAAAAAAGCAAAGTTCTTACCATCAAGCAGTTCAGTCTGGGCAGGGGAAAGAACATGGAGCTAAATCATTGCAATACAAGTAATCAACAGTACAAGAGTGGTGTTCACAAAATGCACAAAGGAAGAAGCAACTGAGCCTGCAAGTGGGCAGAGAATATCCAGTCAGGCTTCAGAGAGGAGGAAGAGTAAAGGATAACTATAGCGTAACATCAGGTAGGAAGGAGAGATGGGCATTCCACGCAGAGTTGGTCTCCCTGCACCAGTATTGCTCCTCTGTAATTTATTCTCAACACAGCAGCCAGCATATTCTTTTGCAAAGGCAAGTGAGATAATGCCATTTCCCTATTGTTAAAAACAAAACAAACTGCCATGAACAAAGAGCTGCCAAGGGCTTCCCATGCCTACAAGTACCTGGCCTATACCTCCGAACTCATCTCATCTCATCCCCCGACCCTCACTGTGCTCTAGCTACACTGTCTTCTCTTTTTTTCTGTCCTTCAAACATGCCATCACAAGGTTTACACCTGCTGCAATATGTAGTTATCCTTTTACACAACTTTATTACCTATGGTGTCATCAGTTTCTTTTCAGCTTGAAATGTCATTTTCTTAGACAGGCCTTTCCTGACAACTCCATCTGGAATGCACTCCTGTCATGCTGAATCCCATTAATATGTTCTACTTTCTTCACACCATTCATCGCAATCTAAAACTACTCACTTATCGTCTGTCTACCCCAACTAGATCAGGTAGGTTGTCTGAATTTTTGCCCATTATATTCCTAGTACCCTGTACAACATCCGGCCCACAGTAAGTGCTCTGTAAGTATTTGGTGAATGACAATACAAATGAATAAAATAAGGAACCAAAGCATAAGATGAAGATGGAAGGCCAGGAGTCAGTGGTTCCTCAGTTCACTAAACCCTTAGCACTTACAACCCGTATCAAGCACTTGACACTGAGTCACATATTGCTTTGGACTATCATTTGTACTGCTGATTTATACTGTCATTTGACCTATGTGTTTCTCCAAGTGGTTCTAAGATCCCTGTGGGCAATGACCCTAAGTTATTCTTCTCTGCAAGCCCCACAGCATGTAGGAAAATAATACATAATAAGAGCTCAACCAACGGATGTTAATGAAATATGTCATTCACAGGGACAACAGATAGATAGCAAGTTTGGTAGAAAAAACATGGGACGAGGAGTCAAGAAACACCTGTCAGAGACTTGGCTCAGCTCTGCTACTAAACAACTGAATGACCACAGGCAAGTAACCTCTACTTAGGTGTCAGTTTTCTCATTTGTTAAAAATAAAAAATCTTAAGAATCCCTTTCAGCTCTAACGTTCCACACAGGAGTTTGGCTCTTTCTATAATCACATGACATTTCACTGACTGTCACTAGAGGGCAAGCACAGGTCACATAAAGATGAGAAATTCCACACCTTTAAAAATGCAAATAACATCAAGACAATTTGGTACTGGCACAATAACAGACCCATAGACCAGTGGAACGGAATAGAGACTCCAGGTATTAACCCAAGCATATATGGTCATCAAATTAATATACGATAAAGGAGCCATGGACATACAATGGGGAAATGACAGCCTCTTCAACAGCTGGTGTTGGCAAAACTGGACAGCTACATGTAAGAAAATGAAGCTGGATCATTGTCTAACCCCATACACAAAAGTAAATTCGAAATGGATCAAAGACCTGAATGTAAGTCATGAAACCATAAAGCTCTTAGAAGAAAACATAGGCAAAACTGAGCAACATGAATGTAAACATGAGCAACTTCTTCATGAGCATAACTCCCTGGGCAAAGGAAACAAAAGCAAAAATGAACAAGTGGGACTACATGAAGCTAAGAAGCTTCTGTACAGGAAAGGACACCATCAGCGGAACAAAAAGGCATCCTACAGTATGGGAGAATATATTCATAAATGACATATCCGATAAGGGGTTGACATCCAAAATATATAAAGAGCTCACGCACCTCAACAAACAAAAAGCAAATAATCCAATTAAGAAATGGGCAGAGGGCATGAATAGACACTTCTCCAAAGAATAAATTCAGATGGCCAACAGGCACATGAAAAGATGCTCCACATCGCTAATCATCAGAGAAATGCAGATTAAAACCACAATGAGATATCACCTCACATCAGTGAGGATGGCCAACATCCAAAACACAAACAACAACAAATGTTGGCAAGGATGTGAAGAAAGGGGAACCCTCCTACACTGCTGGTGGGAATATAAATTAGTTCAACCATTGTGGAAAGCAGTATGGAGGTTCCTCAAAAAACTCAAAATAGAAATACCATTTGACCCAGGAAGTCCACTCCTACGAATTTACCCTAAGAATACAAGTTCTCAGATTCAAAAAGACATATGCACCCCTATGTTTATTGCAGCACTATTTACAGTAGCCAAGAAATGGAAGCAACCTAAGTATCCATCAGTAGATGAGTGGATAAAGACGAGGTGGTACATATACACAATGGAATATTATTCAGCCATAAGAAGGAAACAAATCCTACCATTTGCAACAACATGGGTGGAGCTAGAGGGTATTATGCTCAGTGAAATAAGCCAGGTGGAGAAAGACAAGTATCAAATGATTTCACTCATCTGTGGAGTATAAGAAGAAAGCAAAAACTGAAGGAATAAAACAGCAGCAGACTCATAGAACCCAAGAATGGACTAACAGTTGCCAAAGGGAAAGGGACTGAGGAGGATGGGTGGGAAGGGAGGGATAAGGGGAAAAGGGAGCATTACAATAAGCACACATAATGTAGGTGGGGGGGCACGGGGAAGGCAGTACAACAGAGAATACAAGTAGTGATTCTATAGCATCTTACTACGCTGATGGGCAGTAACTGTAATGGGGTATGTGGTCAGGACTTGAAAATTGGGGGAGTCTAGTAACCACAATGTTGCTCATGTGATTGTATATTAATGATACCATAATAAAAAATGCAAATGCCTTTTTTTCTTCCATTTTTGGAATATAATCACATGCAAAAGAAATGAAATGAGTATATGAAAATGATGTTCTGTTCCATCCCATTCTGTTAAAACTTTTATAAAGCTTCCCCACTGGAAGAAAAAGCCAAAGATCTCAACAGACTAAGCATTCATACACAGAGCTGGAGTTCCAGACACTACCCAAAGGAAGGATTTGAAAGTTAGATGACTATTATACTTCTAAATGATCATTAAGGATAATAGCCACCATTCATCAACTATCTCCCTGCTTCCACCATTCCAAGAGTATATTTTCAATATGGCAGGCATAATAACACTTAAAAAGTAAAATCACATCATGTTACTCTGTTCAAAGCCCTGCAAAGCTGCCCATCTCACTGAGGGTTCAAATCAAACTCCCCATTATGGCTTCTGAGGCCTTACCCAACTAGCTTCCCAGCTCCCTCTTAAATGTGATATCCTATCACTGCCTATGCCAGCCACACTGGAATTCCTGTTGTCCCTTGAACACATCAAGCACATACCTCGGGGCCTTTGTATTTGCTGTTCCCATCTCTCCCCCAGAAGTCCACATAGCTGGCACCCTCATTTCCTTTAGGCCTCTGTCAAATGTCACTTTACCAGAGATCTTTTCCAACCCTTTCTCTAAAAGAAGGACCCCTTACTCTCCTTACTCTTCACTGTGTTTTTGTTTTCCTTTTTTTTTTTTTGAGAAGGTTTTTTTTTTTTTTTACAAGTTTTATTATATGGACTTTGGCCAATTTCTACCATTTCTCTTTTGCATGCTCCATTTTTTTGTCTTCATATCTTGATGTTTTTTTTAATTAAGGTATATTTATAATTGATATACACTCTTATGAGGTTTCACATGAAAAAACAATGTGGTGACTACATTTACCCATATTAACAAGTCCCCACCCATACCCCACTGCAGTCACTGTCCATCAGTGTAGTAAGATGCCACAGAGTCACTACTTGTCTTCTCTGTGCTACACTGTCTTCCCCGTGACCCACACACACCATGTGCACCAATCATGATGCCCCACAATCTGCTTGTTCCTCCCTCCCTTCCCACCTACCCTCCCCCAGCCCCTTCCCTTTGGTAACCGCTAGTCCCTTCTTGGAGTCTGTAAGTCTGCTGCTGTTTTGTTCCTTCAGTTTTGCTTTGTTCTTATACTCCACAAATGAGGGAAATCGTTTTTGTTTTCTTTACAGTACTTATTACCACCTGACATCACACACACACACACACACACACACACACACACACACACACACACACAGTTGACTCTTAAACAACACAGGGATTAGGGGCACTCACTGTGCAGTCAAAAATTCACATATGACTTTTGACTCCCCCAAAATTTAACTTCTAATAGCCTACTGCAGAAGCCTTATGGACAACATAAAAAGCTGATTAATACACATGTTGTATGTTATATGGATTACATACTGTATTCTTATGATGATGTAAGCTAGAGGAAAGAAACGTTTTTTCTGTCACAAAGCTTCAAAAGTTTTCCAATACATTTATTGAAAAAATCCATATAAGTGGACCCACACAGTTCAAACTCATGTTGTTCAAGGGTCAACTGTATATTCATTTTGTTTATTGTCCATCTGCCTCCACAACAAAGTTAAGTTCCTTGACCACAGGGATATTGTTTGTTTTCTTCACTTACATTCCCAACACTTGGAACAGTGCCTGGCCCACAGGAAGCACTAAAGAAAGTCATACAAAACGAATGATAACTCTACAGCAGATACCCTACCTCACTTGAGCCTCACAACCACCCTACAAGTTGGTGTCACTGTTCTCTATGTGACAGATGAAGAAACAAAGGCTTGGAGAAGTGAAGTAACTTGGTTATGGTCAATCACAGAGCTACTAAGTGCAGATCTGGGACACAAACTCAGTTTATGGTTCCAGAACCCCTACATGTTACCTCACATCATACTATCTCTCTGAAAGAAATCAGTGTTTTTATTTCCTGAGAAAAACGTTAAGTAATAACATAATAGAGAAATCCTATTAGAGGCTTCATGTAAAATCAAAATTCCTCAGACTTGCCATGGCTGATCTACTAAAAGCAGCCACCACAAGAGTCAGTATCACTGCGGTCCTATGACATGCACTTCAGTCCTACCACGTTAGGGAATAAATGGAGTCTTGGGTTCTCAATACATTTGAATAAACTACGGTGTTTCTTAAGACTCTCTCCTAATTTTTTCTCTTTGGTTGGCCGTTTCGATCGACTTTCACCCAGGGACACAGGAATCACCTCATATTTTATTCCAGGCAAAAGTGATCCCGTTTCTCTTGGCCCTTTTCTACATAGCATTCTCCACCTTTACTTGGGCAGTCAGCAGGAAGTGTAAAGACCTGAAAAATCAATTTATGGAACTGAAAGATTTTCATGAGATTTGCAAAAAACATGTTGTCGGATTCTGGCTCTGACATGTTCTTCCTAATGTAGCGACTCTGTTGTCTGCTCCTCAACAGCCACTTGATGAAAAAACACCAAGTGTTCTCTTGAGGACACACAGCCAAAAGTCTTTATACATGTTAGTTTGATTTCTTTCCCCCACATCAAAATGTGGCAACAAAAAGACGTGAGAAACAAACCTTTCGCAGAAAGCTGCTGTTCACTTACCTTTAAATATTTAATGAGCTCCCCTGGAATTTCTTTCGAGCCTGACTGAACCAGCTGGCAGTGATGGAAGAATTTATGCACATGCAGATCCTGAAAAACAGATGGATGCAGCCCTTGCAATTTGATTACTTACCCTCGAACCCAGGCTCTCTACGCCTCTCTCCTCTCACATCTCACGAACCTACTTATCCGGGTATTCTAACGCCTAGCCTCAGCAGCTGCAGCCACCAACACATGTGCCCACGTCCCCTAGTCCCCTTGATCATCACACAAAGCCAAACCAGGCCAATTCAGCATGTACCTAAGCACACCGAGTAGGCCACAATGTATGCAAAACTAGTTACCCATTCCTTTCATTCCTTTTTGAGTAGTGTAGTCTCTGAAGTTCGGCTGCTTCTACGTTTTGATGAAATGAGCAGGAAGAGAGGTCTGCAGTGACAGGTGAGGAAAAGCTAGCAGGGAGCTGCCAGAACAAGTCTCAGTGCCCAGTTCAGTGCCAGGGCACTTCACTGGCAAGTGGCCAGCCGTCCTATATGGGATCTATATACACTCATTTTGTGGACAGCTTGGACTGTATTAGGAATTGGAATAATGAGATTTGGCTTTTGACCTGCCTTCTCTAATTATTATCTGTGTGACCTTGGGTAAAACAGCTAATGTGACAAAGCTTCGGCTTCTTCATGTATGAAATGGTGAAGTGGGCAGGGGAGCTAATAGCCATGCAAGGACTGTGGACTTCATCTCCTCCAGCCATGACTTTTCAAACTGTGCTTGAGTCTTCCCACAGACATTTGATTCCAATTTCACGGATGCTGACGCTAGGAGGAAACTGTACCAGCCATCCATGATCCACTGATAACAAGTTTCTGTGTTAAACTCCAGTCTAACCAGGAGAAAAGCATCAGACAAATTCCAACACAGGGACATCCAGAAAATGCCAGTACTCTGAAAACCTGACAAGGTCATCAAAAACAATGAACATCTGAGAACTTGTCACAGCCAAGAGGAGCCTAAGGAGATGTGACAACTACATATAAAATGCTATCCTGGATAGAATCCTGGAACAGAAAAATAAGGGCATTAAAAAGTAAGAACTAAGGAAATCTGAATAAAGTGCAGACCTCAATTAATTATTATATATCATTTTGGTTCATTCATTTTAACAAATGTGCCATCCTAATGTAAGATGTTAATAACAGAGGAAACTAGATACAGGGTATTTGGGAACTGTCTGTACCATCCCCACAATATTTCTGTAAATCTAAAATTATTCAAAAATAAAAATAAAATTGGGTTTTAAAAATGGCAATGAGAGCCTCCACATTCTTTTCTGAGTTCTGTGAGGCTCGAATCAGTTAATGGGAATGAAAGGACCTTGTAATTTAAGAAGAATTATAAAATTTGAGCTATTATTAGTGAGAGTAATGTTATTACTATAATGAGAAAGACCTTCAGGCCACAACTTCTCTAAGGCTGGAGGGATCATATGTAGTCCATTTTAATCAAGAAATATACTCGAGTATTAAAATGGACAAAATTCCAATGATAGAACTTACTTGAGTGTAAATGGTAGACTCTAAGTGGCTTCTAATCTTCAACAAAGGCTTTGCACCATCTACCCACTTAATATCCACATTAGACTGCTGCAAACAAAGGACACACATGAATTTCTGTAACACAGCAATGGACAGAAATACGTAACACCTTTATGCATTTCAACATTGTTTTTCAAAATCAAATGGGTTAGTTTCACACAGGGAATTATTGGAGAAAATAACCTGCCTCTACAAAAAATGTATCCCTAAGTCATTTTGAATTTCCAATTCTTTGCAGGCTGATACTTTTAAAAACAACAATAAAAATGAATTACTAAATGAAATCTTTTAAATGATGCACAAAATCTAAGTCCCAGTTTTTAAAATTGTTATGAGAACCAACAGACATGAGGTTACTTGGTCAAATGTTATAAAGGTTCCTAAACCCTCATTTCTCCACGTTAGCTTTGTTGTGGACCAGCATCAGCCCTCAGATCACACTATGAGTAGGTATCAACTAGACAAAACTATCACCCAGGCCAATAGACTGCTACTTTTTAAATATTTCACCACGATTACTTCAACAAATGCAGATACTTCCCTACCCTTCTTGATTCGGCATCATTCAGATTCAAGTAGCCCGGGGGAAGATTGGCTGAAACTGGCAGCTGCTGCTCAAATGTGATGATTCTACCATCCTTCAGCAAAGGGACCCAGGCAAAGCCGACTGCCAAGACAATAATCAGCCATGAGAAATGAAACTGCAAAAGCAATTAGCTGCACAAACATTCGACTTCAGGGACCCGGGCAGGCTGGTGATGTTTCTGAGGCTGTGTTTGTGGGAGTGCAGGTGTGGAGCACGAGTCCCGGGGAAGTAACATTATTGAGAGACCAAAGTAAGATAATATATGAAACACTGTTAAAATTTTAAAGTGCATCAATATCATTACCTTTACACTTTGGGGGATTAATTTTTGGTAGACTTAAAGAGTCTCACTTAAGCGTACAGAGTTGCATATCGGAGACAATTTCAGACAGCAATCACCATATTCCAAAATTTCTTACTGCACCCCTAAGGTAAGGGACTGTGGAAAATTAAGGCCACAAGTCAAGGTTACATTCCATATTTATACTAGGCAGTATTTAGTTGGGCAGTTTCCCTTATTACAGAAGGGAGAAGTGAAGGAGGAGAACATAGCCAAGGTATAGTGTTTACAACTGAATCCAGACAGATTTCCCCCGGTTTCTACATTTCTTAACAGTTCTTCCCAAAAGAATCTCTTAGCTCTCTATTAGAACACTCATCATGTTCTAGCTAAAAAAGCCAGAGCCATCTGGGTTGCTCAGGTTGAGCAGTGTCAGTGTTTCCATTATAGAGGGCTCCAAGTGTTTACAGCTCTGCTGAAAAAAGGCTTGCTCTGGACTGAGTTTTGCCATATGAGAGAGAATGTTGGCTGGAGTGCACTTTTTAAAGCCATTACTTTCTGATTCTGTAAAATTCTTTGTGTGAGTGTGGTGAGTGAGTGTGTGTGTGTGTGTGTGTGTGTCTGTGTCTGTGTTTATACTGTGAACACAGAAGTCAACACAAATCTGGTTAGAATGTTTTCATTCATGTGTTTAATTTGGCAAATGCTTTAATTCTTAAAGGAAGACTAATATGTTGCTTTCTTTAAGTAGATTAAATGGCTTTCTCCGACTCTGAAACATGCCTGAAGGGCATCTTTACTAGTACAACTTCAGAAATGGTTTACCCAGAACTCTTCTTTTATAAAAAGCAGAGGGGAGTAACATCAGCAGAACCATTCAGAAGGACTCTGTCAGAATAGTTATACTGAAAATTAGAAAAATGACAAAAGGTTTCCACTGCAGAAAATAGGAAAATGTATTTCTTCTTCTTAGGCAACACTTTTTCCTGATAGAAATTTTTATCAGATACCATACAATTTATCTATTTAAAGCATATAATTCAATAGTTTTTAGTATATTCACAAAGCTATGCATACATTGCCTCTAATTCCAGAACCTTTATCACCCCAAAAAGAAACCCCATACCCCTTAGTAACCCTTTTTCCCCTTTCCTCCTGTCCCCAACAACCACTGATCAATTCTCTCTCTCTACGGACTTGCTTAGGCAACATTATTGCACTGTGAATTAATCAGAGCATGGCCAGAAGTGACTCTCAGTCAAAACTCACACAGACCACTTGGAAGCTGTAGGAGTACAAGGTCAAGTGCATGCCATCTGGCTCAAAGGTGTGAAGCCACTTAAAGGCTGGACAGTTAAAAGTGATGAGAGGCAACAGAATCACCGTCTGCTGCTCCACTGTGCATCTTGCGCACTGCCTAGAATTTGTATAAGTAAATAATGATTTGTCTTTCAGGAAGTGCACTGTCATAGTTTCACAACGTTCTGCCAGGTTTCTTCTCAACCCTCAAGGTCCCCAGCCTGAAGGAACTGTGCATCCTATGGGGAGAGAGAACAGGACCACATGATCTGCAAAGGGAACTTCTCAATATTCAGTCCTGCTGTCCGCCGGGCACGCAAATGTCTCACTAGCACCTCAAACTCAACGTTAATCCAAAACCTACCCACAATTCTGCTACTTGGCAATTCCTTCTTCCCAGTTTCAAACCTTCAGGGCCAACTTTGAATCATGTCTCTAGCAGCCAACCATTTGTCAGGTCCACTATATTCTGCTGCAATTCCTTTTTTCTCTATCCTCCTGTCTATTACTGGGACTTTTGAAGTCACCCCCTAAGTGATAGTCCTTCCTTCCTTTTTCCTGTTCCAATGCACCTCACCCATTATGTTGCTGCCTGCTCAGATTTCCTGCAAAATAACTCTTACTGGTGTTTATAACCCTTCAATATTTCCATATTGGTGACAGAATAAAATCAAGTCCACAGCCTGGCATTCAAGGCTTTCCACAACCTGATGCCTCCTTTTCAACCTTCCTCCGATGACTCGCCTCCAGCACCCTGTGCTTCAGTCCTCTTGAACTACTTGAACTACTACTTATGGTTCCCTGTCTGTATTCCTTTGATACTCTCCCTCTTTACAAGCTGTACCTTTAGCCTGGAATCCTCTGCCTCCTTGCCCTCAATGCATCATCAAACTCTACCCTGCCCATTAAGGCCTCATCTAAACACCATGTCCTCCTGGAAGCCTTCCCGGAATCTCAGCCACTTGTCCCTCCATGAGCGGAAGTAATAACTCGCTCTTCTCTGGGATCACATGGCACTACTTTCTTGATAACTACTACTTTCTACCTTGTATGACAGTTGTCTACATTGGTCTCATTTCCCTACTGGATCATATGCTTACTTAAGATGAGCTCTCTGCTGAATTCTCCACTGTGTTCTCCACAGTACCTACTATAAGGTCTTGCACGTAATAAATATGCAGACATATTTTCTGAATAAATAATGAATGAATGAATGAATTTAAGACTGATTCAGGTCAGCTTGGAGCTCAATCCCAGGACATACTGACATTTATATAGTGGGTGTGGCACAGGCCATATTCATAAGGCCTTCTATGTTCTCCTATGTTCTCCTATGTTTCCCTTTGGTTTAGCTAAAGCCTTGCTGAATGGGGCCAGGACAGGTGCTTACTAGTAAGGCTTATTCAAGTTCTTTGTTCAATCTGTTCTTTTCTCACCAGAACCATGAGGCCCCCAATTACCCTCAGGCTCAAAAATGCCTCTGGCTCTGGGCTCACTTCCCTTCCTCAGTGGGCAGAACTGGAAAATTCTGGCTTCTGGGCCATTCTACATAAAAGAAATACCACAAACACTACATCACAATTTGTGTTTCTCTCTGAGAAGGGCAGTATTGCTTTATGTTGCTTACAGAAGTCCAAGCACACTGGCAAGCATTTAGAAATGAGATTTGGTTAAAATGATAAAATGAACATATAATTCATGTTTCACCAGTGAAATTTTTAACTCAGAAATGTACTTTTGGGTGAGGGTAAGAACTGGTCTGTAGTTTGATGTTATATTCTGGACAATTCCATGTCAAATAGCCGTAGAGAGAGACTTAACTATAAAGAGCACACGTACCTGGAGTTTCAACTGTGTCCTGCTTTTTGGTTGTTCCCTTTGTGTTAATTTCACAACTTACATGATAGAAAGTGAAAAGCACATGATGTTTTTGATGCAGGTGAATGGGAAGCTCAATTTTAACCTGAAATGACAGCAAAAATGACACATAGTGCTTTAACTATCAAGGTAGACCTTGAGTTCAGTTTTACTGTATTTTTTCCAATGACATTCACTTTTCTAAATGACAGGCCAAGCACTCAGAAACAAACACCATTTGAAAGTATTCTAACTGTTTTTCCAGTCAGTTTTAGCTGGACAACACTATTCTCCCGGGTTGTGAGGGCTGGCTTATTACTTTTCTGGAAAGCCCAGTGGGTTCTCCGAGATTTCCACACTGCAGCAGGATTTTTCTAACACAGTGGATCAAAAAAACCATTCCCTCACAGCCCAGGGATACTACGTAACTCAGAGTCTGTGCATGCAATCCATTTAAAATGTGCTCTGAATCTGAAGAATATTTCCCTAAGTTGCTGCTCTCCCTTGCATGAAAATAAAAAAACATTAAGCTTTGCAAATAAATGTGCAAAAAAATCACTATGGTATTCTGGTATCCAGAAATTTCAGTTCATACAAATTTCGTCACAAGAAAAACACAACTTTACTCTTGAATAAAGACATAAAAATTGTCACCACAACACATGAAGTTAATCCTAAAAATTAAGGCTTTAATACAAGCATCTCAAGTCATTTTCCAGTCAGAACCCAATTGAACATTTATAATGCCTCCTGGAAGTAGGTGAGAGACAAATTACAGATTTAATTGATTTAGTACACCTGCATATATCCACACAGGAACACATGCAACTTCTCTGTCCTGCTCAATATATAGTGAATGATTGAAAAGCCTATTTATTTATTTCTGGCATACTGAAGATCATGTGGATTACTTACTACATGATCAAGTTTTCTGTAATGACTGGCTTTAGTTATAGAGGGTGACGTACTAAATAGTTTGGTGATGGACATCTGGTCTAATTATCATCCACACAAGGCATGGTTTTGGTATTTTAACTCATTCCTGTTGTAGGTATTTATCAGCACAGAACATGCCTCTTCACAGCATCCGGACCATCTGGGTATCTAATGCTCTGCTGCACAGAAATACGGGCATCCTCCCTCCCTGGGTGGCAAAAGTGTAAGGCACTGCTCTCCTCCTCCCCGTCCCCTACAAAACTAGGGGCAGTGGCTTGACAAAGGGATGAGTGAGGCTTAAAATCAAGATATAAGGCCTCCACAGGACAGCAGGTGGATCTGGAGAAATTGTGACAGTGGGGGTGAGGGGGTGGCTTCAGACAAAGCCTGGAATGGAACATGAGGCTTGAGAAGCAGAAGCAGCAGAGCCCCTGGCCTGGGATGCACATCCGGGGTTCCATGGAGACATGCGGAACCTGAAAGCAGTCTGCAGGTTTGGATAAGCCAGATACATGCACATGAGAAGAGGCTGTGACAGAGACATAAAGAGAGATACTGGGAACTACACAGAGATGTGGAGATTGCGAAGTAGGAAGAAAGGAAGAAAGGCAGGCACAGAGTCAGAGAGGCAGCCTGAGGAGGGACCACAGAGACTGGGAGACTGTCACTCTCCTTCGTCTACACAGCCCTCCAGCGGGATTCTGGTGGCCCTACCGTGCTGCTATGTCTCTTGAAGCACCTAACCTACAGGGAGTCTGTGCCCTCCCACACAGCCACAGAAGGAAAGAGCTAGAAGGGCCTTCAGAAAATCTCTTCCAAATTTCTTAAAGCTGAGGAAATGGAGACTCAGAAAGGGGAAGTTACATGCTCAAGGTCATGGTGTCAGTGGTTGACAAAGCTAGAGGTAGAATCTCAGGTCCAGTCTGGTGTGTTTCCTATATTGCTCTCTCACATGAGAGCCCCTTCAGTCTGTGGGCCACTCAGTCGTCCACTGTCACCACAGGGCACCAAGTAGGCAGTGGCCCTGTGTTCTGGTATGTCGTTCTCATGCAACAGAACATTCAGGGATTGAAAGTGCAGAAAAAATTATGGAAGTGACGCAAAAGGAAAAAAGAAACACTACCCCAGTGTTTTATAAACATCAGAATAATGTGTTTTTACCTCATCGTAGAACTCTGGATTTTGGTTGTGATGCGAGACCACAGCATAAGCATTTGTGGTAAAAACAGATCCTGCAGGTTTTCCATAAATACACTGCAAAAGAAGGAAATGGTCACCACTCCCCATGTAGGTATTTAAACATGATGCTACTGAGCCACATACAGTTAGAGGCATCTGTGAGCACAAGGCCATGGCCAAAGCCACCAGGCTCTCACCGTGAGCTTGTAAATTCCAAATTATTTACAGTTACTCCAGACATCACACCAGACGTTGCCTAACTTGGTAGCATGGATGCTTCCGAATTTCTGGCCATCAAAGAAATAATTTCAAACTAGTTGACAGAAGAGGTTGAATACAGCTAACTATGGAAGGGAAAACTCTCAAACCAGGCCTGGGAAGCTGACTTCTCTCATGCTATTTGCTTTTCTTCATATGAGAAACTCCCCTTTGGCCAGTTAGCAACATTTGCTAACTGCTTACTGGGCACTACTGATGGTGGGGCAACGTGAGGAATAAAAAACAGAAACAAACAGCAGACATATTCCTAGCCTAAAGAGATTAAAGATTGAATGTCCACTAAGCTACAGACAAGCTTACTGTTCTCTCACTTTATGGGCCACATTTTAAAAGTCACTGGCTTTCTGCTATACCAATAAAGTAAATGTGAGGCTTTCTATGGTTCCATGGAAAGATCCAATTTCATTTCCAGTGTGAGTTTTTCACTTCCCTAGCCCTAGTAAAGCTCAAGGATTAATACAGAGTCAGCATGCCAAGGAACGAACTGACTCCGTGAGAATGAATGCACAGCCAACTCTCCTTAAATATGGTCATATGGGCAATTTGCAGGAACTGCTGAGAAGTAACCTAAGAATCTTTAGCATACAAAAGGGTATTGCATGGGGCAAACAGAACAGTTATTCCCACCTCCACTGAAAGGAAAATAAGAGAAAATACACCTAATTGGAGCCAGCTAATCCTTAATTTATATTGCTCTGTGAACAAAAAAAATCTCTTTTCAAAGGTAAGGGCTATTCAACATTCAACGACTTGCTCAGGGGCATTCCAGTCTCTTTCCCTAGGTGGCTGGAGTGGAAGACTAGCCATCCATCTGTCTGATTTAGGTTCAAGCTAGAGAAGCAGGGAGCCAGATAAATACTTCATGATGGTTAGATGTTCTCTGGCTTACTTCTTTTCGGGCCTCTGATTAATGGCCTAAGGACCTGTAACGTGAAGGTACTGTGACGTGACAGGTATTTTACGATTGCTGTATCAGACAACAGTGAAATTCTCCTTTTCATAGATCACTAATTCAGGTTTGGAGGCACCATTTGGCCAGTCATAAAGTATAAGTCATATCTCAGATCAAAGCTGTCATGCTGTCCTTCTGTCAGCTCAAAGCCTGTTCAGATTTGAAGGATAAAGTCCCTTGATGGTACCATTATAAACTGTCAGGTCACAGTCCTTGTGAGTGGACATCAGATCCATGTAAAATCAAAGTGGAGCAAAGGCAAAAATCTGGTATATGAAGCCTCCCCGTTTTTAAAGCTAAATGCTCCTACTCCATTTATTTCTTAATATTTAATTAATCCTCATAGTTGAAGAGTAGAGAAGACAATATTACATTTGTCCCTTTAACACATTTTCTTTTTGACATTTAAACAAATTAAACCTAGCAAATAAAATTACCAAGTACCAAAATCTCTATCTCTACTAAAAATGTATGCTTATCAACATCACCAACAAACCTTCAGAGGGCCACCATCACTTTCATCTGAATCCCGGAATTCTACACAAACAGCGATGTTCCTTGCCTAAAATGATTAATTATTCAAAATGAGCCACAAAATGAGAAGGTTATAAATAACAGTTTACACCCCAAATGTATAGTTCACACTGTTTACCTTGGCAAATGTTTTCTGGCTATCATATTTTAATTGCAAGGGATATACATACAGATGGTTTTTGTAAATAGTAAATGGGTAACAATATTTTGTCATTTCTGGAACAAACTCTTCAACCTCCACAGTAATATTTTGACAATTCTTTTCAAAAGGCTTCAGGGGCACATATGAAGAAGTAATACAATCTACAGCAGAGAAAAAAAACAGGCAAAGATAGTACAATGTAGCGATCATTAACACATTCCAACATTTATAAAAATATACATTAACTGTGTTCTCAAACAGTGATTTAGCAAACAGAAGTCTCAGTGATTGACCAGAAAGTCACACAACCACTTTAAGAACCCAAAAGGGCAAGATGGAGCAGCCTGATGCTGATTTTAGCGGAACCCTTCAAACCAGACGTGGATTACAATTTCATTCTCAGTGTAGAGGTAGAGTGATTTGTCAAATATAATACATCATAATTTTCACAAATTTAAACTCTGCAAAGAAATCCATTACAGTTTTCCTCCTGTGGCTGCAATTTAGCTTTCACTGCAGATTTTTATTGGTATCAGGGAAATAACAGTAAATTTATGCCTCCAATTAGCTCATGGCCAGTCACTTTGAAAAAGTTAACTTGGTGCAGGTGCAAATTTTCACCTAAGACATAATGGAAGCCTTTTGAAACTACAGATCTTATGATGTGTTACCAACGATAAATTCAATACTCCCAAACATGAAAAACAGAGCCTCCAAGAAGTGTTAGCAGCATGTACTGAAATAGCCACTGTAGACACACACAAAGAAAGATTCATATACTTCAGGGGCTCTAAGCGTGCTTGTCCTTGCTGTAGAGCAACACTGATGGAAAAAGAAGACCCAGAGAGGGTCAGACCTGATGACACGGTATTTTTTGCCGAATTTGGTTTTCTCCAAGCATCACAGCAATACTTAGCTTACATTAGAATATCTGGGATATAAAGGCACAAAGAAACAAGTGATTGCTCCAGTGATTCTCCACTTCCCAAAGATAACTACCATTAATATTTTGGCATATTTTCTTCCACTCTTCTTTCTATGCCTGTTTTATTTAATAATACAAAAATCCTTCTGTATATACAGAACTTCATTCTGGGTGTTTTGACATTTCAACTGATGTCTTATTCCACAAACTCTTCATAAACATCGTTTTTCATGGCTGCATAAAGTTTCATAGTGTAGGTGTCCTGTAACTGCCTTAACCACACTGACAATGTTGAACTCTGGTTGTTTCCAATTTTCCCTCATTACAATAACACTGTACCAATTATCTTTATATGTATACTCCTGTTTACATTTCAAGCTATTTCATTAAGAAAAAAGAACCCATTGTATTCTTAGATGTTTTAAAATGTAAATTGGATACCACACTCCTGCTTAGTCTTTTAGTGACTTCTCATTGCACTGGAATAAAATCCAATCTCTTAAGGCATTTCTATGGTCTGCACAATTCCCTACATGACATGATCCTTCCTATTTCATCTCCTATCTCCATTGTTCCCATCACTCACTACACTAGAGCCCCACTGGCTTCCTTTATATTCATACAAACCAAGCTTGTTGCCACCTTACGGTCTTCCTCAGCCTGGAACATACAGTCCCAACCACCACGTGCTGGCTCCTTCTCCCCCTCAGTTTCTGAGCTGAAGAGAGGCCTTCCTTGGCCACCCTTTTAAAAGCAGCTCACCCCAAACAAAAACTGAAATTACTCATTTGTTTTCTTGTTTATTGTCTGCCACTCCTTCTAGACTTTAATCTCTGCAATTTTAAAGCACCCAGTAGGTATTCAAGAAGTGCTTACTTGATAAATGCTTATTCAGTGAATGAATGGATAGACAGAATCTCAGAACTGGAATGTCTTAGTTATGAACATCTATGGTATCTATTGCCAAAATGTACTCCTACTCATGATAGGTGATGGTGGCTGGCCAAAACTTAGCCAGCATTAGATAGTTTCACTTTGAACATTTTTGCAATTTGATAGATGAGCAAAAACAGCTTGCTGTTTTCATTTGCATTAGTGGCATTACTACTGAGATTAACATTTTTCAAATATATATTAACCCCTTTTGATTTTCTGCAATGTGTCTTCTGTGTATTTTTCTTCTGGGATCTTAGATTTTTGTCTTTATGCAAGACCCCTTTTTTGATCCCTTAGTTGATGAAACTTATACAAGGCAAAAGGCAGCAGAAACTGACTGGGACACACTCACTTCATACATATGAAACGGTATCTGATAAAATCAACTTAATTCATGTCCTAATCTGTAACTATTCACAATGTATTCTGGGTCAAAGAGTGCCCCCCCAACACACACACAAATTCATGTCCACTGGAACCTCAGAATGTGACTTTATTGGAAATAGGGTAAGTAGTTAGGATGAGGTCATACCATATTAGGGTAGGCCCCAAATCCAATGACTGGTGATTAGAGCATTCAGAGGGAGCATAGCCCCTTGACACCTGATTTTGACTTCAAGCCTACAGAACCATGAGAGAATACATTTCCACCATGATAAGCCACCCCAGTCTATAATACTTTCTTACAAGAGCCCTAAGAATTTAATACACTATGTAAACTTCACAAAATTACTAAAAAGATAAAAACCTGAGATTCAAACATGCCCTTAAGGCTTATTTGCAATGCATGAATTCTTACTTGATAAATCCATAGGAACACACTCTACTGTGATGTTCAGCTGCCCAGGAATAATCTGCAGTTTGGTCTTCTCTGGCCTAGGTGGAAAATAAGAATATTTTATAGTTACAATTATGATTACTAAATGCACTGGTTACTCTCTATCCAAACTTCCAAATTTCTCCAAATTCAACTGCCCCAAAGCATTCAGTTTCTCTCATATATGACCCACATTCATCACTTTAATACATTATAATTCATCTATTATGTTGACTTACTGCAGTAACTCCACACACTTACTTCTTGTATTCTGAGAGCAACTTGAGAATGTCCTCATTTGAAAGCTTGCTACTGTCTTGTTTATAAAAAGGAGAAAATCTCCCATCCAGATCCAGAGAGCCTTGAGTATCTTTGAATATTGGTCTAAAACAGCAAGAGAAGGGTTTTTTTTTAAATAGTAAAGTAGTGATAAATTAATGCAAAATTAGTCTTGGGAGTATAAAATGGTGAAACTTTGGAAAATAAGTTGGCACTTACACATCCCCTCTGATCCTGCAATTCTACTCGTAGGCATGTTTCCACATTAATGTTCAGAGCAGATTTATTTGTTATAGCCCCAAACTGCAAACAACTCAGCTATTCATCAACAGTGAATGTATAAACCAGTGGCAGTACAGGCATACACCGGAATACTACTCAAAATGAATGACTGACACATACAGCAATACAGATGAATCTCACAAACGGCCTGAGCACAAGAAACCAAATGCAGATAAAAGTCATCTTTAGTGTTAACAAGGAGATTGGTGGTGGCTGCGCAGGGAGGGGTCATGATAGCTGAGCAGACAGGGGCATGAGGAAACTTTCTGGAGTGAGAGACATGTTCTATATCTTGGCTGGGGTGGTAGTTACATGACTGTAAACATTTGTGAAAATTCATCAAGTTAGTCATACAAAATGTGCATTTTAATCAAAGGTGAAATATATATCTCAACAAAAGTTGATGAAATTAAATGAGATCTTTAAGATCAATTTACATAGAGTTTACAGTATTTATGTGGAGTTTTCAATATGAATTTGAATTATTCTCTCCCCTTCCCCTCCTCCCATTTTTAAGCACCTATATCTCTTTCATTTTCAGTAACTGGGTTTATCAGACAACTTTTAAATATCCCAGTCAAGCTTTCGCAGAGTGAGTTCCTGCTACTGGTGACATCCAAAACAATTTGGGAAGGAAGAGACGGCTTAATTCCTCATCAGAACTGGGTATCAAAGCTTCGAACTTTGAAGATTTGAAAATTAAATTTTCTGCTGGCAAAACAGCATCAAGCCACTACCACTAAGGCCTGAAGTGGGGTCAGCATGCCACCGTGGGCTCCCAAGTCAGGTACCACGGCTTCTGATCTGCTACGCCATGTGAATTGTGAAAGAACTTGGGACTACTTCTATGCCTAAATTCCCTCATCCCCAGGATGGGGAAAACAGTACCCACCTCTTAAGAAGGTACCCATTAAAGTACTTAGACCCCTGCCTTGTACAGAATTAGCACTTAAGAACAGTAAATAATAACAACCGTGGCAGCAATTGACTTTTCAGGCTGGAGCATCACTAAGTTTGCTTATATTTGTAAGCTATGTTTCACCTTCCACAATGCCAAAACATACCAACCTCTGCTACTCTTTGCCATTCACCTCACCTTTTTATCAGCCTGAAAAACAAGGACAATGTGCCTTTTCATCTACCAACATACAATGCATGTTGAGACCTTCCAAAAAATGAAATGATTATACATAGTGATGGAAGAGCTAATTAACTTACAATCTCCTACCCTTATGCTCCTCCCCAACACCCACTGAACATAACTGATTGAATTACCCAGAACATGATGCCCTTTCCCCAGAAGTTCCAGTGAGCTGTACAGGCTGTACCACAAACAAGCCAGTGAACCTGTATTTCAAGGGGGCATAATAAGCAAGATACACATTTTAAGTTACCACTCCATGTTGAGTCGCAAGATTTGGAAAAAAAAATAATGTAATCTAAGGCATGTGGTAGATAACACGTCACCAGGAAGGAAGAGAGTCTATTAATTATACACTTGCACCTAACAACTGCATTCTTGGCCTTCTAATTTTTCGTACATTTTCCAGAATCATTCTATGATGGGTTTTCGAAGCATAAACCTAGCCAACTCTGAAATAGTGGGCACACTGCACATAATTCACTACAGTTTCTGGTTTTCTGGAAAAAACTTCCATCACTTCAGCAAAAAAGCTCTGCTTTAAAATGCAATAAAATGATGTGGTGTCAGCCCAATCAGTAACCCAACCCAAAGATAATTTCCCTGAAGCAAGACATGAAGAAATGAGAGGGTCTTTGATGCACAGCACATTCTGAGAGAAAGAATCCTTATATCCTGTTGGGGACTGAATGCTTCTGGCCCCCACCAAAGTTCCTATGTTGAAATCGAATCCCCAAGGTGATGATACTTGGGGGTGGGGCCTTTGGGAGGTGCTTAGTTTGTGAGAGTGGAACCCTCACACGTGAGATTAGTGCCCTTTTAAGAGGCCAGAGAGCTAGCTCACTTCCTTCTCACCAAGTGAGGACACAAGAAGCCAGCTGTCTGAAACCTGGAACAGTCTTCACCGAACCTGACTGTGCTGGTACCTTGATCTCTGACTTCTGGCCTCCAGAATTTTGAAAAATAAATGTTTGTTGTTTAAGCCACCCAGTGTACTACAGTTTGTTACAGCAGCCCGAACAGACTGCTATCACAGACACCCCCCATGTGTCCTATGAAATAACTGGCTTGTCAGAAACAGACTGCTGAATGCTGCTGGTAAGGACAACAGCCCTCAATTTCACATATGAGTGTGAGCAGAAGAGGCAGGATTATATCTGTACAAACCTGGCAGCCCAAGCAAAGGGCATTCTGTATTGTCCAAGGCGGCTACACACTTGCTTAGCTGTCCTGTACACCTTCTGGGCTGTCTAGGGTCAGAAAAAAAGAAGATTTGCTTATAAATGTTCAAACTACCAGGGACTCACCCAGAAAAATTAATTCTCCAACTTACTGACAGGCAACGTCAAAATCTAGAAAAACAAAAGAGAAATAGCTACAAGTAAAACATGATATGCGTCAGTTACCCACTTTCCAAGAACAAAGTGTTACTTGAAGGTTTTGTGTTTTTCATCAACAGAGCCTTCATCAAGATACCAGGAAACACACAAAACAGATGTAGGGCACATTTCATACCAAAGACCTTTACTGGGAAAATTTTAAGCTGTTTTAATGTGTATTTCCCTTCATACATGAGAAAGCAGACACTCCACTCATCATTCTTGGGAGAAGTTTGTTATAGATACAGCTGACTTTTTTTACTCCTGTATGAAAGGCAAATGACCAAGAGTCAATGCAGTTAGTTTAGTGTGGGCAAGAGCTGCTGTTTCGGCAGGCAGCGACAAATGCCAATGGAGATTAACTGCCCATGGAGTCTAAACAGGCTGTGAAATGCTGCTGAATATGTATCCCTAGGGACACACAATACTAGAGGCTTTTATCTATATTGTTGAGACTGTTTTCTCCCCTAAATTAGTCACGTCTCCCCAGCATCTTCCACTTAATAAACACTATTTGGATACACAACCATATGCCACGTACAACAGATTGACTCTTCCTAAGACTCAGCAGCTGGAATGCTGCTAATGAACTGTGCCAGGAGTGCCATCCCTCTCCAGGCCTCAGTCTACCCATTTATAATATGAGAGGAGAGGATTAGATCAATCATTCCCCAAGGTTCGTGTTTCCTGACCCAGAAATTTGGATGATTATTCAGCTTGCCGACTTTAGTGGTGCCCTTTGAAGGCATTAGACAGTAAAAACAATCCCCATTATTTAATATGCCAGTGCTTCATGAGAGACAGGTGTAACACTGAAAAAGTAGGAAGGACAGAAATCGCAGAATGAGGGACAACCCTTCGAATTGGATACACTGAGCTTCATGATCGTTCACTATCTTTTCTTTTCTCATTTTATCACAGGAGTAAATCTGAGTACAGACTGGCATTTGGGAACTACAGGACTGAATCATCTTTTCCCTTCCAGCTCTGACATTCTAGGGCTTGTATGTAGTGCTGGGAGTAAAGAGAGTGGTTATTGCCAAGGATACAGTGTCAATGAACAGATGTCGCCTAAAAGCCTTTAGCTCTTATTTTGATAAGCCAGCAGAAATCAAAATGTCATGTAGACAGAACATAAATGTAAAGGGAAAGAAAAGACATATCCAAGCTTCAGCATGCATACTAGCAGAGTATACAATATTTCCAGAATATACTGCATGCTGAGAGAGTAAGTTTGTTTAAAAAGGTTATTGACAATACCATTTAAATATCAGTAAGAGACAAATTCCCTATTAAGCTGAAATGTTCACAAACGATATTCATAAATACCTTTGTTGGGTCTGAATTTTTGATGTAGGGCTCTGCACAGTGTGTAATGTTTCCTTGGAGCACCTTTTCAATTCTTGCAACTAGGAAAATTTCAGGATGTGGATTTGTCACTGAGAAAATTCCCTGGAAAAAAATCCTTCCATTAGCCTTTTTTATGTAACATCATAATACAGTTGTTTGGTTTATGATTCCTGGTAGTATGTTTAGCATAGAATGCTGGTACTCAACACAGGATCACGTCCAAGACCCTGGAATTAGACGGCATTTCCTTTCATGGAGTTTTCAAAGCTCCTGATGTTCCTTTTCAAAATGGATTTTCTATTTGGTCACCAGCCAGCTTCAGATCTATGAGTCCCCAAATGCAGGTGTCACTATTGTTGCTTAGCCTCTTTCATTTGGCTGTGTTTGCAAGGTGCATTCTTAGACCTAATTAATATAATATGTATTGTTTGGCTTAATCGGCATGTGCTAAAACAGAGGGCATTTGTCAAGTGGAACTGGATATGCATTTTTAAATGTAGCTGCATGAAACTCCAGAGCAATTCACTCACATTCAATTAATACTAATGGTAGCTAAGAAGGAAGAAAATACTTTACTGCTCTGCATAATATAAAAACTAAATCATCCTATAGAAAATATTCCTTTGCTTTCCGTAAGAGCCCTGATGCTTTCAGTGTAAAAGTAGGGGAGACAAAGGATTGAAAGCTCATTTTGTTCCCATACACTTTATTTCAGGGTACTAATTTAGACACAACCCAAGTTATAAGAGTTTTTTCTGAATGCCTACAAAACCACCACGTCATCATCCCCCTGTCCAGTTCACCTCCTCCCAAATATAATACCTTCCAAATAGCCTGTTAGTTGGTTGTATCTGTTATTTAAAGGACCTCCCCACATATGAATTCAAGTGGAAAAATCCATCATTGGGATTCTACCAAGTTTTATTTTTCTACTTGGTATATTACCAACTGTGTTGAGATAGTACATTCCAGTTTTCAAAGCATTTCAGACACATTATCTCATCTGTTCCAGATAGAACCCTCTGAGGGAGACAGGAAAGAACTGCATGGATTAAATGAAGTAAAGTAATGTCCATGAGGTACCTGGATATTACTAGAGTGGCCCAAAGCATCGCAAGGTCACAGAACTTGATTTCCGGTACTGTGAGATGGAGCCACGGGCTGCTAAAGGTGTGCTGAGTGAGATTTCATGCTTCATGATTGTCACCTAACTCTGCTGGATGACTTTTGGGCATTATCTGACTTGGTCTTCATAAAACCCCTTGAATGCAGGCACTACACTATAGCCATTTTACAGAATAAGAAACGGAGGCTTAGAGAGGTTTCTGCAGCAGGTAAGTGGGTGAAGAAAACTGGAGCCAGGGCTTCTGGACTACATAGCCATACTCTACTTACTGCCTCTCAGCCTTGAGGCCCATGCAGCCACCTCACACAGTGAGGCTGGATGAGAACAATAATACTGATTATTGCTGCAGGTAGTGTTCACTGAGCACCTATTTTTCCCCATTCCCAGCACTCTGGCGATCTCCCCACACTGATGCCAGCAATGAGCATTACAATTTTCAGGAAGCTGACAACTGACAAGAGCAAGCTGCTTTCGCTTGTTCATCTGTGATCATGGTTCCTGCTGCTCTTGCCAGCAGTTGTCCTGAGCAGACGCCGCAGGCCTGGGGCAGTGTTGAGTACTGGGCTAGCACACCTTAGTTCAGGCTCACAGTAGCCCAGGTCACACATAAGGACACTGATGCACAGAGAGGTTCGCTTTTTAACGGACCAGGGCTTCCAGTGCAGAGGGACACTCTCTGGGGCTGTCTGGCCTTTTGTTCCAGCAGCTCCTAGCCCTCTCCCTACCCCAGAATACAGAAGAGTAGCCAGAGAGCAC
Organism: Phataginus tricuspis; assembly: GCA_029783875.1. Taxonomy (NCBI): domain Eukaryota; kingdom Metazoa; phylum Chordata; class Mammalia; order Pholidota; family Manidae; genus Phataginus; species Phataginus tricuspis. The sequence goes on along the minus strand of JAQQAC010016209.1, from coordinate 98,898,533 downwards.
CAATGAAGCCTGTGTGGGCTGGGAGTCTGGCCCTCCAGGACAAGGCCTCTGGCCCAGACCTTTTTTCTCACCAGTCCCCCAAGGGGGGCTCTTACCCACTTCACTGCCCTCTCCCTCTAAGGAATGGGTCAGGTCCCCCCACTCCAGTTCCCAGAACTTACACAGCCCCCAGGGCATGGCAGGAAGGGGCACAGCGGGGGGACACGCCACACCCTTTCACCACCCCAACCACTGCTTCCCTCAGTGGGGAACCCACAGAGCCACAGGGAGGTGGATTCCCAGGAGTCGGCAGCTCCTGCAAAACCCCAATCCAAGGTCTGACTGTGGGGGCCAGTGGGGACTGAGTTCTGCCAGTGTATCTGGATGAAACTTCCAGGCAGTGAAGAGTAAAATGACTGGTCACAGTAGCTGTTTGGTGTCAGGGAGGCAGAATGACTCAATGGACCCAACTTTCGCCTCCTGTTTCTGTGGCCACTCTGTTGCCTCTCAGGAAGCCACTGGAATGAAAGACTCCAAGGAGTGGATGCAGAGTGCCTACAATGGCCTCAAAACTCACTGTCCACTAAGACCTGGGAGCTGCCACTTCCTATAGATAATGCTGCCACTTAAAGAGCCTTGCTGGAAGGGACAGGCCTGCCAGACAGCCCTTTGTGTGAATGCTGGTAAGCTGGGCTATTTCTCCCTCTCTAGGGTGACATGGGAGCATTACACATAGGGGCAAAAACTTGGGCTTTGGAGACTGCCAGACCTAGGTTCAGCTCCTGTTCCTCATCTTATAAGCTCTGTGACCTCAGGCAAGCCACTTGACTGCTCTGCGCCTATTTCCTCATCTGTAAAATGATGATAGTGATAGTACCTACCTACTTTACTAGGGTGTTGCGAGAATTATAACTTCACTCAGATAAAGGGCCTAGAGAAACATAATGGGAGAAATAAGTGCTTAAATTGTTACTATGGCTTAAAAACTAATGAGCTGAGATTAGTATTCAGATCTGCTAACCCTCAGTCTCTTTCCAACATAGTACTGCTTCCTCATCCTAAACGGGAAGAAGTTGAGGGAGAAAAAAAAAGACTTCTTCAAAATAAAATTCTCAACTATTTGAAATAAATGACCACTTCCTGGTATCGTGAGTCAATTTGAAAAAGGGTGCAAAATGGTAAAGTTGTGGAAGGCCACAACCCAGCATTCTCACCTTTCCAGCCCTCATCTATTCCTCTGAGGCCTCACTCCAGCCCCACACCTTCTATGCAGTCCTGAGTGAACTCCCGCCCACTGACCCCTCCTCACATTCCAAACTCCTCCACTGGCTTTGTGTTATATACTTCCTTACTTAATTACATTCTGCATCACACTGTTGACTGAGGTCTTCCAAGCAGACCTAGCTTCAAATCCTGCCTTCACCACTACTGGCTATATATGGCGGACAGCTTACTTCACCTCTCTCACGTGCAGTTTCCTCATCCGCAAAACAGCAACAACTATACGATTTCACAAGACTATGACGATTACGTGAGACACCAATGGACAATTTGGGCATATAGAAGATATTCAAAAAAGGTTGATTTTTCTTCCTGACCTAGATTATAAGTGGGATGACACCTGAATCCACAATTTAAACTTCTTGCCCTGAACATAAGCTGAGTACATGGAAGTAACAGTAAAAACATTATGGCTTAAAAGGATTTACTTGATATTGTGTGGGAAATTTTAAACAAAAAAATTCAATAGCAGGTTCTCAAATACTTATAATAAACACTGTACTTGGTCAATCTCTGTTAGAAGCAAAGACCATCATAACGGAATGTTCACGTATGTGACAATAGGCTGAGTAACAAACAAAGGGGCCCTAATGGGGGAAAAGCTACCACGGATCCACAGCCCAAAGAAGGTGTGACAACACAAGTTAAAGTCTTCCAGTACCACTCGGCAATCTGTACCAATGAGCATAATCTTTAACCCTGAAAACCCCAATGCTTGGGATTTATTCTAAGGAGGTACTTCAACAAAGGAGCTAACATATATATGCAAGGATGTTCAATGTAGCATTATTTATGATATCCAAAGATTAGAAAGATCCTGATGAGCTAAATCAATGGAATACCATATTAGCCTTTAATAAGAATGTAAAGGATCCAGAGATGTTGACATAGGATAAATATGATGTTAAATGAATACAGTAGATACAAAACAGCATGAACATGATAGTTTGTGTAAGAGTATACATACTGTATATGTGTTTATATATACACAACAGAGATGTCTAGAAAGATGTTCACCAAAATGTTAATGATTATCAGCTATGAGAGGTGATTTTTACTTTCTTCTTTATGTTTTCTGTATTGTTTGAATTTTCTACATAATAGTGTATTTACCTTTATAATCAGAAGAAAAGAGGAATCTTTTTATTTTGGGAAAAATAAATCTCACAGTGTGAGCTGCTTTGTTCCTATCTGCCTCTTCCCATTTTCATTCTTTGCCACACTTCAGTTTCCCTTCAGTTGCCAAAGTCTAGAAGGCAGACCGTCAATTCTGCTCTGCCCATCCTCTTATGGCCTCCAGTCTGGCCAGAGGTCAAAAGGCCAGGAACTGTTAGGCTCCTTCTAAAGGGGATTCTTTGCCTCAGACATGGCCAAAGAAAGCAGCATTTCAGCTGTGACACAGCAGTTCCTTCCCTTTGCTTTGCAGCCAGAACTCCTTTTATAAAGAGCCTTTACATGTCATTAAAATTAGGGAATTAGGGATGAGAGGTTATTGTAGGGTCAGTTTTTTCTTCAAAGAAGTAAGCCTTTCAGGCACCTATTGCCCTGCTCAGAAGTATGCATATGGGTGTGTGGGGGGTGTGTGTGTAGGGGTCTGTTATTTGCATTCCATCTCACAAAATACTTCCTTTGAGACTCACATCATGGCCCCACTGAAAATGTCACTTCACAAATGTATGACTAGTATATTTGCTGGTTTCCATTTTTGCCTTCCAACTTCAGTCACCAGGAAAACACCTATACAGAGACCTACAAGAGGTGGAATGCCCCTGAAAACACCAGCCTGAAACTATGACATAATCCTAGGATGCTTCTGGTTCTTATTTTGAATATATCACCAAGGCTAAAAGATCATTGCTTACCTGCTTTATGTAGCGTAAGTGAGATTCAGCAATTCCATGAATGAAAGACTCAGGCGAGGAACCTTTTGCATTTCCATCACTGGCCAGTTGGGTTGAAGCACCCCACAGCATCTCACGAACAGATGGGGGGTTCAGGTCTACGTGGAAGTCAGCCGAAATCTTACAATTGTTCTTTACATCAAATAAGGCAAGATTGATAAAAAATGGTTCAACCTGGGAAAGAAAATAACATTTTTAAACTAAGACTTTTTTAGGGGTGATGGGAGGAGGGACACAAATTACAAAACAGCTTTTCTTATTCCTCAAGTTTCTGTGATTACAGTTCTTTTCTGAGTTCAGCATTTAGCTAAAATTGCGTTATGGCTCATTTGCACATAAGAAGAACATTCTAAAATAACAAGACTATCAACTTTTAACTTCTGTTAAATTTTACAAGTTGTAAATTTGTTTTAAATGAACACAAATCAGAAGGCACATTTAAGGAACATCAATTGTTACATGAATACAATTCAATTCTCTATACATTTACTGAAATTACCTAAAAATAATGCCACTATTCTAGAGTAGAAATAGATCTTCCCTGCTGTTATGATACAGCTTACTGGATTACACATTTCATAAGAGCTAATATCAGTCAACATCAAATTACTTGACAAAAGCTTTGCCCCATCAGCAGTTCTGGAAGACATGATTCCTCTCTACAGATGGCATTTGAAAGCTGGTGACAAAGAGAAATTTCGTGCCAGATGGCATAAAGATTAACCCTTTACACACAGCAAGTCTGTTGGTACATTTCAGCTACCTGGTGGAAAATAAAATTACTGTAGATACTGTTCAAAGATAAAACTAGGACCAAAAAATAAAGATGAACCTGAAGTGCAGTCTCTTTGGAGATTCTGTATTTGTAGTTTCAAGTACTTCCAAGCAATTCAAATGATCCATGACAGCTAATAATTAGAATTTTCTGTGCAGAACAGCAAGTGAGGCTAGCTTAACCTCACAGAATCTGGACCCCGGCATGGCTTTGGTGCCTCTTTCTCATTGCTATGGGCCAGTTTCACAGAAGAAGTCAGATTCTCTCATAGAATTCACAAATTTTGAGGGTTTTCTGGGTTCTGGTACTGTGTCACTCTTAATGTTAAGAGCCTACTCTAAGACTCATGAAACCTCTCAAGATGAAAACACATTTATATTTTGGCAAAAGAAAAAGACATGTATGAAATGCTTCCATGTCAAATTCATTACAACATATAGCAATGGAATTTTCATCCCAGAAGTTAGTTCTCAGCAATAAAAAACAAAGGTGCTTCCTTAATGCACTGTTTTAAGGGAGGTGGAAGGTGAAGTCATACATACGTTCGTGGGTGGTCCCTTGGCATTGTCTCCAACTTGACCCAAGATATTGAAAGTTAAATCATGGCAATTTACTTGGAAACGTTTATTGCACTTTTCCTCAAATGGCTTTATATCGGGTTCAATTCCTGAAAAGTCCAACCTCTACAAAACAGATTAATATGAATTACTGCACCCCAAAAATCACAATTCATATTAATATAGATCTATAAGTTAAAACTGCAGAATCTAACAGTTTTCTATCTATTCTTCATTTGAATGAACCTTTTTAAATTTTTGCATTCAAGAAGCTTTCATGGAGCTCTTACACTAAAGTTCAAATACTGATAGAGAAATCCTAGAGGGAGATGATGAGACTCTGATCTCAGGCATTGGAGAAGTCACAAGTCTGTACAATGGTCTACAAAACCCTATACAACATGACACCCTCCCTACCCCCACTCTTCTCTGATCTCATCTCCTCCCACTCTTGCCTCCCCTGTTCTCTCCTCCAGCCACACCGGCTTCCTTGGCTATTTCTACAGCACACCAAGTACACTCTCACCTCAGTGCCTTTTCACTTGCTGTTCTGTCAGGAACCTTCTTCACCCAAGTAGATGCACGGCTTACTCCCTTCATTTCATTCAAGTCTCCAGTCAATTTGCATTTCCACAGAGAGACCTTAACTTCCTATATAAAACTGCACTCTAACAATCTATACTTCTTTCCTTTATTTAGTTTCCTAACATTACTTTTTTATATTTTCTTAGTTGTTTATGGTTTGTCTTCCCAAAAGTTACATGTTATAAGATGGTAGGAATTTTGTTTCTTTTATGAGCTGTGCAGGACAGAAAAGTGACATGAATGGATATGGGAGGCATCAAAAACAACACAATGGTCTCTAACTTGGATGATTTAGTAGATTGTAACATTACAAACTTAGCTGTGAAATACAAATGAATAGCAGATATGGGGGAGGGTGAGTAGAGATGATGAATTCCGTTTGGGTTGTGTTGAGTCTGAGGTGATGGTAGTAAGTGGTTGGAAAGATAAGGTCTGGGTTACAGATCCGCACTTCGGAGTCACTGGAAGCTAGGCTGTGAAATGGGACAAGGCTAGAACACCGGGGACCACCTACTTTTAAATGATGAACAGAGGGAGAGGTGTCTGCTCAGGGAACTGATAAACACTGAGCTCAGCTTCTAACAGAGCTGGGGGATGTATCAGGCTGCCACACAGATTTTTTTCTTAAAAAAAATTGAAATAGCAATAATTAAGTTTTAAAAAAAGATATTGGGAGTCAAGGAATTCCTCTCAGCAGGGGAGGAACCTGCCCCTCCACAAAGACACTCCTTAGCTCACACAACTCAGGCAATCTGAGTTCCTGGGTTCATTCTGAATATCTAAACAGACTTACATGCTGTTCACAAATGGGAGAAAAAGTAAAGATAGTGGGACAACTTACTATATTTCTATTAAGACCAGAGACTGGGTAGATAGGAATGATTAAGTGAATCGGAGCAGAATATACTGCCAATATAGAAAACTCAAGCCAACAAACGCAAGAATTTCTCTCAATCGCTTAAGTACTTCAAGCCAAAACAGGTATTGTGCCTGCAGAGTCTCCGGTAATTACAGCCATTCTGACGTAGCCTGTATCACTGACAAAAATCCTCCTTAAAAGGGCCTGCATAATATTCGTACCTTACAGCATGTTTTTTTTTTTCCCCTCTGAGTCTATTTATCTACAAAGACAACACAAATGTGTGGGACTAGACAGCTCCCTCTTGAATACTTATCTGTGGAGCGAGCGGAGACAAGTCATTGCCATGGAGATCAACTCTAATTTCCGCCCATTTATCTGCTCTCCTCTCTATCTTACCCGGAGAGTGGAATGTGAAGAGAACTGGACGAAACCACCCCAGGTCCCGTGTCCTTTCCCTTCTGAGGCCTGCAAGTGCGGACACATGGCCTTCCCCAGGAGCTCAGACGTGGGGCTATCTATCCCCAGCAGTCAGCCAGTATTTCTTTGCGCTCTAAAGTCCATGGTAGAAAACATGTCTCTAAACATCAAACTGTGGCCCAAAGAGAAGGGTGGTATCATAGGATGGCTCATCACTTAGAAGAGGTTGTTGACACATACAACATAGATTGCTCTGTGGTGAGACTGCCTTCCATAACCAACATTAAATTCAGTTTTTTGCCCTTAAAGTTTCACTGCAACTATGATTTTTCTCTCACTACAGCTCACTAACTCAAATATAGTATCAGTTCAGTTCCATGACCACAAAAACACTACACCACAAATTTCTTAAAGATACTGGATTAAGTTTCAACCACAGTCAATTGGTTTCTTTGTATATAATGCAAGAGCCTGACGTGTTCAATTAGAGCTCAGTCATGGTGGGGGCAGAAGGGGGGGGTGGAATCCAAGGCTCAGACTTGTTTGGAAGGAGTGAATTTCTGACTGTCTTGGAACTGATATCCCCAAGGCCTGCTATATTCTTTTTGAAAAATTACATAACTTACACAAACAATATAATACTGATATGGAAAAAATATGAAACATTAAAAAAAAATCTGCCCCAAATAATTTTAATTTTTATGTAGTATTTTTACTAAGGAAAAATGTCTGCATTCTTTATGCACTGTATACTTTTTCCATTTCAAACTAAAAAAACTGTAATTACAAAAACAAGAAGCAAAGAGAAAATGTAAAATGTCTTCCCCCAATTTTTACACTTTTATATTTATTTTCACTGAGACAAAAACTATAATGCTTATATAATACATACTTTTCTATTTCAAAATAAAAACCCATATTTTCATTAGAGATCTCATGTGGAACAAGTGAAAACAGAAAATCCACCTTTCCCTAAATAATTTCATTTTCTCCTGAAATACGTTACCGTTAGGAAAAATGTTTATAGTATTTATATACTGTAGAATTTTTTGATTTAGATGAATCAGCGATTTAATTAGAAAATGTCATGAAATTAAATATTAACTACATATATCTTAGTACAAAGGGTGCCTAACTCTGATGGAAGAGGTTAAAATACTCATGCATGTGAACCTGCATTTCCCTGCACCGCTTTCCACTGAAAAGCCAGACATGAAAATTTTATCAGTTCTACAGACCTACATCAAAAATGGAAAATAAATCACGTCTCATATGACTTGGTGTTCTTTACACTGCAGATATTCACTGCTACTAGATCACAATTGTATTTAATGGCTTAAAAGAGCACTGAAACCATCTTTAAGGGTTCTTTACCCATTTTGAGGGGTGAGATGAAGTGAAAAGAATATTTTGAACAGGCAAAAAAAACAAACATGTTCAGTCCCAAACTATCTGCACGCGTGACAGTCCTGAGTGAAGCTAGCTGTTAAGCTACCTGTTCAAAGTAAACGGACAAATACAAATATTGCCCGGTGATGCTAAAAATCAGTGATTTTATTCAACATTTCACAGCTACTGCCTATCTGAGTAAGCAATAATTCTAGGATTATTTTAAGAAATATCATTAGTACCTGAACTTCTGAATCAAAAGAAAAGAGATTCTGTCTTCCATCTCCTCTACTGAGTTTGTTTAGCTGTTCAGTTTCTCTTCCATACTGAAATAAAAAAAAAATATATATATATATATATATACACACAAACATTACTTCAATGGTATTAAATGCCATTTAAATATCTAGTTTATTTGAAACTAGCAATTTGACACAGCTTCAAAAATACTCCTATTCTCCATTTCAATATACTTAAGATAGATAAAGAGTGCTTGCCGGGTGAGAGTCAATCACTACGGCCCATAACTTACAGATCCGGTTCCTATACTTTCTATGTGCCTCTCATAACATCAAGAATATTGTTCAACCCACAGTAATACAAAAAAGGAATCCAAGAAACTTTGGATACAAAAGTGAAATAAAGAAGAGAGAAGGTACTGGAATATTATGTACAATTCTCATTTCATTACTTTAGCAAAAACAAAATGGGCTGTATAGTCTAGAATGACAAAGACTCAAGACAGGATACATTAGAATCTGTACTATCAAAATAAGTTTAAATCAGGGGTGAGTTTGTTCCTAAATTTTGGAAAATAGCTTTGAAGTTTAAATTAGAGAAGGATAAATTTAAAGGAGAAAAAAGTAGCTTCTCAACTGGTGTACTTAGTAGTCCACCAAGAGGAATAGAGTAAAAACATAAATAGGTTTAACAAGGATTTAAATGAATAAATAGCTTATAGCCTTCTAATCTATTACAGTCCATGGAGTAAAATATGTAACCTACTAAGACAAGTATGATAATCACCTCTATACATTTTTTTTTTACTTTTACTAGTTTAATAAAGGATCCTGTAAATGATACAAGTTAATAGCCAGACAAAGAGATAGATAAGGCAAGGTCCCAAATAAAGGAGCTTCTATCCTCATAGACTTTAGGACCTGGCTCAGTGGCATATGGAGGTGCTGTGGTTCCCCAAGCATGGAAGCTCTCTCTTGGACAGAGAAGTGGGATGCAAAAGGGCTCTACACTTTCAAAACTGGCTCACTTCCAACTCCAAAGGGCAGAGTAATTAACACAAATGATGTCTGTTAACCAAAATCTTTACCTAATGAAATTATTTGTATACATATTCATATGTATTGACATATAGAGAATGTCTACATATTCTCTAATTTACATATAGAGAATATTAGGAAATCAACATGTACAAGTCATTAGATTGAATATTGTGTTCAATCTGCATTAACAGCCCCCTGAATGAAGAATAATTATTTTATAAATGACAAATAGTAATTAAATTGAGTAAGAAGTAACAGAAAAAATTAATAAAGTTATGAAAATCTAGAAGTACTTCTTGACATTTGGGAAACAAGATTTTATCAACTGTTAGATGGCACTCACAAGTCCAACTTTAGGAGTGTAAACCTGTTACAATCTCAACCTGTTTCAATAACTTGCTGTGGTTTTTAACTTAGAAGTAACATTGCCAAATGGAATCCGGAATTAAAACTTTAATAGCTAATCCTGCTTTATCTCACTTAGAGGCAAGTTGCCATAAGAAAGATGTACCTTCATCAGTTCTGGATGCATGCTCCTTTCCAAACTGGCCATGATGTTCTCAGCTTTTCCTTGGCTGCTAGTTTCATCATCTGCAAATTCATTAAAAGCAGATGTTCCAAGCCATGCAGACCATTACCAATCACCTAAGAGGAATATCCTAACTATTAATCCCACCCCATCCTCTCCTACTAGATTTACTGCAAAAAATTTTGATTATGAAAGCATGAGGAAAACTTTAATGGGCTTTTGAAAATCTGCCATGAAGTCCCTATCCATTTCAGTCTGGTTATATTTCATGTGTCAGAGTCCATGCAGCATCAACTGAAAAAATATATATATACACCAACCTGCATAGTCCTTTTTAATGAAGAAGTAGGTCAGCCTTCAGGATTAAGAGTTCTATATTCACCCTACACAAAGGACATTCCTATGGACTTAAGACAAGGACTTTACCTCAGTAATGATTTGTTTAAAAATTCTGACCTTGTGCTGTTTCTACCGTCTCCTTTTTCTCTTGCACTAAACTGTCCGTATTGATCTGAATAATCTTTTTCAAAGTTATCAACCATTCCTCCATTTCCTGCTCAGTTTCAGCAGCCAGATAATGGCTGTACTTATCTAACATCTTGAGTTCAAAAGCATGACGACGCATTTTGGGGCACTAGAAAAAAAAAAGAAGAGATGTGTTCAGTCAGTTTAGTTGCCCTTTTAATATTAGGTCTCTTATTGGTTTATTTTTTAACCTCAGCTCAGCACGTATGTCAATACTTTCATGAAAGAATTGCTTCTTTCAACAAGAAATAGAAATTCCAAGATGACAAATGACCATGTCAAACATTTTTATTCCCCTCAGTACTGAGCAGAGTGGTATATGCACAAAGTTGGCATAAATTACTACCTGTTGGGTGAGCATTACCATTCAAGGCCTTTTGACATCCTTCACATTTAGATAATCAAACTACCACCATACAAATAAGGAAATGTTTTACTATTTCCACACTATTTACAGTTTTCCTTGCATATTTACAGATTTTCAAAATCAGCCCTTAAAAAAAGCTTAAATGTGACCTGAAATAAATCTTGTCTTTGCTTTATATCACACCACAAAACACAATATCGATACCTAATTCACTTTACCATGCATAACATGAAATGCATCATAGCAGCATAAAAGATTATAATTGGTTCACATTAAATGGTGGCTCTCAGTAGAAAATATGCAAATGTCCTATCCTGAATACTAGCACGTGAGAGGAAAAAAAAAAACAGCCTCCTCCTTTCCTCAAACACGATGACACATTTTTATATTACCACCTTCTCTATCATGACAAAAGCTATGATGCACTCTCCCCCCACTCCCAAATACCTCAGCATTCATTTCAAGAAAAGCTCATGAATCAATAGTTTTCCACTACATGGTCATTATTCAAGAAAGAACCACAGAAGTTCCTCCTTCTCGTCTTCAAGTTATATCAAATTATGCAATTAAACTGCAGCAGCAAGTCATAGATTTATAGATTTTCAAATATTTGGGAGGGAAGAATCATAAATAGATAGAGAAAGCAAAGCCTGGGAACTATAAGGGAAGGTCAACACACTAGAGCTAACTGAGAAAATCTGGGAATTGGGTATGCCCTCTTTCTTCCAGTAAGACAAGAAAGCTATTATATATATAAAAAGGAAGGCACCTTTCATTCACACAGATATTTTTATTTTTAAGAGTATTTTTCATTTGATCCTCATGACAATCTCACTTGATAGAGTAAAGAGGTATTATTAATCCTACTTTATAGTTTTGAAAATAAAGATTCAGGTAAGTTGAGGGCGCTGAACTGATATATCTGCTGCCTCCTGTCAGCCCACAGCTCCTTCTAGACAACCACGCTGCCCTGACACATAGTAACGGCTCCTACCTCTTGGTCAATCAACTTCCTATTAGATCACCTCTCTGCCTTCTGTTTCCAGCCCATCTTTGTTCATGCCCCCTTAGTAATTCAAATAAGGAAACATTTGTGAAGCCCCTACTGTGTGCACACCAGTTAATTATTACAGGGGACACAGACTTGAATAAGATATCATCCCTGTAATCCCAAAAGGAATGTGCAGAATTAACCACAAATTCAGAGTGTGATTCAGTTCTATGACAGGAAACAGCAAAGAGGTAGCATTTGCTTCCATTCAGAGGGCCTGAGAGTGAGGAAGGAAAATGAACACGCTTCATGCTAGAAGGCCCATTCGAGCTGAGTCTTATAAGATACGGCTCAAACAGGAACAGAAAGGGAAAGGCTATGACAAGCCGAGAAACCAAAATAAGGCAGGCACATACATGTGAAACCGTGGAGTGCTTAGCCTGGTGCGACTAGAGCACAAAAATGCATGAGGGGATGTGTGAGGTTGGAAAGTAGGGTAAGGCAAAATCACTGTGGGCCTGCAGTGCCATGCTAAAAGCTTTCAGTCTCGCTCTGCAAGACAATAAATCAAGAGCCAAAGGTTTTGAGTAGACAAGTGAAGGACCTCATCTATGTCTTTGGAAGGTGGACAGGTATAGAACAACAAATCAGAAGTCAGGAAGGAAGGCAAGACTCTCGGCAAGAGAGAATAAAAGGGAAAACGGGAGGAATGGCAGCAAGAATGGGGAGAAGGTAAGAGATTTCAAGAGGCACTTTGGAGCCAGATTCCCAAGGACCGTGAACACTTGACTGCTAGCACAGAACACGAACGGGGCGCTGAAGAGGATTCCGAGGTTCCTAGTATGAAAGTTTCTGGTGGATGGAGATGTCATTAACCAAGATAGAAAAATTCTGAGGTTCTTGATAGCCAATAAACCTCTTCGAGAAAGAAAAAGAAAGATTATTTCTATAGCCCTACCTGAACAACATCAATGCAGGCGTCCAAGTAGATGCAACCTTTAGATTCTTTTGAATTTTTCTCATCTTTATAGGAATTGAGAATATATGAACCATCAGGAAGTTGAGTTAAGTAAAAATACCGTCTCTTGAATACCTATGGGAGAGAAAAATCAGCAATAATATATCTGCTACATACACACTGCATTTGAATAATTTCTTTGAACTAAAAACCTTGAAGGGCTTGCCACATGCATTATATCTGGACAATCTTCAGACAACTCTCGAGAAGTCATTAGGAATTATAATTACTTCCATTTTTTTTAAGATGGAGAATATGAAGTCAAGTGATTTACTCTCAGTTAAGTATCTAGAGAAGTTTTAACACTTCAAAGTTTATAAAGCATTTTTCTAACTGATTCACTATCCATTTCACTATGGCATCTTTTCCCACTTACATTGCAAACCATGACAGAATTCTTATCCTTTCATTCGCATCACCACAAATCCAAGTATGAATATAAAAATATATACACACATACACACACACTCCTCTATCATATATTCACTGCTCGCCTGCCCATACCATACTCACCTCTGCATTCCAGTGTTCCTGCATCTGCAAGTCCAGCTTATAATACATTCACAGGGAAACACTGAGAATCATTAGTTGCCTCACGGTTGCTGAATGCCCTGAATGCTGAGATGTGAGTCAATAGGCCCAATACGTTTGTGCCATCCATTTGAAATGCAAGGTTCACAAGTTAAGGAGTAGCTTGTTGCTACAACTCACAGCAAAACCCATTCCAATGGGAAAAAGGAGGAAGACAACCTGGTTCATTCACGCTGCCCCTTTATTCTCCCTTAAAGAGTCTTTGACCTGATGAAGCAGGTTTAAAAAGGCAGGGGATTGGGATTCCGAGTTCTTATGAATCTCCGCTTCTTTCAATAAGCCACAAGCTACACACTGTGTCAAGCACTTGTTATATACAGTAAAATTCCCCAGGATGATGGATCTAAAATTTCAGGGTGTGAATGGGAATAGAGACTCGGAAATCAATTCTTGATTACTGAGAAAATACCTCCCTATGCTTCCTGTCTTACAGAAGATGGCTTTAAGATTTCAGCAGGCCATTTTAAATCACCCATCTGATTATCTAGTATGATCTCTGACTCTTTCAAGAATTTTTAATTACGGAAAGAGTATTATTTGGCAAGATGTTTCTTGAAAACTACTTAACTTCTGGAAAAGTACATGAAATATCAACAGTTTATTTCTCCATAATGTAAGCAAAATATGGAAACATTAAGGGGCATTTCTCTATAGGAAAACCAGTAAAAAGAAATAATGTGATTGTAATTATTTTTGACTTGTTTAAATATCAATGATTCTGGAATGAATGATAAAATATACCCATGTAAGGCACAACCTAACAGGTTAGACTGGTAAATGCTATTGCTTTTATTTCAGGGAGTGGCCATGTGGGCTATATGGTATCAACAGGAGTCCAAGCAAAAAAATACCACTTTGTTTTTCAATGCCAATCAAGTAAATGTTACTACATTCAGATACAAAGGTATAGAAAGACGGTGGGTGTGTGTGAGTGATCTCATACTATGAAAATCATATATATATTCTCATAGTTGATTCACCTACATTTAAGTTTACTGGAGCTATAACTGAAGAAGTCTAGATATCATATACAAGGAAAATGTTAATCATATGGTGATTATATATGTTTTCTTATTTGCATGACAGTGGTTCACATCTGTTATTAAAATGGGACCAGAAGACCTAAAATCCCCTACTGAGTCAATTTCATGTGAACAAAACACCAGTTTTAAAAAATTACAATAATTAAACATGACAAAAATTAAAATACTTTCCAAACAAAAACTAATTTGAAAAAATTACAACCAGATCAGAATCTGAGCTATGATCCAATCTAAAACTCAAAGCCTATAGATTCAGTGGTACAGTTTGTAGAATCCACTCACAGCATCTCTAGCCAGGAAAAAAGAGAGGGAGGGCCAGAGGAAGGGGAAATACAGAGCAAAAACATTCATGGCACAGAGTCAAATTATACTCTGTGAAATATTTTTCATGTACAGCTGCCTCACCAAGCAGAGACATTTTGGGGCAGCCACCAATTCCAATATTAGCAAAGCACATCATTACAATAGAGATGGAAAAGGATCCGAAATTACAGTAAATTACGTCCTGTGACATTGCAATTATGTCTACATGTGACACTGAGGTAGGTAGTGCATGAATCTGGGGAGACAGCATATGTGTGTAAATTATATGACCTTGATTCTTGTTCAGCACCCCTGCTCACCAGCAGGGAAAGTGCCTTCAAACTCTGCTTCTCTGTTTCCTCACATGTAAAATGATCTTATAGATCATCTGATCTGATCCCATCATTTCTTTTATGACCTACAAATAATTTTACTGAAACTGAACAAATAACACAACAACCTTCCCAGGCTGGGAGTCATCCTCCCCAAGTGATTTCCTACAGGCTAGAAGCACACAGTTTGTGCCATAAGGAACTATTTTAAAAAGTCATTTCCATGGAAATTAGACTCTGCCCCAACAACAGATCTATAAGATCTCGAAGATGTCTTCTCATTCTAATGTTCTATATGTTGGGTTTCAACTTCTGGGAACATCAGTAGAACTAGAATCAGAACCCTATGACAGTGACAAAGAGAATCTTTTAAGGTGCCTTTCAAAGAAGAAAGGGACATCCTACATCTCTCATTTGGAACTAGAAGGGAAATCAGATGCATGACTTCCCTGACATTTTTTAGATTTCCAAGCTATTGCTATCTAGGGTACAGGTCTACATTGTTGTTTTTCCATTTCAAAAAGAAGACAGCTATAGTTCAAAAAGAATTACGCCATGTAGAACAATGGTAATTACATCGTATCTTTCATCTGAAGGCCTCAAGTTCTCACAACCAATAGCTAATTGTTTTAATGTCATTTGTGGATCAGCAATCTTACGCACATTTTCCCTGACATCAAACCGAGAGGCTAAGAGCTCACTCAGGCACATCAGTAGGACTGGAATCAGAACCCTATTGACAGTGACAAAGAGACTCTTGCCCAAACCCTCCAGTGGCTTCCCATCAAGGTTAGAGTAAGACCCCAAATCCTCACCACAGCCTGGGATGACGTCCAGGATCTGGCCTTACATTACCTCTTGGACTTTCTAATGATGCTGCTCCAGCTACATTGGTTTAACTGCTGTTCCTCAAACCCCCAAGCGAGCTCCTTTGGGCCTTGGCACTTCCTGTTCCCTTGGCCTGGAATCCTCTTCCCCCACATAGCCACTTAGTTCAGTCTCTTACTTCCTTCAGTTCTTTGCCTGAATCTCACTTCCTCTGTGACCACTCCCCACCCTCATCACAGCACCCCATTTTATCTTTCTCAGACCACAATCACTATTCACGTTCAAATATACCTTATTCATCTATCTGTTTATTTGCTGTCTGTCTCTTTTAGATTGTTATGGTCCATGTCTCATTCACTGTTGTATCCCTAGCACCCAGAACAGTGCCTGGACTCTAGAAAATTTTGTAAAATGAGTGATGAATGAATGAGTAATTCATTCTCCAGTTCAGACTGTCTAGCAGTTTCATCAAGATTGGTATTTCTCTGTAATGACCATATTCATCCTCCTCCTCATCGTATTTTTTTCCCTGCATGGTGAACACAGTTGAAAACTCCCCACCTTAGTGAGAAGCATGGATCCCAATAAGTGGCCCACTCAGACCACCCAGAAGAATAAAACAGAGAGGAGCCCAAGGACGGAATTCTCTGGGATCAGGTCCTGCCAAGTCTCCTGAAGGTCCTGAGCTGTCTGGAGGAGAACCTTTTGAATATTTACTGCATGACCCTCTCTGGAGCAGGAATAAAGAAAGGCCTTTTGTCAACTCAGTTGAACCAAACATCGAAGGCAGGAAAATTTGAGCACCTAACATCCTCAAATTAGGAGAGCCTTGTATCATTTTATATAATAAATCGCAAGAGTTGTTTACCTAGAGAGTAATTATTTACTGCTAAATTACATGAACCAGCCGCCCTGAGAAGGAATGCCCTAATATTTAGCAAAGCAGGTAAGCCAGGAGCAGTGTAGAAACAGGGTGGGAGAAACTTACTTGTTTAATTTCTCAGAGCAGAAAAAAAAAAGAGGAAGCAAGGAAAAGGAGAAAGCAGGAGCAAGAGACATACTGGGTCTCGGAGCTGTTCTAAGCAAAGATGAAAGAAACAATAGGGAGGAGATCCCCATGACTTATCAGAAAACTGAGTTGCAGTTAATTATACCAGCATATCAGGAACTTCATCCTGCTGAAGAACCCCTAACAGCAGGTTGGCAACCTCATATAGCACTCATCTCTCTCCACCATATCATTTTACATTCCTATCAGGTTTTACTATATCACATAGGTCTACTTTGTGGGAAACTGGTTAAAAATCCAATAGCTTTTCTTAATTAATTCCACCATATCTGAGTACTGGAGATTTTTTTAACTACTGAGTTTGAAGCAAAGTCTAGTAGGAAGGGTCTACAATCCACCTTCTCATTACAGACAAATTATTTGATCAGCTTTATTTGTGCATGTCATGCTCCTGCTCAAACTGCCAATGACCATAAATTACCCACATGGTAAAGCTCACATGCCTGATCTGGCACTCAATATGCTCCCACAACCCTACTAATATAACTAATATAAAATAACCACTGCTCTCAACTGTGGGGTGCTTACTACATTACCGTCCCTGGCTGGCTAAGTACTTTCCCCATATCGTACTTTTAATCCTCATAAATAACTTTGTGTGGTAATTATTATTATCATTTCTGTGTTACAAAGAAACTGAGGCACAGAGAGATACCAAAGGACTAAACCAACTTTATCTCCAGACTACCCGACTCCACCTAACACACCTGCCCTGTACGTGCTGCCTACCACACTCACCTCCTTTCTGAGTCCCTCCTTTTGAGGTGCCACCTCCATCAAGAAGTATTCTCTGAGCCCAGATCGCAGTGATCTAGACTTATATAGTACTTGGTCTCTCTACCACTTTTAAACAGTATTTTTACTTTATGTCTCATCTCCCCAAACAGGTTTTAAGCTCTGTATTTTACACTTTTCTCTACCCTCTGCAATGCTAACACTTTATATTAATAACGTATTTATATATGTCTGGTGATGAATTCACTGATTCCTAATAGTGTCTGGCACATAAGAAGCCCCTAATAAATGCTTTTAGACAATCACCAATTAATGAGGGAAAACAAAACATAAAACACAAGTTAGTGAGGAATCCTTTACCCATAGAATGAGTGTAATTCCTTCTGTTAGCTTTTAGAGACAGTCTGGTAGACTTGAGAAATACAGTGCACTAACATATCAAAAAATAAAAGATTTTTCTCTTCCTTTTTCCAATAAACATAGTGACCTTGGCCTTACAGCAATTAATTTATTATCTTATGTGCTTTCTTAGGTAAAATCCTCTTTTGATTTGTTCTCCCACTGAAAAAAGGGAAAAAACCCTCCCATAACAGTTGAAGAATAACTGAGGACTTTTAGACTCTGCATATATAACAAATGGCTCTCTTTTGTGCAGAAAAAAAAAGGCACCAGAAGTGAGTCATACATCAAGCAGCTGAACTTGCAACCCTGATAACATACCATGACACTTTGTTTAATTGCTAGAATGGGGAGGAGGGAGCTAGAAGAATGTGACCAAAGTGAGCCAAGAAGATGCATGAAGGTGGGTGTCCCAGGGGTTGGCCAAGAATCTGCAATAATTTTTTTAAATGAAAAACTACTCTCAAGATCAGATTCTTCCTTATTCCATATATCATTAGATCCCTTAGGAAAAATAGTTCTAAATACCAGGGGAAGGTCATGTGCAAAATCATAGCTATCTAGTCCTCATTAAATTCCTTCACTGATATGGAAAGCAGCTGAAAAAAGCAGATGCCTCTTCCAGCTACTTGAGAAAGACAGAATGTAAAGGAATAGGTTTCTGTTACGATAGTTACTAAGGGATCGTTTATTAGTCTCTGTATCATAAACTCCTCTCCAAAATTTTTCCAGGAATTTTAGAGTGGCAATGGGGTGTGTTCTCATTAACTAAAAAGTACCAATCATGGAAATTAATCACTCATGACATGGCTTGTCTTGTTTTAACATGAACACCCAGAATAAAGCACATTACAAGCTCTGAGTAAACTGGTCACTGTGCCCAGACAACCAACAGAGCTTTTGCAAGAGTTGCATGATGCCAACATCCTCCTCAGTGAAAGGAGGTACGTGGTTACCGAGAACTGTGACTTAAGAGAGTAAGCCACTAGCCGCCCTCCAGTGGCCTGGGTTCCTAGTGGCTGGTTTCTCAGCCAATAACAGGGGTGCTCAGCAAGCACTTCTGGGGAAATATGACAAATTGCAGAAAACGATGCAGACTCTATCTTAATAAACAACTGACCAGAGCTGGTGGAAAGGTGTATACTGGGGAAATACAAATTTTTAGTCCATAACTATGAGGTCTTGTATCTTCCAATATGAAGAACTCAGTTCCTTCTCTGGCCCCTTATCCCTAGAGCTCATCACAACTGACCTGAATGTACAGTTGACCCTTGAACAATGTGGGAGTAGCCTACTGTTGACAGGAAGCCTCACCAATAACATGAACAGTCGATAAACACCTATTTTGCACATTATATGCATTCTATAGTGTATATTACAATAAGCTAGAGAAAGGAAAATATTTTCAAATTGTCTCAAATCTTCAAAAAAATTTCAAATATATTTATTGGAAAAAAACCCACATGTAAGTGGACCCATGCAGTTCAATCCCATGTTGTTCAAGGGTCAATTGTACTTGCAAAACTGTCTGACAGCTAGCTAGGGAAGTTCAACTTTCTAAAGCAGCCCATATATGAATTACTTTGGCTACATTATTCCTATCACGTTGCAGATCATGTGGTTGCTTTTTCTCAAAAGACCTCATAACCAGAAGTCTTCTGATTTCCGTTTTATCTGTTAGACTGCTGAGTCTTTTCTCACCCTTTTTCCTTCATTTTTTTCTTTCTACCTTCTCTCACGACTTCATTTTTCCCTTCGTTGCTATTAGATCCCTTTATCTCTGACAGTCAAAATGTCTAGGAAAAAAGACTCCAACTTGTTTATAAGAACCATTAAAAGTTGTACATAATTTCAAACTTTCCAAGGGATTCTACATAATTTTTTAAATCCAGATATTTTTAAATGATAAAGACCCTTCAAACTTACACCTCACTTTAAAAGGCATCAAGCTGCCCTGCTTCAATCCCTGTCAACCCCAGAGGGACCTGCAGGCCAACATCAAGCCACCCACACACCAAGAAGGTGCAGAAAAAACAGGAGGGAAAACGCATGGCTTCCGTAGGCTGTTATTTGCCAGTCTGTCATGATTAATACCGAGAGCCTTCCACCATGAGTTTGCAGGGGCTATCAAAGCTTGAATTTTCTGATAGAAAAGGTGTTTGGCTCTCAACCCTGCGAGCTCTAGCCTTGTAGTGCTCACTGCTAAAGCTACTGAAGCTTCTCACCACTGTGGGCTGGAGGTCCTAGCAGGCAGGGGACTCCAGATGCACCAAGGGTAAAACTGCCACCAGCATCAGGAAATTGACTCAGATAACAGTGTGCCCAAATCACCTTCCTGTGTGCGTAGGAGATGCATTAATATTCTTCACTTCAAGGACTAACACAGTAGAAACAAATATATAGAACTGTTCCTTTCAGAATGTCTCAAACTGTCAGCCCTTTGCCTCATATTTCTCTCTTCCTTTCCCAACTCTCCAAGAGTGGGGTCAGCTGCTCATCGCACTGTTAGGGTTAGCCTCTCTCCTAGGCCTGAGGCAATCCAGGCCTGAAGTAGGAAGAATGTGTATGACCCCCTACCCTGTCATAGAGCACCTGAAAGTGCGAGCCCCAAGCCCCCCATGCACCTCAGTTCACAGGCCTGGACTTCCACTTCAGCCTTCATTCCAAAGTCCAGCCTGGCGACTGACTACAAAGCTGCTCTCCACGCCCCATGCTCTGCCTGCCTGCTCTGCATGTTCACATGCCCTCCATTTCCAGAGAGGCAGAGCACAGCAAACGCTCCAAGCTTCACCTAACTCCAACTCTGCTGAACTAACAAGCAGTTAAAACACAATTCCCACAGGAGAAAGGTATCTTGGCAAAATCCCTCAGACACTTCGAAGGGAATCTGGCTGAACCTTCCCTCTCATGCCCATTCTGACTGTGATAAACCCTGAAACACAATATTACTGCTACGGCTTAGGAGGCGGAACCAGAAGAATATAGCGTATATATATTTAGCCTCCAGAACTCCAAGATGGAGATGCATAACCCATAATGGAGAATAGCTGGGAGAAATGAAATCCGTAACCAGAGAGAATTCCCAAATCTCATTAGGGCCTATTGCAAATGATTCCTCATTCATTTTTTTAAAGAACTGTGTGGCACACGTGACCAGTTTGGTTTATTCTTCTTTTCCTTCTTTTGCCTACTGTTGGGTAAGGGTTTTAAAAAGAAATGGGTTTTTTTTTGGTATGTGAATTATATCTCACTAAAAAAAAAAAAGAAGTGGCCAAAATATGAACAGCTGGGGATAAAAAGAGGCAAAGCAACAAGCATAGCTCAGCAGCAGCAGAACAACAATTAGCTGGAGACAAGCAGCAGCTGTCCTCTTCAGCCAGACCATGTGGTTACCAGGTTGCCTCAGACCCACCACCCACTTCAAGAATTTATGGTTCCTGCCTGGCCCCTGTAAGTATGGAATTTGCAACCTCAGTAATACACAAGCTAAACAATCAATCTTTGATTACCTGACTGAATTAGTTTTCTATTGCCATGATAAAAGATCACCACAAACTTAGTGGCTTCAAACAGCACAAATGCATTACCTCAGTTCTATGTTAGAAGTCCAACATGGCTCTCCCTGGGCTAAAATCAAAGTTGTAGCAGAGCTGTGTTCCTCTCTGGAGGCTCTGGAGAGAAACCATTTCCTTGCCTTCACCAGCTTCCAGAAGCTGCCCACTTTCTTGGCCTGTGGCTCCTTCCTCCACCTCCAAAACCAGCAACGGTATCTCTCTCTGATCCTGCTTCTGTCCTCACATCTTTGTCTCTCATCTACGCTGCCTCTCTCTTCCACTTATAAGGAACCCTGAGATTACATTGGGCCGATCTGGATAATTCGGGATATCCTCCCTCTGCTGGTTAGCAAGTTTAACTGCCCTTCACCACATAAGGAAACATTTACAGTTTCCAGGGATTAGCGCCCGGCCATCTTTGGGGTAAGGGGGGCAATTATTCTGCCCACCACATCAACCAATTTGTATTTCACAAATTATCAAGAAAATTAAAAGCATGTGCTTTTACAGACAACTTCATTTTGATTTATAAATATGGGCTTCTAAAAAAGTTATATGTAGAGCAAATTTTAATTTCAAGGCCTTACGATAAACTCACTATTGAAAGGAATATTGTGAATTGTTTTGCAAAGATATTAATTCCCCAATGTCTTGTTTCATGAATCCAGTTTCCCACACATCATATTTACTTATTAATGTGGGGCTGCAGCTTAAGTATGGATAAAACATTTTAATATTTTGGGAACATTAGGGGAAGGGAGTGGAGTCAAAAACCATAGAACCATTTTCTGATAATCTGCACAGAATTATAACCTTCACACATGCTGATAACTCTGATAGGAAATATATTATAATAAAGAATTGGGTCTCACTCATTCAGCTAGCACTGACAGTGTGCTGATTCAAAGCATAGGTTCAGGCATCAGCCTGCCTAGGTTTAAATCCCACCTCTGAAAATGGGGCTATATAACCTTGGATTACCCATTAAATTTCTTTGTGCCACACTTTCTATATCTGTAAACTAAGAATATTAATAGTACCTATCTCATAGGGCTGCCATGAGGATTAAATGAGATACAGAATATAAAATACTCAGTATGGTGTCTGGCACATAGTAAGTCTGCAGTAAATGGATTTTCTTATTATCACCATGTGGTGAGGCCCAAGTGTCAGTGCAGGAGACATACAGGAAGCATACTACAACTTGGATTCATTATTTTCAGGGCTTGAAAATGAAAGTGAGGGCAAGACATGACCACTAAGTGGAAAACAGCATGGAAAATATTAAATTAAGATAAAATGTGAGTCTTCCCTTGGTAGACACCCATGGTTTCTGCTTGCAAGCTATGTGAAAGACAGAATGACCTTCAACACTTAATGGAAGTGTGAATCACCCTTAGCAAACCATGTGATCCTATACTGAATATCTGAAAGAACAGTTTTTAGTATCAGAGAACAATTTGTTTTTCTGCTCAGAATCTTCAAGTAGCTTGTTAGTTTTATCTTTGGGTTTTAATGGCTCTTCACAGACTCCTGAACAAAAGCAAAGCCAACCTCATGTCCAAAGAATTCAAGGCCCTGCACAATTTTATCCTCCTCTATGTTTCTACCTCCATCTCACATAAACCCTGTACACAAACTTACTATTCGGGTCAAACTGCCAAGTTCTCGTTCTAACAGCACTAAAGTATCAGCCTGTGTATTATTTTGGTATGTTTCTTATTTAGTCCAGAGGCTTTTGGAGGCCAGGAACTCCATCTTAAATATCCGTATTTTACCCATAGTGACAAGCATGTAATAACAAGCACCTCATTAGTACTTGCTAAATAAATGGACTACCCTATCCCTCTACTCAGCCCATCCATTTCCCCATAGGAACCTTTGATTCCCTCGGGTTTCAAAGCTATTTTCTTCGCTCAACTGACAGCCTCCTTTTTTAAACTTCCTGATTCAGAAGATAATAATTACATTTCTTTAAAAAGTTGCACTTCTAAGTTTATCCCAAAGTTTCAGATTTGGAAAATTCTATACATTTGTGAGAATCTGCTCATTAGAAGTTTGTGTGCTAGGGCTTTTGTAAAAATCTTTGAAAAACAAGTATTGTTTCCAGACAGGCTACTGATGACAACATCCTTAAAATAAGGAAGTAATATAAAAATTACTTCTTACCTTCATGGTAACTGTGATGGTGCTATTTACATTTGCTTTATGCAACCAGCCTTGTTTTATCACACCGCCCTTCTGAGAACATAAAGAAGATGAATCCTGAAATAGAGTAAAAACCATCAGTGAAACAGCAGCCAGCCAGCCATCTAACCAAACATTTGGGGGCACAAACTAGGCCCTGTTCCATTTTCTACTGAAAGCATAAAGTTCCCTCTCCCCCACGTGAAGATGCCTGATTAAACTTGAAACCGTTAACTATACAATGAAAGGCTCTGTGCTGCACACACAGTAGGCACATAATATTTACTGAGTAGTATGGGCTGTCTTCTGGAAGAGTCTTCTGTATTACATAAACAGTCAAGCTGCACCTCAAAATGTCACAGACATCCGCGCCATCTGTCCCAAGAGGGATCTATCAGGCAGGAGAGTCCAAATGAATCACCACACCACATGCCCAGTGCGGGGAAAAAGCAACTCCACAAGCATGTCCCACAGGTGGAAAAACATGTTTATATACAAATCGTAGCCCATTTCACTTGATCTTTCCTAAACTCCATTTGGAAATGGAACAATTTTTTTTTTTAATTTTTAAAAACACTCATTGAGCTTGAAAGCTGGCCACAGATTATTCAACAACAATTCTTTCCCTCATCTTTTCTCAAGGAAATCTCAGTGAAGTGACCTGGAAAACATCAGCACGGCGGCCCCCATCTTTACCTCATCTTTCTCACAGTCCTCATCAATCTCAAATACATGATTGGGAATCTTTTCTGGTCTCAGAGACTTGCTGAAAATGCAAGAGAATTGTCTTAGACGCCAAACAGAACAGACAAAAAACACAAGCAAGCTGAGTAGACTTCTTTCTTTCATAACCAAGAAAATGCCAAGGCACGAGGGGGAGAAACTCTTCTCCCCTTCCCAAATCAGATTTTCCCCTCTGACTAAACTACGTTATCTTTTACGTGAGGGCCCTACATGTGCAGTCAGCAGCAGTGCTTTAACTACGCCAAGATACTTGCGGGGGCGGGGTGGGGGGTGGGGGAGCGCAGAAACTGCCAGAGCTGTTAGCGGTGGCAGAACCGGATCTTTCCCCAGGTCAAAAAGCCTCTAGTGTAATTCTGGCTCTTCCATCTGTTTGCTGTATGAACTTGGACTGGTCATCTTAGGAACTGTTTTCTCCTCTGGGGAAGTGCTTTAAGAATTACAAAAAGGCTACACAGTCTTATTTCTCCCCAAGATTCTCTTCTGGGGCTAGCTGTATCATAGATGAAAAAAGGGAGGGCTCCAATAGACTGAGTGACTGGCCTAAGGTCATCTGGCTAGTAAGTGGCAGAAATACAGTTTGAACCCTGACAGTCTGGCTCCTGGGCCAGTGTGCTCAGGACAGGCCTGCAAGTCAACTTCCAGAGATGCACTTTTGTCAAGGGATGTCTGGGGTCATCAAACTGAACCTTCTAGTTTTCTCAGTGCCACTGGAAAATGCACACTGCATTATCCAGAATCGAATGAAGATGACTTTATGGTCAACATAGATACACCAAAGCCAAAAAGTGAACTCATACATTTTGCAAAGAATTTCAGTGAGCCAAGTTAAAACATACTCAGTTACCCCAAATATATTTACCAAATATGCTGGGTGTTTGAGACTTTTCTTTATTATAAATTAGAACACAAGTCTCACAAGTGGCTTAAAAAAAAAGGTAAAATGTTTAATATCTCTCCTCTTCAAGGTTTCCCTTGAATTCTAAACTTACCATGGCAACATTCGAAAGTCCCCAGAGAAGTCTTCATACTTGTAGTTTACCACATGCCAATCTGTGCTATAGGTTTTAATACACTGAAAGAAAACAGGAATCTTTTACTTGAAATGTAGGGAGAATACACATATATCCAGTTTTTTAAAGTCTTGTAATAAGCTGACAGGCATTTAAAAATCATTTGGGAAATGGTGGTACTGGGATCTTCTTTGGGGATTAAGTGTGTCTCCCCAAGCCAATGGCAGCTATAAATCCCAATCCCAATATGCCCTTTTGAACTTGAACTCCAAGACCAGAAAGTATTTAAATCCAAAAGAAGAAAAACAAAGACCATGTGCTGCTTGGGAGAGTATATAAGCTGTCTCCTTGATAGCACATCATACAGACTTGTTAGGTAGATCAGCTGAGTTACAGTAATTTTATTTTCCACTTACATTAAAGAAAGAAAATTTATTTGGATACTATGAATGTTCCTCTATGGCCTTTGAGGGTCTTACCTCTTTGACAAACAAACTCTGGGCCCTTTTCTCAGCATCTTCTGGTACAGTGGACTGCACTGTTCTACGCTGACGATTTATCACTGAGATCTAAAAGACAAGGAACATTCTTGCTGTAAGAACTGGCTTGCAAAGAACAGTTCTTCTCTTTAAAGAAATGTTTTTGAACTCACAGATATATCTTCCATCGGAAACATAAGCAGGTCTCTGAGGGGGTCGCTGTAAATCTGGGTTTTTCGTTGGGTGATAACATTCTCATAGTCCAAGGGCTCAACAATTTTGGTCTTTTCCTTAATAGGAGACAAAAATAAAGTTAATACAGTCAAACTCACACAAGATTAATTCCTCTCCATGTGCTGAAGATTCCTTATTTCACAAAAGAAGGGATTATTGATGGTAACAAGCACTTAAAGGAGTCACTTTCCCAAGAGAAATATTTTTCATAACTTTACACACACCACAAACACATACACCCACAAGCTTCCCTGCTCAAGACAAGAGTTCTGGAGAGATAGCACTGCACTCTGTTGATCCATGTGTCTTCCAAAAATTTAATGAATTTAAGGTGAAACAAAAATTGGTATATTTGGAAGCCTGTCAGTTGATACTACTGACTATGAACTATTCACTTGGTAACTGAAGGGGAGGAACAGCAACATGTATGTGCCTATGCTATACAAGGGATGCTGTCCAATGGATGTACCAGGGTCCGGCATAGCTGGGGCAAGCATAGGTACTGGAGATGCTTGACCCAGTGGGCAGGGCATGAAAGGATGAGGTTCCAGGTGGCAAAGTCAGTGAATCCTGTCAGACTTCCAGGCGACCTGGCCATTGATAGTAGGGCCCCAGCCTGAGGCTAAGGTTACAAAGAGCAAGGTC
Organism: Phataginus tricuspis; assembly: GCA_029783875.1. Taxonomy (NCBI): domain Eukaryota; kingdom Metazoa; phylum Chordata; class Mammalia; order Pholidota; family Manidae; genus Phataginus; species Phataginus tricuspis. Next base: position 98,871,924 of record JAQQAC010016209.1, on the reverse strand, counting down.
AGTGACTCTGAGAAATGAGGATATGATTTATTAATAAGAGTAATAATAGTTAGCATTACTGAACTATTTCTATAGGCCAGGCACTGTGCCAATGCTTTTTCTACATTTTCTCATGTAATACTCATAACAACACTATGAAATAGGTTTACTCTTCCCATTTTACAGATGAGAAAACCCTGGACTCAGTCCGGTTAAGTAACCTGGCCCCCTTGAGAGCTGGCATGCAATCCTCGGTCTGTGACTACAAAGGCTCTGTTCTTTCTACCTCATGAGCCTTTCCTCTCCTCAGAAATACATGAAGGTAGTGATGTGCAAGTCACTGACCTTGGAAAAGGTTCTCACCACCTACCTTCCTACCATCTTTTTCTTCAATGAACTTACCACCATCTAATATACCATCTATTTTACCTCTCTGTCTATTTGAGGGCAGGGATTTTACTTTATTTGTCCACTGTTATAACCCCAGCATATAGCCCAGTACCTGGCACATGGCAGGCATACAATCCTTAACTGTTGAAAGAACTTTGACATATTCAGATTCAACCAGTGCCATGTCTCGACACACTATTCTAAATCGAGGTGGGTATAGATTAGTGATTCCTAATAATAATGTTACTTAAATTGAACTGTTTTTCTTCAAATTTTTATAATAAAAACTATATAAAGAAAACCAGAATATAAGATATACTAAATCTTAGTATCTTAATGGAATTAGAGTTATATTTACAAACACAGTATTTGAAGCAGTCCCCAGTATAGTATACCCACACAATCCTTTGAGAGAACAGTTTTTATACATGGCTCACAGTAACATCACAGCTATAATGCAGTTCCATATCTGAAGGGCATTTCAGAGTTACCTCTACAAGATTAAAGATTAGAGTAAGCCACTCTAACCCATGAGCATCAGTGTTCAACAAGTCTAAAAGATCCTAATAACAAAACACTATGGAGGTTCCTCATGAAATTCGAACTAAACTACCATATGATCCAGCAATCCCACTTCAGAGTACATATCCAAAGGAAATGAAATCAGTAGTTCAAAGAGCTATCTCCACCCCCATGTTTAGAGCAACATCATTCACAATAGCCCAGATAGGGAAACAACTGAAGTATCTGTCAACAGATGAATGGATAAAGAAAATATGTATGAGTGTGTGTGTGTGTGTGTTAGTATTTAACTGCATATATGTATGTGTGTGTATGTACATATATGCAATTAAATATAATGCACCCATGAGAAAGAAGGGCATCCTGCTATTGGAAACAACATGGAATGAACCTGGAGGGCATTATGATAAGTGAAATAAGTCAAGGAAAGACAAATAATGTATAGTATCATTTACATGTGTGTAAGTCTGGGGAAAGGAAATCCTGGGGCAAAATACCTCTAAAAACTGAAATCAGTCAAAGGGAGAAATGAAGTTTAAAACCCATTTATTGCTTACAAACTGCAGTCCAGTGCCTTCTCTCTCCCTTGCTCCAGAAGAAGCAAACAAGCAAGCAAACCCCTCCCCTTAAACTTTCAGGTTCAGACAGGCCCCCGGTTGCCCAGGTAATTACCCACTGACATGGAGATGAACTTCTCTCCACCCCTGAGGATATGCAAATACACTAAAGCCAGGAAAGATACTCTGGAAATGTTACAATTTTGCCCACAATGTGAAATCTGTAAAAAAGAAAAGTAGAATGTAGTAATAAAGCACTCTTGCCAAGAGCTGGGGGTTGAGGGAAAAGGGGAGATGTTGGTGAAAGGGTAGAAAGTTCCAGTTATAAGATGAATAAATTCTGAAGATCTAATGTACAGCATGGGGACTATAGCTAATAATATTGTACTGAATACTTTAAATTTTCTAAAAGAAAGACCTTAGGTGTTAACAACAAAAAAAGTAACTATGTAAGGGGATAGATATGTTAACTAACTTGATAGCAGTAATCATTTCAGAGTGTATACATACATTAAATCATCACCCTGTACACTTTTAAATATATACAAGTTTATTTTTTCAGTTGTAAATTGTAATTGTAATTGTAATTATTTTTTCAGTAAAGCTGGGGGAAAACATCCTAACAAAAATATACTTCAAGTCTTAAGTTTAGATTTGTAGACCCATAATTATATTTGGGATAGAAAAGAACTCATTATTACAACTTGCATCCTGACTTTTAAAAGATAATTATATATATTATGCATTAATTCCCTCTATTTGTATGCATTGCTATTTTATCCATTTAACAGGCAATACAATAAAGAAAATACGTCAATGATAAAAAAAAAAAACATTTGTATACCCAGGGGATCAAATCAAGCTGATCATCTCTATCACATCTATGAATACTAGTGCCAAATGAGTTGAAATAGAAGGAAGATATTCCTATTTGGGAACTTAGATTTTCTGAAAGTAAAATTTGAGCCCCCCACCTTCAACTTGTTCCATATCCACCGTGTTTTCATGGACCAAAGTGAAAGGACTCTGTGCCTGCATGTTCCGTGTCTAACATTCACAGTCTGCAATTTCTCAGAGAAATTAAATGAATAAAGCCCCATCTAAGGCAGCAAGCCTTCCTTAGGCAATGAAAATAATTTCCAAGTGTTGCTTTTGGTGCCAACTATCCTCTCAATGCAGATTGATAAAAACAGTCTTCAAGTTTCAATGTTTAACCTGTTGATTTAGCACCTGTTAATATCTCTGTACATTAATTTCTCAAGTACCTGCTCCAAGTAACTTTGAAAAAGAAATACAAACAAAATCTTCCTTCAGTTTTCTAATGGAGCTGTCCAATTAATACGAAAAAGCATATGTCCAAATGAATCATTTTTAAATGCACAGTATGTGCCTTCTGACAATGAAACTTACAGCTCTCCATGTGTTTTGGAAGCCATGTTAGGAAACAAGGTTTCACTTTTCATTTAAAACTGCTGAAACTAAGCACTCTGGGTCTTCATTTGTCCTTCCTTTGTCAGGGGTACCCTGATTGTAGAAAATGTTTGGGTGGCTATTCTGGGTCCCACAGAGGTTCTCCTAATAGAAGATCTAGGTCTGTGAATCAGGCTTCATCTCTATAATAAAAAGATGAAGGACTGAGTGCACCCCTCACCTGCCTCCAATCTCCATTTTTTCTCCACCCCTCTCCCCCGCAGGCATTAAAAGCACAATTCAAACTGGAAGCTAAGAGAGAAGCTACAGGAGGAGTCAGCACCAAAACACCGTACCCTCCATTTCCCTTCCAGGAGCATTCAGTTGTAACTCTGTTGGCAACAGAGACTTGGAGAACCTTCACTTAAGTAGAGTTATCATGATTTCACAGTGGCTTTGCCCTGCACTCTAGAATATATCCCTTATCTAACTTTCCTATTCAGCTTTATCATTTATTATTAGACTTACAGCTAAATAAATAAATAAATAAAGCTGCTATCACGCACAAGAGTCTTTCTCTCAGGTTTGCAATGCTTCCTTCCTGCTAGTAGTTATGCACTGCCTGGCCTGAAAAGGTGCTTTTTCAGAACTCAAGAAAACTCTGTCAGAATAAATGGTACTTTATAAACAGTCAAATCCAACAGCAAGGTCCCATTGTGTACTTCTCTATGGTCGTATAGCAGTGTTAAGTAAAAAGCAAAGGCATTTATACAATCTGGACAGAAGCAAGTATATGTTTCAGGCTTCTCTTCCCAAGTAGTGACAGGAAAACCATCAACCTCAATTTGGAACTGACTCAGTTTTCACCATGAAGAAAACAAAACAAAACAAAAAACCCACCAGTTTGCCTTTGAAAGTTCTCATTCACTAAGCAGTCTTGAAATAACTTGCTAGTAAGATTATTATGTTTCTTGGTTGTTTGTTGTTTTACTTGAAGATTGCTTTGCAGTCTTAAGAAACACTTTTAATATATATTCTACCTACTCCTTACTGAATTTTTCTTACCTATTTCTACCTATCAAGTAGAGAAGGCAAATACCATCATTTCAACATTATACATGAAATTGGCTCAGAGGCTTAAGTTCAGCTGTCTACATCTAGCAGCAGAACCAGAATTCAAACCTAGGTCTTCCAACTCCTGCTCATTTTTCTTTACTTAACAGTGTTTCCAAAAATCAAAATTATTCACGTACAACCTTCAAGATTTTGGGCGCACCTTCTGTGCTATCCTACACTTTATTTTTTTGTTCAAATCAAATCTCTTCTTCAATGAAATACATGTATTGAAATAGTAAGCTTTCTATCACCACTGTAAAGGAAAACAAATCAGTATTTTCCTAATTTCTAATAAAGTTAAATTCAAAATCTCAATCCTGGTACCACAGTGTGAACACAATGCACTTCGTCCAGGCTGACTCGGCTCACTAAGGACCAAATCTAAATGGACGTCCAGGTTGTAAACCCTAACTGAGAAGAATGCGTGATTCTACAAACTGAGGTGACCTTCTCATTTCTAACAGAAAAGACAGAGACTGAAAAAGACACTCATCAGTACAGATTTGGTTACGGTCTGCTTCTTGGTCCAAAGAAAGAGAACTCTTGATCCTAACTGGGAGTCACTGACAGAATCAATACTTAGACTTCATGATTTTGTGGTGGTTCCTCTACATTTACTAGACAGGATGAATGACCTTTCATGATCTTAACTATGTATGTATAAATAGAAAACGATGCATGAAATCCTAAGATGAATATGTAAATATGTATATGCGTGTATAAATTCAGCCATCCAGACCATTCATGTATTTAAAAGCACACATTCCTAGCAAGCTTATTTATGCTATCATTAGAAATTGAACCATATAATTTCAATTTCATTTAAAAAGCAATATAATCACATAACATTTCTCTGTCAACAATGCAAAACAGCCTGGGTTACTTCTGCTTAGACATTACACCAAAGGTCATTAGTTTACCAGTAAATCTTTTACTTTAGAAACTAGTTCTCCTTAAGAATTCTAAGAATGTCTCTTCTGCAAATCTAAAGCGAACACTGGCTTTTTGCAGAATACCTCCTGTAGCACACTGAGAGGGAGACCAGAAAGCAGGCAAAAAGCTTAGCAGTGGGGCACAGAGCCAATTCAAAAACCTCCCTGCACCACCACCACTCCCTTCCCATTCTCCAAAGGCAGTTTCAGTGCGAGGAGGAGCATGGCAGCCACTGGTTTAAGAAAGAGGATAATTTAATCCAAAAGTTAGAACTTCAGTTTATAGTATTGCGATTAGACTACCATTTCCATGACATCTGAAGATATTCTTATTGAAAATAACATCCATCTTGGGTAAGAAGTACATACTCAAAAAAGATGGGGTTACTCAATGAGTGTCTCCTTCCCATCACTCCTCCAGCTCCCTCCCTTGGGAATTTCTCCAACCACCCCACCCCCTACCCCCTAGGTACTCAGTTCCCCTTTTGTTTCAGACATCTATAGCAGAGTATAGACTGCTTTCTCCACAGAGAATATCTTAAAATAACACTTTGCACTCAAAATGGCCACTGGGGGCATGCAATTTCCAGCAACAAGGAAAAGAAAGTGAGTTTGGTGTAAGGCACATTTATCAAGTCCCTCCTAAGGTCTAGGCCCTGGGCTAGCACCTAGTACTGCAAGGATGTAAAAAAACCAGATCCTGCTCTGAGAAGCTCACAGACTAGTGGGCGAGGCAGATAAACCCGAGCAGTTCAAGTTGATCACAGAGACTGTATTAACCTAAAGCCCCACTGGGCTTCCATGCATCTGTCTTGCCCTCCGATAGGCTTATCTTCTTTCCACAATGCAACTGCACAAGCGGTTGGCATGCTAAAGTGTGGGAGCCCATCTATTCACATTCCTATCAATCAGAAGAACTTCGCCTGTTGTGCATATGAGGTGTTGGGTCATTTCATCTTGTCTTCTACTTTTGTTGATAAACTCTAAGATCCGAGACTAGGTAAGGTTTGAGAGTGGTGCGTGAGGAGGAGGAGCAGCAAATTTGTGCTGGGACTAGCAGAAGAGTGAAATGTCACCACTGAAGAGTACAGATTTCTAGAAGCGGACCCTCCAGGCATGGCAACAAAGGAACCAGAACTGTTAAGGGCTTTCACATTGAAATAAACAGGATCTGACTTTGCTACGATTCTGTCTTTTCTAAATCATATGATTACATTTCACCAGGTCATTTTTTCCCCTCTTTCCCAATAGGAACTCCAAGTACTGAAGAAGCTTTGAGTTGATATAATCTGATGATGATGCTAATCTTTTCAGTCAGTACAATCCAGCTTGGCAAAATAGACATGAACATATTTTAATAATAACTGTTTTTCAGGGCAAATCTTGGCATGAAAACCCACATACAAATTGTATTCGAGACACTGATCTTTCTTAAAGCAAACAACTAATGGAAAAATCATACTTTTCACAAGACCATTTCATTCCTAATGCCCACCTTGGCTCATGTTATTCCTGTCATGGCCTGACCTCCAACCTCTCTCTCCTACAGCCTTTATTGTCTTTATCAAAGTCTGTGGCATTTACTCATATTTAGCACCTAACTCCTTTGTGTGTGGTTTGCCTATTAGACTCCTCAGCTGGATCATTAACCTGGCAGGGGGCAGGGCGGGGGGCAGTGCCTTTACCACTTACACTGAGAGTGATTATATACCAAGTTGAGAATTTTATACCTAGTAACTGATTTCATTCTTTCCAAAACCCTTCAAGAGAGGGTCTTTCATTAAGCCTGTTTTACGGGTGAGGAGACTGAGGCTCAGGCAGGTCCAGTGTCACACATTAGTGCAGTGGGAATCAAACCTCTACCTGATGGACTCCAGAGCCAGTGCTCTTAACCATGACATACATAAACCTATGTGCACTGAGCTTACCAAAATGAAAATATTTCCCCACCCTCACTCCTACCACGTTTTTCATTTCCTTGGATGGCTTTTGCATTTTAGGATTTGCTAATGCTTACTCAAACTACATGAAAACATCTTTACCAAAGTGAGATTTTGCCTTCTCCCACCCTGATGATACTGATCATGACAGGTTAAGACAGCTTGTAGTGTAATTGGATAAGGAGTTTTACATTTCTAAACTGTTGCTTCCAATTTAGCATTTGACATCAATGAGTAGGGCTTAGCACCTTAGGTCTATTACTGTGAGGAAAAGAGTTGGCAGATTCAACTTCAAGAGGGTAAGAATCAAATTACAAAAAAACAACAGTAAGATATTGTCAAGGGACCGCCAGATGCTTTGTGGTTCATGAGGAATAAGCAGCTAAACAATACAGAGACTGACCTTACATGTTCGCCTTCCAAGCCAAAGTGGCAGCACACAAGGAGAAAGGGACAAGTCACTGCTAACACTTTCAAATTGATTTTCAGATCCCAGCTTTAATTTAGGAACAACTCACTGTTCTAAGAATCAGCAAAATGAGATTTTAAAGGTCTTTAAATCTAACATAGAAGCAATGAGGAAAAATAAAACTCAGTTTCCTCCTCTTTAGAGTTGTCACATATGGAGAAATCTTCTTAAGTGCCAAATTACTTCCCTCTTCCAAGTCTATTTAGCTACTTATATAAACTCAAGAACTCTTTTAAAAAACTGACAATGAATTTATACATTTTTTTAAAATCACAAAATAAACAAGTCTGTATACATACATGTAAGTCTGGGGAGAGGAAATCCCAGGGCAAAATACCTCTAAAAATCGAAATCAGTCAAAGGGAGAAATAAAGTTTAAAACCCATTTATTGCTTACAAAATGTAGTCCAGGGCCATCTCTCTCCTCTGCTCCTGAAGAAGCAAACAAGCAAGCAAGCAAGTGAGCCCCTCCCCTTAAACTCTCAGGTTCACACACTGCCCTTGGTTGCCCAGGTAATTACCCACTGACATGGAGATGAACTTCTCTCCACCCCTGAGGATATGCAAATGCACTAAAGCCAGGCGAGATATTCTGGAAATTTTACAATTTTACCCACAGGCCACCCCTCCAGAAATCTCACCTTACAATCTACTCATTCCCCTTTTTCCACAATGGTCCCTGGGTGAGAAAACTGGAGCACTGTGACCAGACTAAAGACATAACAATAGCAATAGCAATAAAATTATGACAATCCTGAAGCTGGAGGATTCAGTTAGGTTCAAAGTTCCATGCAGATTAAGTCCATAGCCTGTCTATTTCAGCCATCATGCAGCAGCTGCAGCCAGGGGGCACATCCAAGCCACAAGGACTGTAGAAGCAAATAACCATGATGAGGGGGGCACTTTGCTGTTACTCCAGGAACACACAGGAGGCCAGCTTCCAGGCCTTTTCCCCAAGGTGCCAGAAGAGCCAGTCATCACCGATCCATGTGTTGAAATGTCCAAGGCCACATCCATTTTATTCCTAATTGCTGCACCCATCCTTGCAAAGCATTTCCAAAGAAGTGGGTGCTTTGATCACTCTTCATCACCTGTGGCCGGCCATAGGCTGCAAAGAGACACTCTAGGCCCCTCTTGGTGGTTTGCTGATCTGCACAACGTGCAGGGCACTCCTTCTGGGCTCGGCTGACTTCTTCAAAGGTCAATGACAAGCCCCACCGACGGGCTACAGCCCATATTGTCTTTTGCCCTGCGTGCAACAAACACTGATGTAGCCATTGGGTCACATCAGAGGCAGGCTTTCCTTCTAGCCAGCACACCTGGGCCAATGTGTCTGCTTCATCATTCCCTGGGGATGCCAAAGGCAAAGGGCCAGTCACATGATATGCAGTAGGTGTCTGTGCCACACCACTCCATGGCCTTTGGGTCCAGTCTCTCACCCACCCCACGATGGAATAGGTGGTTATTACCTTGGTTGGAGCTGTTCCGGTGATGGGCTCTGTGGCCAGCAAGGTGTGGTACACAGCAGCCAGTTGCTTCTCTATTAAGGTGACCCAGACCTCTGCTCCTTTCCATAGTTGTGACCAGGCTCCGGCCGGCAGCAGGAGCAGCCACAGTGGCAGAAGCAGTAACCTTAGGTTCGGGCCACAGGCTGGGATCGGCGCGGCCAGCAGCGGTGGTGGCGCCTCCACAACCACACGAGTGTAGACACACTCCCTCAGCACAAGCGCCACCTCTCCCCATCGTTTCTAGGGACAGCCCTCCCAAAGGTCACACCCATTATAACAGATTTCGGGTTCAGAGGAATCCTGTAGACTACTGCCAGAATGTAAGTCTGAGGAGAGGAAATCCCAGGGCAAAATACCTCTAAAAACCAAAATCAGTCAAAGAGAGAAATAAGTTTAAAACCCGTTTATTGCTTACAAACTGCAGTCCAGGGCCATCTCTCTCCTCTGCTCCTGAAGAAGCAAACAAGCAAGCAAGCTAGCCCCTCCCATTAACTCTCAGGTTCAGACACAGCCCTCGGTTGGCCAGGTAATTACCCTTTGACATGGAGATGAACTTCTCTCCACCCCTGAGCATATGCAAGTGCACCAAAGCCAGGGGAGATACTCTGGAAATGTTACAATTTTACCCACAATACATATGATTAGTTCAAACTCAATTAACGAGTGCTTTTCATTACAGCCAACTCAAATATTATGCAAATAATCTATATTACTACAAATTAAGAATTTTGATGAACTCTACACCCCAAAACTTCATTTTAACCAATAGTTATACCTTTACACAATATGCTGTCTGACAAGTAGGAACTGATTTGAATTCAATCACTCCTGACTTTTTGTGTTCACTTTGCACTAATACGCATTTAAATAACTCAAAGATAAGACAAATGGAGGTAAAAATGAAAACAAAGTCTTGAATAAATTGAGAGAATGGCAAAGTATCTTTTGAAAACTAGAAAAGCACTATTTCTATTCTTCAGCAAAGCATTAATTAACAAAAAGAAAAAATGTACCTTGGTTATACATAATGGCTTTCTTTCTAACAAATGAAAAAATTTAACAAATTCCCATAGACATACAAAATTATTGCAGAAAACTCATTCATGCATGATGAAATAATTCTGTGCCCACTAATTTATAACCTGCCTTGGATCCAGGTGCACACTGTACACTTGGAACAAAAAAAAGTCTCGACTTTTTCCTGAGTTTTATAAACAGAACCATTAACATACCTCACATTCTTAAACAGAACAAAATGTAAAGTGCACTGATGTTCTATAGCTATGTGGATTTAGCCAGCTAGATTAATAACATTCAATGGAAACATAAAAACCTAAAGGTCCTGTTTGTGTCATCTGAACACAGCAACACAAGCCTATTTAGTCACAAAAGCTCAGTAATCTGTAAACCAGCCACACATCTTTTTCCATACTGGTCGGACCACTGGTCTATCCACCCATTAATCGGCTCCTGATAATGGAATAAAGACAATCAATGGGCCCAATGTGAAATTCAACCTTGAGGGGCAAAAATGCACGTTTCTATAAATACTTTGGTTCTCCATAATCGGCCATGTTGGATCCACCCACGAACTGAAATTCTCTGCCTTTTTGAACCTATCATATCAGTATTTTCAATCTATGCCACTTCATGAGATAATACATTCTGAAAGCTATTTGAAGTAAATAAAATGATTGTTCCTTCGACTTTTCTTAAGGTTACCTCTTTAAAATGTCAGGAGAGGCCTCAGTTCTTGGTATAGTATTCCAGGATATGGTAACCTGATCAGTATTTATCCTATTTACACACTTGTGATTAACCAGGCACACCTTCTTCCACTGGGTTCTGTCTTCTGGTGAAGCAGGAGACTTTAGATGTTTGCCAGAACTCTTCCTGATCATGCCCCACATTACTGCCCTGTTCCCTGTTAGCCCTCATGCACCCTGGGGGGAGTGTCTTTGGTGTCCAGTCTACAATCACTCATGTTGCTTTAGCCGAGTCTAATCAAGCTCAGAGTCTGCTCTCCTATTAGTAAGTTTCAATTATTTCCCCAGCTCTTGTTCATCTCAACTCAGCTCTCCCTTTCCCGTTCACATTATCCAGCCTTATGGTATCTCACTGCAGTACAGCTCCTATAGCTTGGCGTCTCAGAACTTTTCAGAAAGGATGTTAAATCAAACCAACATCCTTGGGTACCCACCCTTTGGGTGTTTAGTTTTACACATCTTTCTCTAAAAAAAAAAATGCCTGCCCTATCTATTATCTTAGTTTCCCTCTGTAAGCCAATTCTCCTTCCTATGACCAACCCCTGCTATCACCACAGATACCATTTCAAAGTCTTAGGAGCTGACCCCTATGAAAGCTTTTTTGAATGTCTTAAATAAGTAACCTTGAAGCGATAAAATGTTCTAAAATTGATTGTGGTGATGGTGGCACATATGTGTGAATATAGTAAAAACCACTGAAATATGCACTTTAAATGGGTGCCTTGTATGGTATGTAAATTACAGCTCAACAAAGCTATTAAGAAAACTAAAAAAGAAAAAAATAAATAACTTACCCAGTTTCACTTCCTGATACCCTTCAACATTTAGTAAGAGATGAGTTCCCAGGACAGGAACCATGCTGCTCCTCACTAGAACAGTTAGGTGTCACAGTCTGAGGACAGGACCCTCCCCTGCAGCCAGATGCCACTGATCGGCCTGGTACAAAAGTGAGGCTTGCTGCCCAGTCATTCCCCGAGGGCTCTTCTGGAGCTCTTGTAAACAGAAATGCAAAACACATGCCTTAGTTCTGTAAGTCCCTGAGTATCAACCATGTGCAAGGCAGTGGGCTACAAAGTTGAGAAAACCAAGTTGGGCAAGATTTGGGCCCTGCCCTTCACAAATTCATAGGCTTGAGGGAAAGACAGACCTCTAAACAGTTAAAATACAATGTGCTGAGGACCTTGACTGGGGACACCGAGAGGGCTGCGGGGATGCAGGTGAGGCAGAGAGTAATTCCCCTGGTGAAGGAGGAGCGAGGAGATAGCACATGCACAGTCTTGAAGGACTCAATAAAAATGCCCAGGGCAGGCCAGGAGAATAAAGGCATTAAAAGAGCATAAGTAACTGCATGGATAAATAAAAGCCTGTGTTCAGCGAGTCTGAGGACGTTCAGAATAGGAAGAAATAGGATGAGCTGGAAGACACGTGTATGGAGGGCCATGCATGCCAAGGCAACGACTTTGGACTGATTCCTGGTGTAGGTGATGGGGAGACAGCAGAGGTTTTTAAGCACGGGAATGACATGAACAGATGTTTTACTCATATTTATGCACTGACAGCCAGAAGGTCAGCGCCAATGGAAACTAATCCATAAAATGAGAGCATAGGCTGAAAATTTGCCCCATTGTCTACATTTTCCAGGAGCAATACACTAAATTATGGAAAACTACTCATTATAGTTGTATACAAGACTACAGAGGAAAGTAAAGTGAGACCTCTGTTTATGTAAAGAGCCCTTCTTTAAAAAAAACAGAAATATACTTGCATCTTCCTTGTGAGACAGAGATTAGCCTAAACATCTCATTTTGAAAAGATCAGCTGCCAATCTGCATTTATTTTGTTTCCAACACCTCTCAGTGGCTATTTTGATCCAAAATGGGTAAACTTTTGAAGAAACGTAAGTTGGATCACAATTGTTTTTTTGTTTAAGCCCCTAAATGGCTCACCATAGCAAGCAGAAAAAAACTCAGTTTAGCAAGGCTTATATATCTGGCCTCCAGCTCAGGCCCTCCAACCATGGGGGGCAGATCCCCTAATGGACCCTGTTATCCCACCTTTGCTGATCCTGACCCCTCCCTGCCAATTCTCCACCCCCACCCTAAACTTACCACGCTGCCGATCTGATCTAGCTACGTACAAAGGACCACCCCTCCTACCCAGTGCTACCCCCACCTCAAACCCAGGGCTAATTCCTGTATTTCTGTCCCCATCCTAGCCCTATCACGAGGTGCTGAGGCCAGGGCCCATCCATTTCCTTTTCTGTCTCTCCCTGCAACTAGAAGGAAAACTGTGATTACAGAGTCTTGTCTTACCATTACAGAGTCACTGCTCACCATTTTATCTTGAATGATGAAAAGAGCAGATTATGAATCCATTTTCAATATCTTTCTAATCCTCCGTACTACGATCTCCTGCCCCTTCCAATTTTTCAAGATGACCACAATCTACAAACTACTCACTGAAATACACACAGCTAGGCAACTGACCAAAGGAGCCCAACTACTGAACATTGTAATAACATAAATCATCACTCATTAATTTCTCTTTTGGTCAATTTGCAAAGTCATATATGAAATTTTCATAGAACCAGGCACACCTACATGAAGAAATGTGTCAGTAGACAGAACATCATGTTGGTTGTGCATTCAAATTAAACCTGAAAGTTGATGACTCAGGCAAAACCCCACTTGTGCTGGTAATAGTTTTCCCATTGCCAAACTTCCTCCTAAGAGCAACCTCTCTGGAATCCTCCCTCCCTTGAGCTCACATTTACTCTGTGTGCTGAATATGCCCACAGGTACATTTTTTTGCTCCCTCCCCTGAAACTAATCCAAAGTGCAAGCCCTGTCACACATGCCCGGAAGCACGAGCAAGGAGCAACACCCTCATCTAAGCATCCCCATTTTGCAATGCTCACCCACATCCCATGCAAAGCCACCCTGAGACCTTACACTGAGAACAGCCCTGCCTCTACAGGCCTCTACCTATATAGCCTCTGGCTAAACCACTGCTATAATGACAAAACTATCTTTTCTAGAAACGAATCTCTAAACCTTCTCCCCAGCAGTCCTCAACTAGTCTAACATAGCCCTTGCCTATCTTTCAGTATTAACAGTGCATTCCTGTCTTGCTTTCACTTTCAATTCAGTCTGGACCTTGTGCCTGGCTTGAGGCACAGGCTGATGCAAGGGCTGTGCTACTGAATCAGATGTCCCCACCTTGATGTAACAATGTGCACAGAACTCTACATCTTTCCACACTTATTTGGCAGTCAACCCCTTTTCGGGTGCTACTTTCTCCATTCCTAAAGTGGCCCCTAATCTGGGTGTTAAGTGATCCTTGGATGGGCTGCATGATGTAAAACTCTGAAATTATGGAAAATGTTGTATATGTATACATCTACCTAGGACAAGGCTCCAGAGTTTTCCTGAATCTCAAAGTGTCTGATCCAAGAGAGGTTAAGATCTGTCTTTCTAACTTCATATAAACAGGTCACATTATTTTTATGTAAGATTTATTGGTTTCATATAATTATAAAAGTAATGCATCTTCAGTGAACAATTTTTAATCCAAAAATATAAAGTAAACGTCACTTCGAATCCCATCCACAGATACCCAGTTATTATTTTGATGTTCCTCCATCTCTTTTCTATTTTTTTCTCCTTTCAAATTGGGATTTCGAGAAGTTACAGTATTCCAAATAATATAGAGAAACCTTGGCATGTAAGGAATTTGGGACTATTGTTCAAAAAGCCCTTTGATTTCCAAGACTCCTCCACCTTGGAAATATTTATCGAGCACTTGCTCTGGGCATGACAGACTACTCCAAGGGGAAAACAGGCAAATCCTTAAACAAGTTCTCACACACATGATGTTAAAAATTCTAGGAGTTTCAATGGGCTGTGTGAGGCCCCAGCCTAAGAAATAGAAAGTTTTAGCTTAACATGACTGGACCTATGTTAACTGGAAAAAAAAAATCACAACAATGATGTAATTGTAGACTTGAAGAAACACAAACCTTTAGAAGTCAAGGTTTCTTTAAATGCTAGTTTTCCTTTATAACCAAAATACAGGCTCTCCTCTAATGATAAAAATACCTACATTTAAATAATACATAAGAATAAAAAATTACATAAAAATAATAAAAATAAATACATATGAGGTGGGACTACTATATAGAAAGGTCCTCATCGGCTCACATGGCTCATAAACTCATTCTGAGGGAAATCCTTGTGTTTTGAGCAATGACATTGAGGAGTAAGCGTGTGGCCTCCTCAGGTGTTTGAGTGTTATTCAAAGGCCAGCACTTGTTTGCATGTGGAATTCCACTGTGTTTAAGGAGGAAAATCAGTGTAATTACCTCACTGCCACTGCTTACAGATTGCCCAAGCAAGATCATTCTGGCAAAACAGGATTATTGCTTCCCTGATTTAAATACATATATAAATAAGTAAAGGATTGGTTAACAGAAGGATTTCTTGCCGTTTAAGTCCATTTGTCCCACATTTAAATCATATCCCATTTTCAAGCAGGAAAGCAAATAAATCTCTTTCTAGAATTCAAAGCAGAGCCCAGTGAAATGCTTAACAGCTTTCTCTCTCATCGCCACATCCCTTGCTAAGCCACTGAGCCTCTTCTTTTCTTTCCTCTTTCCTCTATTCACTGGAGGTTTTTCTGAGGAGCAATCAGGCCCAGCCCGGTAAGCCTCCCTGGAAGCTGGGAACACATCTACTGTAGAGGCGGCAGCATCTGGCCAGGTCCGAGGCTTACCCCGGCTTTCTCAAAAACACCACAGCCTGAGAGCAGCCACCTCCAGCTGTAAGCAAGGTGGCTGTCAGGCAAACCGGCGGAGGCAGCCCCTGATAGTGCCTCTGCACCTCCTGTCCCTCAGGGACCCGTGGTCAGAGCTCCTTTTGCGAGGTCCCAGGGGCAGTCAGCGGACTGTCAGCTGAGCAGGGACGCAAGAGATAAGAGCCCTCATCCGTTCAGAAAGCAAGAGCCACACTCAGTATGAGGAGGAGGAGGACTTGAACGGGTGGCTCAATGGGATGCTGCTCCGGGACTCAGTGTGTAGCAGGAGAAAAACAAAGACTTTAAGGCCTTTTTATATATACTTTTCTGAGCACTGTAGCTGGAGGCCAGACCCGATAACCCTAGGTCCCTGTGCCAGCAGCTGCCGCCACGATGCGGTTGTGGCCTGAGAACCCCGGCACGGCTGAGGGCAGAAAGGTTTTCGACAAAATGCCTGCCTCGGCGGCTAGGATTTTCACTACTCAGGGGCCTTTTTTCTTTCTTTCCTGTTTGTGGACTGTTGAAGGCACCAAAATTTCACCAGGGAATCAGTAGGTGCTACTGCCCCACCTCTACAGGAAGTGGTAGAATGTGACAGTCATTTTTACTGATGAGGGGAGAATAGTTGAAAGTAAACATGGTCAGATGAAAACAAAGATCTATGGATTCTGAGGGGTAGAACTATGTGTGATTTTTTCTTCTTTTTCCTTTTCTGTTTCCCCAGTTTTTTCTAGCACGAGTACTGCTGATATCCAAAAACACATATCAATTTTATCCCGGGTTTTATTCTGGTAAAATATACATAACAAAATTTACCAATTTAATCATTTTTAAGTGGTATTAAGTACACTTAACATTGTTGTACAACCATTGCCACCATCTGCTTCCATTAAACACTAACTCCCCCTTCCCACTTCCTCTCAACCCCTAGTAACCTCTCATCTGCTTCCTGTCTCTGAGTTTGCCTAGTTTGGGTACCTCACACAAGTCGTAATATATAATACTTGTCCTTTTCTGTTTGGCTTCTTCCACTTAGCATGATGTTTTCAAGGTTCATCCATATTGTAGCATGTGTCAGAATTCCATTCCTTTTAGGAGCTGAATAATATTCCACTGTACATATATACCATGTTTTGCTTTTCTGCTGATGGACATTTTGGTTGATTCCACCTTCTGAGTATTGTGAATTATGCTGATATGAACACTGGGGTGCAAGTATCTGTATGAATCCCTGATTTCAGTTCTTTTGGGTATGTACCTAGAAATGGACTTGCAGGATCATATGGTAATTTTATATTTACATTTTTGAAGAACTTGCCAAGCTTTTCTTTTTACAGCCAGGCAGCTATATCATTTTACATTCCCACCAGCAATCCACAAGGGTTCCAGTATCTCCACATTTTCTCCAACACTTGTTACTTCCCATTTTTTAGGTAACAGCCATCTAATGGGTGTGAAGAGGTACTGCACTGGTTTTAATTTGCATTTACCTAATGACGCTGAACATCTTTTCACATGCTAGTGTTGGCCATTGGTATATCTTCTTTGGAGAAATATCTATTTAAGTTCTTTGCCCATTTTGAAATCAGGTTGTTTTTTTGTTGTTGAGTTTTTCATGTTAATCTTTTATCAGTTATATGCTTTGCAAATATTTTCTTCCATTCCCTGGATTGCCTTTCATTCTCGATAGTGTCCTCTAATACACAAAAGCTTTTAATCAAGTTTACTTTTTAAAGAAGGTACAGGTAAAATTTTTAGGGAGCAGACACCCTAAAGTATAGATGGGAAGGGAATCTTTATACCCCTCTTTTTAGACTTTCCTTCTGCAAATACAGGAACAAGAACTAAGGTCTTCTCAGTGAGGTAACAACTCCTAACTCCTCCCCCAACTTGGCTCCCCACTGGGCACCTCATGCATGCTATAGGACATTTGTGTACTAATGAGAGTCACAGAAAGGAAACTCAGGCTGGGTGTGGTAGGTGAGCCCAGTGGGACAGGCGGGATGGTGGGGACAGGGAAGATAACGTGCACATTTGTTAGTACTGAATGGAATGGAACATATAAGTCATTATTATGAAAACTGACACCCAAGGGCAGTTCCATCCTCTCCAGAAGTGATTCTGTTTGTAAACTGTAGGCATTGCCTTTCTTGGGTCTTGGCCCTTGTTTTCCTCCCCTGGCTCCCCACTCCCCTGGGCAAAATGTGGCTTCTAAACAACTATTTATCATATGGGAATTTATACTCCAAAAATACTTGGAAAATAATCAATTTCTATAGGCAACGAGAAGAAGAAACACAGCTTAATTCTTTTCTAGGAATGGCTCTGGAACCTTGAAATGGCTGTACCTCAGTAGCTTATGTGAATCAATATTCCTCAGTAGCTTATGTGAATCAATTTAAGTCTAAATTTCATGACTATTCTGAGGCTGAACATTGAATATCCTTACACTAAAGGTTAGAAATGCTGGGCAGGTCCTGCAATCTGTTATTTGCTGCTCTACAAAGGAAGCATTTGTTATCAAAGGTCTTCTCAATTATAGATCCCTGATCTACCCAAGCTGTTGTTTCCTGAGTAGACCAATATCTTTACTTTTTCCCTTAACTAGGAAATCTCAAACCCCATGGCAGCAGAGAGCATGAACTGTATATGGCACATGCATTCATTCAGCAAAGAATCAAATGAGAAGAGTATCTGTAGGAATGCCTTCACCTAGCCATTCCAAAACAACTTGCTTAGAAATTTCAGTGTTAAATAACCTTTATTCTCAGGAACTCCTTTTTCAAGGATTTAAATCTTAAGGGAAAAAACCTTTCCACTCTTTTAGCATGTGCTCACATGTTCCACCTTCAAAGCCAGTTCATTATGGTGGGGGGGTGGGTAGTCAGTGAAAGGAAAAGTACAAGAGGTCCTCTACCATGATTCCAACATTTACTAAAAGCTTGCTAAGCACCAGGTGCTGTGCTAAATGCATTACGTGTGTTATTGCATTTAACTCTCATAATAATCCTAGGTAGAAAATACTATCATCGCTCAGATTTTATAAATGAGAAAACTAGGACTAACAGAGGTCAGGCAACCTGGCCACATAAGTGATATAGTCAGTGTGGTGGACAGAATCCTAAAATCCCCCGTAACATCCCTGCCCCCATTCCACTTGCCCTGTATAATCCCCTCCTCTTGAGTGGAAGTGGGATTTGTGAATATTACGGGATGTCGCTGCTGTATTACATTACTAATAAAATGACCCTGAGTTCATCAAAAGGGAGATGGTCCTGGAAGGGCCTGGCCTAACCTGGTGATCCCTAAAAGAAGGACTGGGTCCTTCCTGCAGAGAGACAATCACTTGCTGGCTTTTTAGAAGCAGACTGCCATGTTATGAGAGGCCCACATGGCTAGGACCTGAGGGTGTCCTCTAGCAGCTGACAGCCATCCCCACTCCCAGCTGACAACCAGCAAGAAAACAGGACCAGTCAGTCCTACAACCACAAGCAATTGAACTGTGCAAACTTTGAAGGAGTTTGGCAAAGGCTTCTGGATGAGAACACAGTCTTGCCAACACCTATGAAACCCCGAGGAGAGACGAGCCCTGCCCATACTTCTTATGCAGAGAACATGTAATATGAGAAATTATCTTGAGCTGCTAAGTTTGTGGTAATATGCTGTGAAGCAATAGAAAACTAATACAGTCAGGATTCAAACCAGGGCTGTTTAACTGTAGCAGTTTCACAAGTTTCTAATCATTTTTAACTCTTCAGCAAGAATGGAGACATAAATTTCTACTGAACAGGGATGGTCAGATCTTTACCTTTTATAATGTGATTTTCAAGTTTTAGAAATGTTTTTATCATGTTCTAGTATAGAAACACATTGATTGATTCAATTAAAAAAACTGCTCAAACACAGTGTGATAATAGGTAAGGTGTGAAATAAAAGTAGGATGGAAAACATAAGATTTTATTTACCAAAAACACCTTGTTATAAAAAGCAGGCTTGGCTTTTGCAAGGGCTTCAGGCTGTGCTATTTACAAATACTTTCCTTTTGCCTATTGCGTGATCTGCAAGATCTGTCAACACATTACCTCTTTTAAGAGTGCCCAACTGCCAATTCACTGAATAGGTGAAGTCAGTTAATTTTGTGCTAGAGTGAATTCAATTAAAAGAAAACCTCAAAAAAATCAAACACTGTGGCAGCTTCTTGCAGGACATCAGTCAACAACTCACATTTGATGTTCTTCTCCACACAAACTATACCCAGGAGCAAATTAGATGAATAATAATAGATAACACTTGAGGCCAAGTGTTCACCATGGATTATTTTATTGAGGCCTCACACTTACTTTATGAAGGAGGAATTAGGATCACTGTCACTCCCATTTTACAGACAAAAAAATTGAGACTTAAAAAGGGTAACTTTCCTAATTTTCCACAACCAGAAAGTGGCACTTCAACCTGAGTTCGCATTCTCGCTCACTTTGCCATATCACCCACACTACTACTGCTGCTCTCCAACTAGATACTCCTTCCATCCTTCACTATACCTAGCAATAGGCCTTCACAGAGGAATGCTCAGTGAATGTTTGCTGGTAATGATAAAGAATGAGGCCAGCGCCTAAGGGACTAGGTGAGGCATCCAGACCTTTCATCATCGTGAGAAGATGGGTGATGTGAAGAGGTCAGAAGTTGATATGGGATAAGGAGGCGGGCTGGAGGCTGCCCCATTTATGTGGGTGCCAGTCTTAAGTGAATAGGACATAGAACTCCAAATATATGTTGACTAACCATATACAGAAGATTTGATTCTGGCCTTAAGATCATAACAAGAAAACTAGCCTAATTTTCCAGAGTTTTCTTCTTTTTGGAAAAGATTCTGCTACACATCTGGAAGTGATTTTCTAACACTAGTTTCAATGAGTCATGTACAGTATTAAGCAATGATTCCATAGGGTGAGCCCTGATCATATTTTTCCATTAAGTGGCATCCACTGAGGTCAATGAAAGGCAAAGGCTGACCCAGACGTGGAGAACCTCACCCTCCACAGCCCCATTTTATATCGTCAAGAATGTGGCTTTTAAGAGGCACAGGAATGCAATCCATCTCCCAACACTAATGCAAGACTTATTCTAGCACACTTAGTTTCCTTTCACTGGTCCTATGCAGAAGATGGCTCCAAAGGCTGCTTGAGGAGAGAAGCAACCCTAAGTTGCTGGCAGAAGAAACATTATGGGGTCACAGGTAAACACCAGGCAGTCAGAAATGCGGGGGTTTAGGATGGGGTAGGCTCCCTGGACAAAATGAGACAACCTATGGTACACAGGGTACAGCTGGCACTCAGACCCATAACGCAGCCAGTAAGAATTTCCCCAAGGAATATTCTAGAAAGGACTGC
Organism: Phataginus tricuspis; assembly: GCA_029783875.1. Lineage (NCBI taxonomy): Eukaryota > Metazoa > Chordata > Mammalia > Pholidota > Manidae > Phataginus > Phataginus tricuspis. The sequence continues at coordinate 98,851,154 of JAQQAC010016209.1, read as the reverse complement.
CAAACTACCCCATGCCCTTTCAGCCACATCCTAATATAGTGACTACAAATATCAACTTTTAACCCATATCATATTAGTTTCCTAATATTTAAAACCTCCAATATTGATGTTTAGAAGTATAACTTAAGTCCATTTCCCATGCCCTCTGACATCTGGATTTCTTTCAAGTTATAATGAAGGAATGAGTCATGTTCTTTCAGAAACTAAGGAGCCACGTACAAAGGCTATTTTAAATCTTTAGGTGACAAGGGTATTATCTTGTTCCCAGAAACAACTGACTAAACGGCTTCCTCAGGGCTGAAGGAGTTAATGCAACTTCCCAGAATGATTTTCTCTCCCAGGCACCAAAACAATCTGATTTTAAATGGCACAGGAGTTATAAAAACCTAAAAAGCCTTAAATCCTACCTTACAAAGGATATAAATTAGTGGGTGTTCATTTACATCACAAAAGGATTATCTGCTTTTCCAAAGGATTTCAAAAATCAGATTCCCCTAATGTACGCTAACTGATCTGATTTACACACAGAGGAGAGTCGTGGAGCAAACACAGCTGTGACAAAGGCTGAATTTGATTAGCAGGTACCTCGTCAGGATTTTGGTGGTTCACATCACCATTTCTTTGGCGACGTGGATTGTCTCGAGGGTTACACAGTGAAGAATCAACATTAAAATTTCTGACTCATAATGCCTCCACTCTAATGACAGAACTACTCTGCTTTTACCTAGCACTTTTCATCCAAAACCTTCAAAGTGATCTATCCCCATTTACTACTCTTCAAAATTATGTCACACAAGGTAGTGAGAGAGCTGGAAATGAAACCTTCCAAACTACATGGGCTGGAGAAACAAAAATTTAGAACCATTGGATCGACAGAAAAACTGAAGGTTCACATAAGCACAAAAGAACTACATTTAAGTTTATTTTTTACAAAAAGAAAATACTTCTTGCACCTTATTTTTCAAAAACAGGCTCTTTTTCAAGCAGTTTTAGGTTCCGAGCAAAACTGAGCAGAAGTACAGAGAGCTCAGTTCCCATGTACCCCCTGCTCCCACACATGCACAGCCTACCCCAACTGTCAACAGCCCCCACCAGAGTGGCACACTTGTTACAATGGATGAACCTACACTGACACATCATCATCACCCAAAGCCCCCAGTTTACCTTAGGCTCACTGTTGGTGTTGGACATTCTTTTGGGTTTGGAGAAACATACGATGATCTGTATCTACCACTGGACAATCACAGAGTAGTTTCACTGCCTTAAAAATCCTCTATGCTCCACCTATTCATTGTCTCCCTCCCCCTCCTACTTTCTAAGTTATGAAGAGGAAATACTCAAAACTCAGTTTAAATGATGAAAGGGATAGAGGGGATAGATTAAAGAAAAATGCAACAAATTAATTTTTATATGGCAGTTTTAAATCCTGATCAGAGTGGGGTTTGGAAAGGGGTGAGGAATGTGGTAGGGAGAAGACAGAAGCAACAAAAAAGAAATGAATTCTAGGATGTGCATGCTGCTAGGAAAAAGACACACGGTTGAGAGGGGAAAACAGACCCTGCTCACCAAGATGCCCACCATAATCTAATTACCCAAAATGTCAGAGGCAAGAACTTCTATTTCAAAGCTCCTCATTCATCAGTAATTCTACCCAAGTTTTTGAAATCCACAAGAAGTCTAAGATTATTTTTAAGTAAAGAACAAAGATACAGCATGTTCAAAATCAGGAAAACTGCAACAAGAAATCCTTGCAATATCGATGCATGTCACCTATTAATTAGCTTTATTTGAAATGTACGTTCCTCTCGTGATTAACAGTATTAATGTTGGCCAAGGATGACTACAGTCAACAACCTGAGACACATTCCACATGCAAGAAAGATGACAGCAACTTTAGTTTACATTTCAGAAAATTCATGGTAGGCATCTCTGCCTGTCAAAAATTATAAAGGTAATATAAAACATATAGATACATATGATATACAAGCACACATATGGTATGTGTGTGTATATACATACACATAAACCCTTTGAAACCTCATTTTATAGAGAATGCCTTGAGTTCAAAATTTGGGGAATACTTAAGCAGATAGGAATGAAAAGCCAATGGGAATTGAAGTCTCTAATTTCTGGACCACCCTAAATTTATTGACTCAACAGAAAGAAAATGTGACATGTGCAAAGCAATAGGCAAGAAGCTGCAGCATTATAGGAGAAATTATCTTAATAATAATAGCATTATGCTAACTACTACACAGGTACTATATGCCACATACATTTTTTTTACAATTTATTTTATTTTAGTATCATTAACCTACAATTACATGAGCAATATTGTGATGATTAAACTACCCCCTTCATCAGGTCCCCCCCACCAACCCTGTTACAGTCACTGTCCATCAGCGTAGTGAGATGAGAATCACTACTTGTCTTCTCTGAGCTGTACAGTCACATACATTTTTTATATACATCACATAAATATAGCAAGCCTGAAAGAATGGAACATGTCTTGAATTCTACTTTTTCTGATTATAAAAATAATACAGTCAATGTAAAACAAATGAATAAACATTTAAAAACAAAATATAAATAAAATCTACTCATAATCCCAGACATACACAGTTAATATTACATATATACACATACATCATAAATCCCCACACATACTGTGACAATGGTTTCTTTGAATAGAACAATAATAGCTAACATTTATTCAGTGCTTCCTATGTTTCAGGCTTTGTTCTAAGTGCTTTATTTTATTATTTTACTCATTCCTACAGCAATCTTGTGAGGTCAGTTTTATCATCTCTGCTTAACAGAGTGATTAACTAAATTCATATATATCACATATACATTATTTTGTAAAAAAATACAACCATACTTTGCATGCTGTTACATAAACCTAAATTCTTTCCCATGTCAATAATAAATGCAGATGTCATTTTAATGACTGCATAGTTTTCTGCTGTCTAGATAAACATTTGCCCAATCCCTCACTCTTGAACTTTTGTTTCAATTTGGGGGTTACCTGTTTTGCTATTATAAACCACTCTGCAAGGCCCTGTGAGGTTGATATTCCTGTCTCCATTTGGCAAATGACAAGGAAGTTCACAAAGTTAAATAGCCTGCCCAAGGCAACACAATTGTCAGTGGAATAGCTGGAACATTCTAGCACTCTGACTACTACTGTGCATTAGCTCTTTCCACTCTCCTGTCAGCTCCTTAAAGCATTTACATTCTAATGGCCCAGAGAAGTTGTCAACAAATACAGTTAAAAAGCAGAATGAAATTCAATCCTCTCTAAAACTAAAGAAATAGTGGGATAGGCTTAAAAATGTTCCCCCTTCGCCCCTCCATCCTAATTTCTGGAATTGCAAATGTTACCTTATGGTGAAAGGGTCTTTCCATGTGTGTTTGAGTCAAGGGTCCTGAGATGTGGAGATCACCCTGGATTATCTGGGTGGTCCCTAAATGCCCTTAGAAGAAACAGGCAAAAGGAGATTTGAAAAAGCTGGAGAGAGGAGAATGCCATGTGAATACAGAGGCAGAGAGGGGAGTGATGCAGCCACAACCTAAGGAATGCTGGCAGCGACCAGAGCTGAGAGAGGTAAGGAAGGGATCTTTCCCTAAACTCTCCAGAGGGAGTGCAGCCAATGATACTTATTTTGGACTTCTGGCCACCAGAATTCTATGAGAATAAATCTGTTGCTTTAAGCCACCCAGTCTGTGGCAATTTGTTACAGCAGCCACAGGAAACCAGTACAACTAGAAGGAGGCCGTTAGCCTGCAGAAGGAGCAATTTGAGGCAAATGGGGCAGGATGGCCATTAGACCTAGGCCCTGCAGGAGAGACAGGATTCCCTTTAGCAGGGAAGGGGTGGGGGTGGGGGTGTACTGCAGTAATGAAGAGTCAGCCTCAGCAAAGGCGGGGACGGGAGAAAACATCGCGTACAATGTCTGGGAAACAGCAATGATCTGGCGTGGCGAGAACACAGGCCACAGGAAGAGATGTGGGGGGAGAAGAGATTCAAAAGTGGGACAGGCCTTACTGGTGGACAGGAAGGTGCGTGAAGGCCCACTAGGAAATCTGGTGCAAATTTACAGTAACGTAGAGCCAATGCAGGTAGAGCTGGTATTTTTATGGGTTTGAAGATTTTATAATTTTCCCCTCATCCTCTCCTGAGAGACAATAGAATGGTGGTCAGTCTCTAGTTATTTCAAGACCATAAGTTTTTTGCTCACTGTCAAGAGGGTCCACCCTGATTTGTTAAACCCCTAGGGACACATAGACAAAATCCTGCCTAAATGATTTCTGTAGGGAGGGAGCAAGAAATGTGACTGTGGGGTAGACCAGCTCAACTCCACCTGGTATCAACTGGGAGGGCGCTCCTGCTCCCTAGCAATGCGACTCTGAGATGTACCTGGATGCTTTAAAACGTGTGTGGTCTCTGCGAAATATTACTCGAGCAAAGCAAAATCCTCCATTACATTGAGCTACAGGAACTTTGTCTCTCATGCGGAAGGCTTCACTTTTGAAAGGTCTACTAAGCCAAAGGCCACTCTTTCCCAACTCAACCCAGCAGGAAAAACAAAGTGACGTAAACTGGGCTCTGTAGCTGTAATCATACCATTTCTTAAACTCTTCATTCAGATTTCATAATTCTGCAGATAGAACCTCCATTTATTTTAGTTGGAACCCAATCCAAACCCAGGACATTTTAGGGGACAACCTTGCCAGATACGTAGCTCCATGACATTCCCTTGGCATCCAGGCCATTGGACTTTCAGAAAAGGCACCCAGCCATCACTAGCTCAGGCTTTTGGAATTTTCCACCCTTGGCTAAAGAAAAGGTTAAAAAAAACAAACCATGGCTCTGTCCCATGGAGAACACTTTCTGACCAAACACTGAGGAGAGAGGGAAGGAAGAGGTGAGAGAAAAGATGAGAAGGGAAGAATGGGAGTGTGCCCACAGTAGAATGCAGTGCCCCAGCTCATGGAGGAAGGGAGAAGAAAAGGGCTGGCTATGGGAGAGTAATGGTGGGAGGGTTGGACCAGGGAGCCAGATGTACAGAAGATTTCCCTGGAAGGTGGCCACGCACAGAGAGATGAACACCAGGAGCAGCAGCTGAAGAACATCAGAATGAGAGGACAACAGTTAGGGGGTAGTAGAAAGGGGAAGAAAGCAACTTTGTAGGGAGAAGACATCACTAAGAGGAAGCCAGCCCCAGTGGGGGTCGCACTCAGAGAGTCTCAAGGGCCCAGAGGGGCAGCCTCCATAGCTACCATTCCTGTCCAGCCAGTTTTGCTGCCTGAAGAAAGATGAGTTTGGCAACAGGTGAGATATTGCATCTTCTACCCATCAATGAAGTAGGGCAGGCCAACCTGGCACATGAGTCCCCCTACCCTTAGCTCCCAAAACAAATATGGCCTCTACAGGTTTCCAGTAGTCACAAGTCTCTGACTTCCATCTAAGTTGGAGAACTGGGCTCCAGTCAGCATCTACAGTGGAGAACTGCACACGAGTATTCTCTACATTCCTTAATTCATTGATTTGGGGTCTTGAATTATGCAAGTTGACAGGGTGTACTGCCTCCATCCCCTGAATAAATGTCTACTCCCATTTATTATTTGTCCCAGACAAAACTGTTCCATTTACCTAGTACAACTTCTAAAGGGTTTGATTTCTTCCTGTCTGAATCTAAAAATATACTGCTACCCTCATTAAATGTTGTTAATATTTTAATCTCTTGTCTCTTGGTCTATTTTAATGAAAAAAAACCCCTTCCTTTCATCTTAACTCTTGTTTATTCATCTTTTAGTTTCCTCAGATTAAGTCCTTGTCTTGCTTCCCCACCCCCACCACCTTGTCCTAAATAGATCTAATCCATTAAAAAGAAATCAGTAGAAATAGATTCTCTGCTTCTCTTTAATTCAAGCACCAGTTCTAAAAGCATTTCCTTTGGGATTTTAGCATGAACTGAAGGAAAATAACTATCTTTTCCCTCAGAGAAGGCAGCTATCTCCCACAGCTCAGCACGCCTCTCTCTCTCTCTTTCTCTCCCTCCCTGTCCAACAATACACTTGGTTTCTAGTTCCTTCTGGTATATACCACAGCCCCAGATGTTCCCGAGCTCTAAGACATCAATTCTGTCACGCACCTCACTGACTGAATGCTTACTACCCAAAAGCTATGAAGGTCAAATGAGGGCCAGTAAAAAAGGAAGAACCCCAAAAAAGAAAGCAACAGAGCAACAGACCAGTAAAATAATATGAAATATAATATAATAGCCCTGGTTGAAGGGGAAAAAAGAGTCTATAATTTGGAGAAAATGAACACCCGCTTCTAGAGATTTAAATAGGACTACAGTTAAATATCCTTTCGCATTTTATGGATTAGAGATGAATAGCATACATTTTTTATTTATAGAAAAAAATTAAGATAATTCCATTGAAAACACATCAGAATTTTTTAATTGAGATGGCTTATAAAGAGAATTGAACTGTTTTCCTATTGAGACAGGGAAAAGGAAAAATGGAACTGGGGAAAGTGAAGACGGTTAATGTATATTTTGTATTTTTAAACACAATATAGGATATTCCCAACCTTGTACATAATGATTTTCAGTACATTACAGCCAGGTCAGTTATCCAAGGGCCTGAAAAAAGATAGGCCAGGCCTCAGAGAAATATAGCCATGGCCAATTAGAACTGATTTAAAAGGAACGCAAGCCACATCTAGGATAGACTGCGTCTTCAGGGCAGTCAAGCTCTCTGCCATCAGCTCACATTGGACATTATAAAGATTGGCCATGCAAATGGGATCAGCCAGGAAGCTTTTGTGGTAAGTGTCTCTCTAAGATGGCAGTGACTGGATTTGGTGAAGAGAAGTTTTCATTTCTCTCTCAATTGAAACCATCATGAAACCAGAAGGAATCAGAGAGATTTTCCAGGCCTTCTCTCTGCTTTTCTAATCATATGTTTTATAAATCCAGCTCTGGGAAAGTGTCCTGCAATTACCTTGGAAATGCAAGAAGGCCATGCCCGGCCTAACTTGACCTTCAGGATGGGTGAAGTGTCTCCCGCACAAGATGCATGAGTAGTGTCTTGGGGCCTGCCAGCCAAAGAGTTATTCTCTGTGACGTGAAACCATCCCTTTCTCTTTTAAACACACACACTTGCCTCACACCCTTACCTCTTTACTGTTTTCATCAGCTGAGGGTGGAAAATTCCATAGGCCCAAGCTGGCTAAGTGCCTACTAAGCGTCTGGCCAGCTCGTATCCTGAAAACACCTCAAGTCTGAAAGCAGTGCTCACTTACAAGAACTCCAGACTGAGGGAGTTTTGTGTGGGAAAAAAAAAAGTTCTAATTATGAACAATTTAAGAAAACATCCAAATTGAAATTGCAGACTGCAAGCCTGTATTGCTTTCTTTCAGCCAAAATTCTCAAAAGGGATTGTGCTTCCTCATTCTAATTCTGTGAAGACTTCCACACCTGGCTAACAGTTTGCCAGTCTATCAGATCCCTGTTCCTCTGCCACCCTAACATCAGTATACAGGCTTAGAACTCAGCTGAGTCCAGAATTCCACTTTTCCTCCAGCAACACCCATGTGGTAGGCAGAACAGTGTTTACCAAAGATGTCCACATCTTAACCCCTGGAACCTGTGATATGTTCCCTTACGTAGCAAAGGGAGCTCTGCAGAGGTGACTCAGTTAAGGACTCTGAGATGCACAGATGATCCTGTATTATCCAGGCAGGACCAATGTCATCATAGGGTGCTTGGTTCTCAGTGAAGGAGGGAGGCGGAAGAGTTGGAATCAGAGATGTGAAGACACGAGCAGTGCCAGGGTGACATGATGGGGAAAAGGCCTGACCAGCCATTGCAGGCCTAAAGATGGAGGAAGGGGCCATGACCCAAGGAATGCAGGTGGCCTCTAGAAGCTAGAAAAGGCAAGGTAATGGATTCTCCCCTAGAGCCTCTGTAGGCAATGAGGCCTTGCTCACACCTTGGCATTGGCCTAGTGAAACCCATTTCAGAATTAACCTCCAGAACTGTGAGATGATAAATCTGTGTTGTTTTGAGACACTAAGTTTGTGGCAATTTGTTATAGCAGCCATAGAAAACTAATGGGCCATGTGTCTAGATCAACCCTTGGCAGGGCCACCGGCTGGACCTCCTCAGCCCAGCACTCTGTCTCCTCTGAGTTCTCTAAGCAGATTCACCCCTTCAGTCCACAATCCCACTGTGCTGAGCTCAAGCTGTTTTATGATCAACGTGTGGGTAGAGCAGCCCTCCCCAGGACCAGCAGCAAGAACAGAACTTTCTAGAGGAACTGGGCAATTGGCTGGAAAACCAAAGCAGGGGGTTAGATACAGGGGAGGGGGTCAAGACAAGGACACCACGACTGGGACGGTGACATAAGGGAATAAGGAGGAAGATAAAAACCAGAAGGACAAAATTTCCAGTCACTAACCAGAAATGGATGGTAAAGATAGGGCAGAAGAGCAGTCTATAGGACTTGAGGCCCCAGAACCCAAGCTCTGAGTCTGAGAGTCTTCTGACGTCCCCTGCTTAGGCCCAGGCTGGTCTCTTGAGACTAGAATCATGTTTTGGACATTGCAGTGGCTTCAGCTACATGCAGACACAGGAGAAAAGGAAGCAGGGAGAGGGCCAAGCTTCAGTTACAGAACTGAATCGAGAAGCCTTATGGGACTCTCTTCTGGCTCTCCTGGTGAGAATTCTGCCAGACTGTTTCACTTGGAAGGGGCAGGCGGAGGCAAAGTTCCTCTGCAAGCAGTCATGACAGTCAGTGGTCAAGGAGGAGCTACTGTCCCCTTGGGTCAGGTTAGCAGTGCTCCACAAGCAACAGGGCATGACTAAAAGCTGCTGGGCAGATGGGGAGACATTCCTACGAGCTTCCAAATAATGATTGATTCAACCTTTACAACAGTTGGTTCAGAGCCTTCTGGACTTCAGTTACTTCTTGGTGGTAAGTTAGGCACCTGAGAAGGTGGCATTCCCTCCTTCAAGTCTCTAGGAAACCATTTAATGTGCTGAAGCATTAGGAACTTGTTGACCTATGAAAATAAACTGGTTATGCCAACAGCACTCTACCGCTCACTGTGAACACTGAAACCAGGTCCTGCAAGGCATACAGCTGGCAGTTTCTCAAGTGGGAAAACTAAGCTACTAATATAAATGGCATGGAGAGACATATATACATTGTTATTTTTGGACAGCACTAACCCACTTGAAAAAAATCATAAAAACAATTCCATGAAAGTGATCCCAGGTACCTCTGCAGAGCCAGTGTTCTGGAGATTTTTTTTTCCATAGAGTTATTCAAACAGCAGAGAAACAAAGAGTGGCCAATTGCAAACAGTTCTCAAGAATCCTCAGGCTTACTTTGGCAAAGAAAAAATCTATACTGATCTTGCCCACATTGCTCAGTAACAACCCCAGCCCTCTTGTTTTTTCTTTGGTCCTCACCTCCCGCTGAAGAGACCTAAGCTTCTGGAGAAATAAACACTGCTTCCAGATAGAAAGAGATCATCACATAAAAAGAGCTTCCTGCCTCTGATTTATTGCAGAATCTGGCCGAGGAGCTGGTGGTTCTTCACCTGATTCCTCCAAAGGACTCAAGGCACCTGGAGTTCATTTCCCGTTCTGTCATTTCATAAAAATGGATGCGTACAGCCTGCCTCATTGAAACCATGCCTCTTCTCCCCACTTATAGAAGGGGAGTGATGACAGTGTGGTGTCTGACAATGACCTGCAAGAACATGCGAGGTCAGACACCTAACAGCATTGTTAACTCTTCGTAAGAGTGGGGCCATCAAAATACAGGTTGTGTCATCACCTTAAGAACATTTTATTTTATTTCTTAAAATTTTTTATTAAGGTATTATTGCTATACACTCTTATGAAGGTTTCACATGAAAAAACAATGTGGTGACTACTTTACCCATATTATCAAGTCCCCACTCATACCCCAATGCAGTCACAGTCCATCAGTGTAGTAAGATGCCACAGTTTCACTGTTTGCCTTCTCTGTGCTACACTGTTTTCCCCGTGATCCCCACACAATGTGTACTAAACATAACACCCCTCAATGCCCGTGTCCCTCCCTCCCCATCAGCCCTTCCACACCCCTCCCCTTTGGTAACCGCTAGTCCCTTCTTGGAGCCTGTGAGTCTACTGCTGTTTTGTTCCTTCGATTTTGCTGCGTTGTTATACTCCACAAATGAGGGAAATCATTTGGCACTTGTCTCTCTCTGCCTGGCTTATTTCATTGAGCATAATATCCTCAAGCTCCATCCATATTGGTGCAAATGGTAGGATTTCTTTCTTTCTTATGGCTGAGTAGTATTCCATTGTGTATATGTACCACCTCTTCTTTATCCATTCATCTACTCATGGACACTTAGGTTGCTTCCAGATCTTGGCTATTGTAAATAGTGCTGCGATAAATATAGGGGTGCATCTGTCTTTTTGAATCTGAGAAGTTGTATTCTTTGGGTAAATTCCAAGGAGTGGGATTCCCAGGTCAAATGGTATTTCTATTTTTGGTTTTTTGAGGAACCTCCATATTGTTTTCCACCATAGTTGAACTAGTTTACATTCCCACTAGCAGTGTAGGAGGGTTCCCCTTTCTCCACATCCTCACCAACATTTGTTTTTGTTTGTGTTTTGGATGTTGGCCACCCTCACTGGTGTGAGGTGATATCTCATTGTGGTTTTAATTTGCATTTCCCTGATGATTAGTGATGTGGAGCATCTTTTCGTATGTCTGTTGGCCATCTGAATTTCTTCTTTGGAGAATTGTCTCTTCATATCCTCCGCCCATTTTTTAATCGGGTTATTTGCTTTTTGGGTGTTGAGGCATGTACGTTCTTTATATATTTTGGATGTTAACCCCTTGTTGAATATGTCATTTACAAATGTATTCTCCCATACTGTAGGATGCCTTTTTGTTCTGTTGATAGTGTCCTTTGCCGTACAGAAGCTTTTTAGTTTGATGTAGTCCCATGTGTTCATTTTTGCTTTTGTTTCCCTGGCTCAAGGAGATGCGTTCAGGAAGAAGTTTCTCATGCTTATATTCAAGAGATTTTTGCCTATGCTGTCTTCTAAGAGTTTTATGGTTTCATGACTTACATTCAGGTCTTTGATCCATTTCGAGTTTACTTTTGTGTATGGGGTTAAACAATAATCCAGTTTCATTCTCTTGCATGAGCTGTCCTGTTTTGCCAACACCAGCTGTTGAAGAGGCTGTCATTTCCCCATTGTATGTCCATGGCTCCTTTATCATATATTAATTGACCATATATGGTTGGGTTTATATCAGGACTCTCTATAGTCTGTTCCGTTGGTCTATGGGTCTGTTCTTGTGTCAGTACCAAATTGTCTTGATTTCTGTGACTTTGTAGTAGGGCTTGAAGTTGGGGAGCATAATCCCCCCAGCTTTATTCTTCCTTCTCAGGATTACTTTGGCTATTTGGGATCTTTTGTGGTTCCATATGAATTTTAGAATGATTTGCTCTAGTTCATTGAAGAATGCTGTTGGTATTTTGATAGGAATTGCATTGAATCTGTAGATTACTTTAGGCAGGATGGCCATTTTGACAATATTAATTCTTCCTACCCATGAGCATGGGATGTGTTTCCATTTATTGGTATCTTCTTTAATTTCTCTCATGAGTGTCTTGTAGTTCTAAGAGTATAGGTCTTTCACTTCCTTTGTTAGGTTTATTCATAGGTATTTCTTTCTTTTTGATGCAATTAAGAACATTTTATACAAATGCATTCCCTAGCCTCCTGACACACTTCACTGCAACACTTCAAATAAAGATGTTCTGTCTCAGAGGCTTGGAAGAACACGTGTGACTTCTTAGTTACATCTCCCCCAGTGAAATATTTCAGTCTGTAGGAAAGGCAACATGATGGGATGCTGAAGTAACAGAGCACCTTCAAACCTTTCTCAGCAGCTTGAAACAGACACAGCCCAACATAAGCTGTCTCAAGAAAAGCAAAAATACATTGTTTTTCATGTGAAACCTTTAAGAGTGTATGTCAATGATACCTCAATAAAAAAAAATACTGCTGAGCAAAAAAAAAAAAAAAAAAAAAAAAAAGAAAAGCAAAAATACAACTTCTTGTGAATGATCAACTCAATGGACAATAAAAACAAGGTGAAGAATTGCAGGAAATCATTAATAGCAAATTTGGGTGTGACTGTATGAGGTTGTACATAAGACAATAAAGCACATGTCCCTGGAACAGCTGGCTTATTTTCCACAATATGCTGGAAACCTGTACACATGATTCCTAATAGAACTTATTCTGCTACCACAAAACCAGAATAGCCAAATATAAAAGTACATTAATTTCTTAGGAGACCTTTAAGCTTTATAATTTTTTTCCAGTAAAATACATGTTTCCAAAATAGATCTTTAAAAAGGTATTTGAACTTAAATATTTACTTGATTCCTTAAAAATGCTTCAATATCCACTTAATTCTCAAAAGTGAGGATTAATGAGTGTAAGGGATGTCAGTAAAGTTTTGACAGGGATAGCAAAGAGCGCTGAAGTTCTACATTTCCATACAGAGCCCAGTTCTCCTCTATCCATCCCTTTGCATAAACCTGCCCTGAACAGCCTGTCACAAAGGTGAGTGCTCTGCCCAGGGCCCTGCATGCACGTTCCCCAGACTGGAGGCCCTTCCCTTGCCCACCGTAATGCCTGGGAATAATAATGAGAGCCACCAGTCATGAGTGCTTTCCATGTGTCAAGCCCTGCTCTAAGGGCTTCCCATGCAAAACTCCTTTAAGCCTTTCAACAAGCCCTTGACTTGAGAGGGTTATCAAGACACAGGAAGGTTAAATAATGGGCACAAGGTCACCCAGCTAGTAAGTAGCTGAGTTGAACTTTGAACCTGTGCTGCATCCTAGCAGGGGCCACTTGTAACCACTCTGCTCTGACAAGCATGAGCTTCTAGGCAATAGAGCTAACTGAGCCTGGCTCGTTGCCCCAGTTACTGCTCTGGGAGCCTTCAGGGTAGGGCCCTGCAAGAATCATGGCATCTGGCTCTAGGTTGACACAGGCACAAGCCCATGAACCCCTCTGCACTCCGGTCAAATGCTCAAGGAAACCAAGACATCTAAATCGCAAAGAGGTATGTGTCATAAAGTCACCATTAGGTTTTACAGAAAAGGGGAAATGGCTCTAGCTCCTTCTCCCCCCTGTGGTTTCTGGCCTCCCCTTCCACGTTAAAAAGAGCTAATCAGTTTCAACATGCCTTACTGGCCATCCTGTATCTCAGCAGAAAGCAAAGCCAGGTAGGTGCCTGACTCCTCTGAACTGAATTCCAACAAATAGGCAAGGGGGCTTCCTGTGGTGGGACACTGGGGATTTTGGAAGGTGGCAAGCACTTCTTATAGTCCACAGAGGTCTCAGAAAGGAATGCCAAGGGGAGCTACACATGGCTGCTATATACAAATCTCTCAGTGTTAAGTTACTAACCATTTACTTTCTCCGTTCCCATAAAAACAAAAAGCCTCTGTGGTCAAATGTGGGAAATCCAGAGATTAACACTGCTCATTAGCGAAGACCTATTTAACTTGTTGAACCCAGAAAGAACCAAACTCTTGAAAAACATTAAGGATCACAAAAAAGAGCATGGGGGTGAGTGGAGATGATGAACTGAACTTACAAGGCAGAACCACCAGCCTCCTGTCCTGTGCTTCTATCTTGTCTATTTCCGATATTTGCATACATCTAATCTCCCTTCCTGCCAGTGAGTTCCTTAGGGGCAGGAAACATCGGACTCGCCTGCCTCAGTCACCTGGAGAAGGTCGAGCTGCCCAGGGGGTGACCTAACTTCCCAGCGCCATTCTAACTGGAAGTCTGGGCTGGCCTCCACACCCATTCCTCCCAGCCCTGCCTCCCACTTCCCAAATCACCCCCAAAGGTGCAAACCTCTTTAATCAGCTAATCTCGCCTACAATCTCATCTCTGTCAGCTCAGTCCTGGCTCTTCCTCCCTTTCCTGATTTCCATTTGGAACACTTTCTTCTCTGCCCCCAAGAACCCTAATCTTTTGCCAAAATAACACTACACTACGTGCTTAGCCTCTCCCTAGAATGTTCTCTGCAAGCACCCTGCTTCACTGAAACCTGGATCTGCCCCACCAACCCTCTCGAGAGTTGAGGTTGCTCATTTTCTTTTCCCTTTCTCTATCACTAAACAAGCTTCTCCTGCTGATCACCCAAACTGAGAATCCTGTCATCTTGACTCCATCTCCAATCTCTCTCCCTCCCCCATACTCTCCCTTCAAAAATCACCAAATCCTGTCGATATTATCACTGAAACAAACATCTCTTACGTCTTCACCCTTATCTCCATTCTCACTGCCTTAGTCAAAGCCTTCGTTATCTCTGTCCAGAACTATGTAACTATATTTTAACTAGTTACCCACCTCCCAACACCCTGTTCATCCAATATATTGCTGCCAGTGTATTACCTGCTGGGTACCTACTGCAGTCCAGGCACTGTGGGAGGCACTGGGAATAGAGATGAATACACAGTCCCTGACTTCTTGACCCATGTCCAGAATGGGTAAGAAACCCCAACTCCTCCACTTTATTTTGTGATAGACCCTTCTAGAACACTTTTTTCTCCCACCAGATCTCTTTTTTTAAGCTTTACGAATCACTTACACATCAGACACTTTCCACATATTACCTTCTTTAATCCTCACAAGAACTCTGCTAAGTAGGTAGAACTGTTCAAGATGAGGAAAATGAGATCTGGTTACTTGCCTCAGTGCACAGTGTAAGCAGGTGACAGAGGTCAGATTCAAGCCCAGGGCTCTGCCTCTCGAATTCAAGGACACTGAAACCTTGGAAAAGACCCGAACAGGGTGACCATGATCAGGGAAGAATCCTGAAACCAAGTCATGTGAGGAATGAAGGCTCTTTGGCTTTGTAAAGAGTGGATTTAAAAATGACATGGTGACTGCCTCCAAATATTTGAAGGGTTGTCATGTGAAAGAGGAAGCGAACATATTCTGTATGGACCCAAACTGCAGAGCTAGGCCTAGCTGGTGGTAAACCTATGGAGCCCAAGTTCATGAACCTTTTCTAACAGAGTGGTCTAATAGGTAGGGAGTGTTTAAGGAGAAACTAAATAACCATTTGTCAGGGGCCCCTGCCTTGGGTGGGCAAGTGGTCTAGATCAGCGCTTCTGTGCACATCAGAATCACCTTGGGTAGTTTTTAAAAATACATTAAAAATGCCTGGCCCCACCCCAGACTTATCGAAACAGAATCTTGGGGGTGGAGATGGTTATTGCAAGAATTACAAATAAGGAAATAAGTCTGTAAGAAGGTTCTCTCAAATCCTTAAAAGAAGAAACACAAATGGCTACTCAACATAATGAAAAACTGTCCAAGAATAAAGAAATGCAAATTAGAACAGTGATGAACTATTTATCTATCAGATTACAGAGATTAAAAAATATTAATAAATAACCAGTGTTGGGATGGAAGATGGAAAATGAACACTTTCCATATTCTGATGAAAGAGTAAACAGCAACAACTTTCTGCAGAGCAATTTAACAGCATGTGTAAGAGGGGTTTTCAGTATTCAAAATGTGTCTAATGTTTGAGCAAGCAATTCCAATGCTAGAAATTTATCCTAAAAGGACAATCTAGCAAGTTTGAAAATGTCTGCTCAAAGATGTTCATTCAGTTCATGTTTATACCAGCGCTGCCCTAAAGAATTTTCTGCAGTGATGGAAATGGTCCTTATCTGTGCGGTCCTATGTGGTGGCCACTAGCCACATGTGACTATTGAGCCCTTGAACTGTGACAAATGCAGGTTAGGAGCTGATTTTTTAAATTAATTTACACTTAGATGTAAATCGCCATAGGTGGTTAGCAGCTACTGTAACTGGACAACTCATATTTATACCACCACAAAATTAGAAATTCTCAAAATAGCAAACAATAAAGGATGATTACCTATGGTACATCCACAGTTGAATTTTTGTCAGTCATTCCACATGATCATGTAGATTTATATTTATTGATATGAAGAAATGTTCCTAAGATCTTGATAACTGAAAAAATTATTTAAGCTTGTGATATATTTTTTCAATCCATGTCTTCATATACATATATATACACACACACAAAGCCAGAAGAGTTTCAACATATATACATTAGAATATTAACAGAGTCCCTCTGAATATATAATTATTGTTTTTCTAACTTTTCTACAACAAACATGCATTTATTACATAATAAAGCAATAAACATTTTTTAAGAAGGCTTACTGATGATTGGAAAAGCATCAACCCAGAGAATTTGTTTAACATGTTCATCTTAGAAAACAAATTCTACAATTTGGTGCTTCAAAGAGGGTTCAGTGAGGTGGCCTCTGGTTTCACAGTCAGTAAACTCTGAAGTGTGCTTTTGGGACAGATCCTCCAGAAGTGACTTGCCCTGGGGTCTCCTAACCTGGAGAAGCGAATCGGGTTAGTGCCTCTCAGTTCATTCAGAGCAGAGCTAAGTCTGATAACTGGAAACGCTTGGCTTTATTCCATTGTGTTGCTCTGTCCTATATTAAGAACCTTCCACAAATTCCACTGGGAAGAGGGAGTGGAGCAGGGGACCTGATTCATTTTCAGGCCTTCCCTAAATGTGAACCTCAAGAACATTCCATGCAAAGGTAGGTGTGTGTGGCAGGTAGTGGGCGTCCACAGCTGCACGTGGTTTTCAGCCATTCTCAGCTTTTGGAGAGCTTTTCTCTACTAGAGTTACATGAAATCTGGTTGGTGCCAGCCAGGGACTGGTATATGCATCACCCTGCCTCAAGGGGCTACAACCCATAATATCTAGTAACTCTTTCCTGATCCTTTGGTGCACAAGGAATTGAGGGTAAGTTCAGCAGCAGCAAACAGTATTCAAACACCTACAAGACAACTTTCCCAAGCTGACACAATGACTCCTCTTAAGAGCAGCCAGAATACAACAGGTGTTATCAAATGCCTTTGTTCCCCTGGAGGTACAAATAGCTATATTCTGAACTGTAACAAAAAATAGCATTAAAACTCTGCATGTTAAATGGGTGTATATGTCAACACCTGTTAATCACATACACTCTCAGTTATAATATTCCTCCCCAAACGTCTCTTGAGAGATGTCTGCCAGTGGTTAATTCTGTAATTATCCCTTTGCCAGGGTTAAAACTGACCATAAAAATGCCAAACTTACCAGAAAAAGCAGCAATGAAGTAGTGTCTCTATCTGCTTCATTTATGTAGTTAATAAACCCGTGGAAGCACTAATACATGAACGAAGGGTTGAACACACCTCTACATGCTGTTTACAGCCCAGGCCTTCTGAATTTTTCAGTGAGCAAATCTGAACGATGTTAACAACATGCCAGCAAGGGTGTAATTGTAAAAAAATAAAATAAAATAAATCTAAATGGGAGATACTGTATATTTGTCCACCTTGAAGGGTTTTCCAAGTTTTCCTGAGAGATACAGCACATGAAGGCTTGTCCTGCTCCAGGAATTGCTCCACAGCAAAGTCCTATGGATATCGGACTGCATGTTGAAAGCCCTAATGTCAGTGTCCTGGGTTTATAGCAGCAAGTGTAAATCCCACCTCAGCTGTCCCTAATAAACACTTTGGGGCTTAAATCAGCAAAGAGTCAGAAGTTATGGTGGCAGCTGCAACATGGTCCACTTGCTCTCCAGCCACCCGTGGCTTTGCTAACTTTGGTTAACAGCTCTGTGTCAGAAAAGCAGGGGCCAAGAAAGAGAGCCTTTTAGGAGAATCCACTCCATTTAATGACTGTTTCCTAATTTATTAATTGAGTGAACTGCTCAAAAATAACACTCACTAAGGTGCTTTGAATGACCTAACATAGATTTGTGTACAGAATCTGAATGCCCTATTGACAAATACATACACAGAGACCCAACCCAGGTGGGAACTAATGAACGCAAATGAAAGTCATCACATTCCCTTCTCATTACAGGGCATCTAGCATTGTGTCTTGCACACAGTAGGGGCCCAACAGATATTGATTTAGATTCCTAGAATCTGTTTTCCACTCACAAAATCTCAAAGTGGATCACATACCAGAATAGTAAATAAATATCATTCCTGTGCCTTGTGTGGTAAAAATCTGTGGCCTCCGTCCCAAGTCAGCTAGGCAGGCCGTGACTCCCAAAAGAGTCTCCTCCTCCTAACAGGTTTTCCAGCTTTGCCACAAAGTCACTGGTTAGAAAGGGTCAGGTGCACCTGTGCTACCCCAGATTATTTTTAAAACTAAAAATTTAGACAAGAATGCTAATGTTAACTTTTTGCCGCTGAGGGTGGCAGGTCAGACGCTGGTCAAATCCCAGTGTCGGTTTGCTGTGTCCCATTTATTCTCTTGAGACCATATGTCCACTTCACACGGTAGAGGGCCAGCCACCAGTGCTGAAGCAAAGCTTGCTTTCTTCCTGAATCTAGGAACGCAGTTCCTGTGCTCAGCAGACTGAATCACTTAACAGTCACCCAAGACTAGAGCCCTGGTATAAATGCCCTGCAAACAGCTTGCCATCCTCCCTAAACTGGCTGTGATGACAATCAAGGTTCCAATCTGACTCCAACAGGACCTCATTCTAAAGTCAGTGGGACACACGATAACCCAAGTCCATTAAAACAACATTAAAGGTATGGGTTTAGCTGTGCTGAACAGCAGGATTAAACTTTCAAGGATCTGGCCACGGAGAGAGAGATTTCTTTAAAGTCACTTGGCTTTGCACAGTTGTAGCTATTAAGGATCAGATCTTTATCTCAAAAGTACGTATTTTACCTTTGATCCTCCTTCAGAACTTCCACTAATGTGAACTTTCCCCACTGTTGGGATCAGGCCCCTAGCCTCCCTTTAATGTTGCTTTTATCGCAGGTTCTACAAGATCAACAGAAAAATTACAAGGAAAAGCTTTTAAGTTCCCTTCGCATGATAAGCCGTTTTAACAAAAAGAGCCCACTCTTGAAGGGTGAAATTTAAACACAGCAGGCGACACGCTGTAAGGAGAGGAAACGGAGACAAAAACGAGCAAGCAAAACCCCCCAAATTTAAAGTAACAAAACAAACGCTACTTAACCAGTCTGACTGCTTATTTAGGGTTCCCTTGCTAGTCCAGAAAACTGACAACGAGTGCCTCAAAAACAGGAGGGGCCAGTGCCCATTAGCACCCGACCGCCTCCCTCCCGAGTCAGACAATCAAGATGGGGCTACGGGTGCGATGGGAGAGTTCCCAGGGGGACAGAGCGCTTTCAAATCCCCATCCCCCAGCCCTGCCGGCTTGGAGGTACCCCTGGCCCTGAGCCGTGGGGCTGACTCCAGGTCCTCCATCCCTGGATTGGCACAAACCATCTTCCCCCAAACCCCACGGCCCCATCTCCTTGCCTCTGGAGCGCTCCAGGGTCCCTCGCCTGGCGGCGGCCGACCCCTCACCCACTTGCCCCGGAACCCCGTGGTTTCCAAAACCCCTCCCTCCGCGGCAGCAGCACCCCTCACACACCCATCACCTCCCTCTCCCCAGCAGCAGGAGGAAGTCGCTCGGCTTCCTCTGTTCTCCTCGCCCGCGGAGCTTGGGCACCCGGGGGTTTCTGGGTGGGGTTCTTTTTTGTGTGCACGGTGTGTGTGCTGTGGTGTGTGCGCGCGCGCGCTCTGATGTGCCTGTGCAAAAACGCTCATCGCATCCTTCCGCCTGGGCTGCCTCAGGTGCCTGCGGGAGGGAATCGCGGTCTCGTCGATCCCTGGTCCCCGCTCTTTGTGCCGCGTCTAGAGCAGCGCGAGGTCCGCTCCGTAGCTCACTCCCCCGGCCGGGGCCCCGATTCCCAGCGCCCGCCTCCAGCGCAGCCCTCCGAGCCCCCACGGCCCGTCGGCGTCCAGCAGGGCGCAAGCCTCCCGCGCCCGGCAGCTGCGGCGCTGTCAGCGGGCGCCTGGGACTCGGACCCCAGCAAGCGGCGGCCGGGGCGAAAACTTCAGTGAAGCGAAGAGAGCGAGCGCGTCGCGCACTAAGCGGCCGCCGCGAGCGCCGTTCAGGTCCCGAGTCCCAGCGCGCGGGAAAGCCACCCGGTCGCTCCCGCCCGGAGCGCGTCCCCCGGGGCGCCGCGCCCCCCGGCCACTCACCAGCACCACCGAGCCCCGCACTGCCTCCGACACGCTCTGCCGGAGCTCGGCCGCCGTGCCGGGCTTGCTGAGCCGCTTGGTGAATTTGCGCACTTCAGCCATGGCAGCGGCGGGCAGGTCGCGGCGGGCGTGCTCACTGCCCCGGGCCGGGGCGGCCGAGGCCGCTGCTGCTCCCTCTGTTTACCCGCCGGCCGGCCGGCCACATCACAGCTCGGCGGCGGCGCGGCTCCCGCTGCTGCTCCCTCGTTCCCTCGTTCCCTCCTCGGCGGGCTCGCCCGCTCCCCGTCCTGCCCCACGGCGGCGGCGGCGGCCTCTCCCTCCCCTAGAGAGCAGAGCTTGGCTAGCGACCCGCCCGGGGCGGAGGGTGTGTCCTGAGAGGAAGGCTCTGTAAAGGGGGAGGGAGTACGGGGGCGGGGGGAGCGAGGGTCACGAGGGAAGAGGGGGGAAGTGGCAACCGCTCGGGCTCCGCCCGCGCTGATGTGCTGGTGCAGCAGCATCCGGGAGGGGAGCTCTGGCTGCTTCATTTTGCGCGCGCGCGCGCGTGTGTGTGTGTGTGTGTGTGTGTGTGTGTGTGTGTGTGTGTAACTCTCAAGTCCCCAACCCCGCAAGCCCCCAGGGCCGTGGCGGCGAAGGGCTATGAGACTACGTCGAGTGGCCGCCTATTGTGTTCACGCCGGGGAGGGGTCGCGCGGTGTCGAAGAAGGACAGGCGGTTTTCAGGCAGGAGGGGCTCGCCAGGGTCCTCTCCTGACCGCAAGGTTTCCTTAGCCAGTGAATAAGACTCCTCACCGGGGCAAACTCTGCGACAGAACCCACTCCCCAAAACCACCGGCCCTGAGGAGAGCTGCGTCGTGGGGCCGGTTGTCTAGTTCGACAGTGACTACGCGCCCCGGTGGGTGGAGCTGGGACTGGGAAGACCATTGCCTGGAATCTGGAGGATTGAACCAGTGTTCTAGAAGCGTTTACATGTACCCTACTATCACCTTTCCATTTCCTACTCCTTTCCTTATCCCCTTCACCTTCCAAGAAATTGTTCTCCAAGAATCAAAGAACATCTTTTAACTAGCTGTAAAACAAACATGCTTAACACAGGAACGAGGATGGGAATCTTGAAGAACTAGGAACCCTGTAAAACCTGCCCAAGTGCAAAATGAGAGGCTCTGCTGATCATGGCAATTTTCTTGTCTGGTTTCATCGTTTGTTGAGAGTTTGAAAATAGCCAGTGACTTTGCTCCAGGTATAGGGCACATCCACAGTACTTAGGGAAGGCAGGCCCAGCTCCATGTGATAAATTATAACTGGTTTTAAAAAAATGATGATAATCTCACTCTGCTTTCCTAGAGAAATGGTCTTGACTCCTATTCAGTATGGGCCAATGGAATATAAAAGAGAAATGTGGGAGGAGGGCTCCTGAGAAAGTTTTTACCCCTTGATAAAAAGAGATGAACAGGGAGGCCTCTACTGCCCACCTTTCTTCCTGACAGGAGTATTTTCTTGTGATGCATCTGTCCATGGCAGCCATTTTGCAACCATGTGGGAAGGTCAAGATCATTGCAGCATTGAACTGTAGAACCAACCCTAGTACAGTACTGCCTACCTCTGAGTTCCGTTTTCTGTGATAAAAGTAAACCCTTTAGGTTAATGCAACTTTCAGTTGAATATTGTTACTTTCAGCCAAAAGCACCCTTACTACTAGAGATTCTTCTGTTGCAGCCACTGAAAGTACACAGGGTTGAACAAGACAAGCAAAGTCTCTCTTCTGGTAGAGCTTACATTCTAGGGTCAGCAAATGAACATGTTAATTTCAGAAAGAAAAATACCATGTAGAGAATTAAGGTGCTATGATAGAGGGTGAGTAACTGGAGTCAGTGACCTAATTTAGAATAGGAGGTGAAGGAAGGCCTCTTTAGCAAATGGAAAACTGAGCTGAATCTTGAAGGAAAGAAAACAGCCAGCAGAAATCAGCAGGTAGAGCACTCTAGGTAGAAGGAATGACAGGCATAAAGGCCTGAAGAAGGGAGCTGATTTAGTGTGTTCAAAGCCAGAAAAAAAGCCAATGGGGCGGGAGCACAGAAGGAAAAGGATGGTATGAGACGGAGTTAGAGAGGCAGGCAATTTCTGCAGAACCTTGTGAGCTATCAGAATCGTATGTCAAACTACTGGTGCACAAACACCATCTGGCCACAGTGCAGGCACCACACTAATTCCTGAGACTGTAGGTTTCACTTTTTCCGCTTCACAGCTTCTGTTTAATCACGTAAACATTAAGCATTGTGCTATGCCCTGAGGGAGGATGCAGGATGAATTAAAGACACTGTCTTTTCCCTTCAGGGAAAAAATGAAAGTCTACTAGATAAAGTATTTCTGATACCAGGTAGTGTGTGATAAGGACCATACTTGAGGTAAAGAGTCAGGTGAGTTCATATCCCATTAGGGTCTGTAGAAGGCTTCCTGGGGAAAGGGTATTTGAGCTGGCGCTTGAAGATGAGTGAGTTTTGGACATGACTACACTCACATAATAAAGGGCAATTGTAGAGACAATCCTATAGCTTCTGATGGAGTGTTTTACTGGGTGATTCTTGTCCACACTTGTTAAATATCTTTGATTTCATCGCAAATTTACCTACTATATGTAAACACTATCCTAATTGAAACTGAGATACAAGAATTAGAAATGCCATTGAATCCTTTGACCTATAAATTCCACTTCTATGAATCCTACCAAATAAAAACGCTCATGTGAACTGAGGTCCCTGCATAAAGATGCTCATTGTGTCAATGTAATAGCAAAGCATTAGAAACAACCTAAATGCCCATCCATAAGGGACTGCTTTATCCTCAATCCCTAGACCAGTGCCTGGCACATAGTAAGTGCTCAAAAATATTTGTTAAGTGAATGAACAAATAGACATAAATAATTCGTTCATACTTGGGAATTCTGTAGAGCTATTTAAAAAATGAGGTATATACATGTTTGTACTTATATGGAAAAAGCACCAAAAGACATTGATTAAAAAGCAAGCTGCAGAACATTCTATTTCTGAAGAAAATAATGTATGTGCATGTGTATCTATGTCCCTATACATGAGCTAACAGCAGGGGTCTCATGGGTGGGAAGTGGCAGTGGGGTACATTTTATCTAAATGCTGTGGACTCTCAGATTTATACTTCCCCCTTCCACCACCAGACTTGTGTATGCAATTCATCATCCTTTCTCAGAAGTCTAATAGGTATCTTAAATTAAGCATACCCAAAACCTAACGCCTATTCTTTCTCCACAAATCTACTCTTTATATAGTTTCCTCTCTCAGTATAGGACAGTTCTCTTCTAGTTTTTCAGACCAGAAACCTTAGAGTCATCTCTTCTTTCTTAGCACCCCCACCCCACATCCAACCCAACAGAAAATCCTGTTTACTCTACCTTCAAAATACGTCCAAGATCCAAACACTCCTCACTGTCTCTACCTATACCACCCAGTCTCAGCTGCCAGCATTTCTTGCCTAGATTATTTCAATGGCCTGTCAACTTACCCCCTGCTTTCCCTCTTGCCCTCCTATAGTCTATTTGTTAACATACCGGCCAGTGATTCTAACCAAGCCACCTGCCCAGTTTTACTTAGACTGGCCTACAAGATGCAATATACTGGTTATCTCTTGTCATGCAACAAATTACCCCCAAATTTAGCAGCGCAAAACAACACACACGTATGATCTCACAGTTTCTGTGGATCAGGAATCTGACTGTGGCTTAGCTGGCTCCTCCAGATCAGGGTCTCTCAATAAGCTGCAATCAAAGTGTGGGACCAGAATCTCTCACAAGGCTGTGATCAGGGTGTCTGTTGAGGCCTCTGTCATCTCGAGGTTCAGCTGGGTCAGCATCTGCTGCTAAGCTTACTCAGTGATTGTTGGCAGGATCCAGATCCTTACAGGTTACTGGACTGAGGGCCTTGGGTCCTGCCACCTGGGCTTCTTCATAGGGCAATTCACAATATGGCAGCTGGCTTCACCACAGTGGGCAAACAAGAGTGAGAGACTACCAGTAAGTGGAAGCCAAGGCCTTTTAAGAACCTTATCTTAGAAATGACATCCTCTCAGTTTTGCTGGATTCTATTAATCAGATCCAGCCCACCATCTGGGGAGAGAATAACAAGGGTGTTATCACCAGGAGACAGATCCTGGGGCCATGTCAGAAGCCGCCTTCAGTCTACTCGGCCAGTCTCACTACACCTCCTTTCCCACACCTCGCTGGTCTCATCTCCTATTGTTCTTCCCTACCATGCACTCTGTGCTCGAGCCACACAGGGCTCCTTGTGGTTTGTAGGCATGCCAGGCACCGCCCATCATCAGGGTTCTCCACTTACTGTTCCCTACTTGGAAAGCTCTTCCCCACATAGCTTCATTGCATATTCCCTCAGCACCTTTAGACTATGCCCAGTGTCAGCTTCTCAGGTAGGCCTTCCTTTACCTCTCTATTTAGAATGGTAAGCCCTATACCATTCCCATCTAACGTACCCTTCTTGATGTTTCTCCAAGCACTTATGACCATTTGATGTGCTCTATATATGTTTACCTAGTTATTTTGTTTATCGTCTGTCTTCCATATTCAAATTTAACTTCCATGAGAGCAGGACATTTTGTCTGCTTTATTCACTGTTTTCTCTTCAAGGCTTATATTCTGCCCAGAAGCAATTTAATTCAAGCCACATATGCAATTTTAAATTTACTACTAGCCACATTAAAATTCAGTAAAAAAAAATCACTAGTGAAATTAAATCTAATAGTATATTTTCTTTGACCCAATATATCTAAAAATACTACCATTTCAACATGCAGTCAATATTCAAGTTATTAATGAGAATTTTTTAAATAGTAAGTCTTTGAAATCCAGAGTGTATTTCACCCTTACACTGCTCAGATGCTAAGTTCTCATCAGAAATCTATGATCTGTATTTAGATTTCAAAATATTAGGGTTGAAAGAAAGAGTAGATTCATGCATCCAAGTTATTCAAAAGTTTTCCAGTCACTTTATATCATATCCATTTTTTTACTTAAATATAAAGTAATTAAATACAATTACAACTTCAGTTCCACAGTCACAAGACTACATTTCACATGCTGAATAGCCATGCGTGGCTAGTGGTTACTATATGGGACAGGAGACGCGTAGAACAGTACCACGCACATAAAGGTCACTCAATAATTAATGTAGACAAGTTTATCATGTGAGGCTTTTCTAATAAGAATTTATCCATGGTTACTTGGATAAGGTAAATAAAACAAAGCAAAAGCAATCATGATGTCATGCCAACTTCTCTGTGATGTTGAGGCCTTTACAACAAGCAAACGGCAATTGTGAAGAGCTGCGTAGTTTCCAAAGCACATTTATAGCCATTATCTCTTTCAATTCTCAAAAATATCTTGAGAGGTAGAGCCAAGATTATTTTTCCCATTTTACAGATGAAGAAACAGTGAGAGACAAGTCATATAGTTGGTAGAGCCAGAAATAGAACTTAGGTCTTCCAGTTTTCTTTCATATATACCATAGAGTGTCAAGCAATCTGAATGGCCCCAAAAGAAACTCCATCTTTAGTTCATTATGGATCTATCACCCATGAATTTATACTGATAGTGTCAGATTGGATACAATAACATATGCTATAAATTAGTTTCTGTTTTGTTTTGTTTTTGTTTATTTTCATTATTATGAGTATTTGAAAAAGTTAAATGCTCTATTGCAATTGCAAGACATTTAAAATAATATAAGCCTCACTGAATATAGAAACACCGTATTGCATCACTTGGAATAATGAGAGGTTTTTTTTTTATTCTCTAGACAAAGCCACGCGCTTCACCCTTTTTTTTTTTACTTTTTCTAAATTCACTACCTTCAAATGTGCAATAAAAATAATCTACCCATACACAAAAGTAAACTAGAAATGGATCAAAGACCTGAATGTGAGTCATGAAACTATAAAACTCATAGATGAAAACATTGGCAAAAATCTCTTGAATATAAACATGAGCAACTTTTTCTGAACACATCTCCTCGGGCAAAGGAAACAAAGGCAAAAATGAACAAATGGGACTACATCAAACTAAAAACTTCTGTACAGCAAAGGACACATTAGCAGAACAAAAAGGCATCTTGTAGTATGGGAGAATATATCTGCAAATGACTTATCCAATAAGGGGTTAACAACCAAAACATATAAAGAGCTCGCATGACTCAACACCTAAAAACCAAATAACCTGATTAAAAAATGTGTGGAGGACCTGAACAGACACTTCTCCAAAGAAGAAATTCAGATGGCCAACAGGCACATGAAAAGATGCTCCACATCGCTAATTATCAGGGAAATGCAGATTAAAACCACAATGAGATATCACCTCACATCAGTAAGGATGGCCAAGATCAAAAAGACTACGAATAACAAATGCTGGTGAGGATGTGGAGAAAGGGGAACCCTCCTACACTGCTGGTGGGAATGTAAATTAGTTCAACCACTGTGGAAAGCAATATGGCAGTTCCTCAAAAAACTAAAAATAGAAATATCATTTGACCCAGGAATTCCACTCCCAGGAATTTACCAAAAGAAAACAAGATCCCTGATTCGAAAAGACATATGCACCCCTATGTTTATTGCAGCACTATTTACAATAGCCAAGATATAGAAGCAACCTAAGTGTCCATCAATAGATGAATGGATAAAGAAGAAGTGAGACAGGCAGAGAAAGACAAGTACCAAATGATTTCCCTCCTTTGTGGAGTATAACAACAAAGCAAAAACCGAAGGAACAAAACAGCAGCAGACTCACAGACTCCAAGAAGGTACTAGTAGTTACCAAAGGGGAGGGGTGGGGAAGGGTGGGTGGGGAAGGAGGTAGAAGGGGATTGAGGGGTATTATGATTAGTATACATGGTGTGGGGGGATCATGGGGAAGAACAGGGTAGCACAGAGAAGGGAAATACGGACTCTGTGGCAACTTACTACACTGATGGGCAGTGACTGCAATGGGGTATGGGGGGGACATGATAATATAGGTGAATGTAGTAACCACATTGTTTTTTCATGTGAAACCTTCATAAGAGTGTATATCAATAATACCTTAATAATAATAATAATAATAAAAGACCTTGAGGATGCTTGGAATAGAGTAGGGAGAGCCTAGAGAGCAGCATATCAGGATCAGGCATCTCAGGGATTTAATTTATTAAAAAACTCCAGACTCCAGGGCTGGCAAGAAAAGTCACAGATCTACTGAGTGACAAAAGGCTGAACCCCAGCAGCTGAAGCCAGTAGCACAGGAGCAGCTGCAGAAAGCATTGCGCCTGAAAGCCTCTTCCAAGTCCCTCCTGCAGTAGTAAGTAGACCATCCAATGATCAGTACCCTGAGAGATGAGGAGGTAGATATGTCCCATGTTCCCATAATTTTGTCCTGATCTCTGAATTTGATTACATGCTTTAACTTTGACTTCCATGGTTGACTCCCCTTGTTGGATTCTTCACCTTTAATGCCTCCCTCTCCCCAGCTCTTTATTTCTTAGGGACTAAGATCTGTGATCAGGAAATAGAGGCTCACTTCTAAGACTGTCAGTGAATAAATGATAAGCCAAGGGGTCTGGAATAATAAAGTATATCCAAGATTCACAGAACCAAGCACAACTTCAAACAAAAGACTACTGTATTATATCAGATAAAAAGAAAGATATACAACTTTTTTTAAGGACATCATATTTCATGTAGAATCTATGAAAGCACAGGATGAAGAATTCTTACATGAAACTTCATCTGTATAAAAATATTACAAAGAAAAATGCTGAAAATGAACTATTCTGAAATGTTAAATTCCTTGGTTGCTTGGATTTCTATCTATAGTTATTTTTCTTAACTGATTTTGCTTTCTAAAAGTGCTGTTGTTTTATTTTTCTTATTTTTCTTTATCAATTTTATGGGTAACTTATGTTTATAATAATGAATGGCGTGGTCATTAATTCTTCAGAGAGATGAGTGATAGAGCCTTGTTCTTACACTTAATGCCATCAAATGAAGCAAAGGCAGAGAGAATTGGAAAGGAAATACTGACACCTAAATATTTGAAAAGGCAGAATATTATTCACAGATCAAGGTAACAAAAATAATTCTCAGATACTGAAGGATTCCAAAAAGGTAATTCCTATGTGTACTTTTTGATAAAAAACCTTGAATGTATTCTACAATTCAAGAATGAACAAAATTAAGAATGTAAAAACAAGGAGGACCAAGTGTTAAAGGACCAAGAATGAGTCATGAATTTATTTAAATGGAAAGGTTTAAATGTGTGCAATAAAATGTCTGCTGTATTTCCAGGCTATCCATCCAAAAATCTGGAAGTGGTTGAAAGTTTGTTGGTAATTTTCTCTTCTTATATTTTCTATTAATAAAATTGATGATTAAAAAAGAAAAGACAAACAGGTGTTTCTCCAAAGACATACAAATGGTCAACTAGCACATGAAAAGATACTCAATATCATTGGTCATTAAAGAAATGCAAATCAAAAACACAATGAAATACCACTTTCCACATACTAGAATGGCTATAATTGACAGAAAGGTGGATGGGTGCGTTAGGGTGCAGGAAAAAAGGAAGGAAGGAAAGAAAGAAAGAAAAGAAAGAGAGAGAAAGAGAGAAAATAAAGGGAAGGAAGGAACAAAGAGAGGAAGGGAGGAAGGAAAGGAAAGGAAGAAAAGAAAAGGAAAAAGAAAAAAGAAAAGAACAAGTTTTGGCCAGGATGTACAGAAATTGGAATCCTCATTTATTGCTGATTGGAATGTAAAATGCTGCAGCTGCTATGGAAATAACATTCTGGAAGGTCCTCAAAAAGATAAACATAGAATTACCATATGATCAAGCAATTCCAATCCTAGGTATATATCCAAGAGCAATGAAAGCATATGTCCATACAGAAATTTGTACATGAATATTTACATCAGCATTATTCATAATATCCAAAAGGTGGAAACAACCCAAATGTCCATCAGTAGATGAATAAACAAATTTCAGAATAGCCATATAATGAAATACTTTCATCTATGAAAAGGAATAAAGTACTGATACATGTTACAGCTTGAATGAACCTTGAAAACATGCTAAGTGAAAGAAGCTAGACACAAAAGGTCACATATTGTATGATTCTATTTATATGAAATACCCAGAAAAGGCAAATCCATAGAGACAGAAAACAGATTAGTGGTTGCCAGGGGTTGGCAGAAGGGGAAATGGGAAGTAAATACTTAGTGGGTACAAGGTGTTCTTCTGGGGTGTTGAAAAAGTTTTGAAACTAGAGAAGTGGTGGTTGCACAGCATTTTGAATGTACTAAATTGTACATTTAAAAATGATTAACTGAAGGGAGGGATAAGACGGTAAAAGGGGCATTACGATTGGCAGACATAGGGTGGGGGGGGCACCGGGGGGACTGTACAGCTCAGAGAAGACAAGTAGTGATTCTCATCTCACTACGCTGATGGACAGTGACTGTAATAGGGCTGGTGGGGGGGACCTGATGAAGGGGGTAGTTTAATCATCACAATATTGCTCATGTAATTGTAGGTTAATGATACTAAAATAAAATAAATTGTAAAATAAAAAATGATTAACTGTAGAATATTATTTAACCTTAAAAAAAAAGAAATCCTGTCACATGCTACAATGTAGCTGAATCTTCAGGATATTATGCTGGATGAAATAAGCCAGTCGCAAAAGCACAACTACTCTATGATCCCACTTATATGAGATATCTAGACTGGTCAAATTTATGGGAACAGAAAATAGAGGGGTGATTGCCAGGGGCTGGGGGTGAATGAAATGGGCAGTTGTTCAATGGGTGTCGAGTTTCAGTTTTCTTAGATGAAAAAGCTCTAGAATCTGTTACACAATGAGAAGATAGTTAACACTACTGAACAGTACACTTAAAATGGTTTAGAGGGTAAATTTTATATTATGTGTTTTTTTCACAAAATTTTTTAATTAAAAATGGTTAGGGTATGTTATATGAATTTCAGTTCAATTAAAAATACTACAGCATTAATTGGGCACAATAATTCACAATCACAATATAGGTTGGTCACAGGGATGGTAGTACAGCACAGAGAATACAGCTAATGATTCTGTAACATCTTACTACGTTGATGGATAGTGATCGCACTAGAGGGGGTGCGGATTTAATAATATGGGTAACCGTTGAACCCCTGTGTTGTATATTTGAAACCAACATAATATTGTATATCAACGATACTTTAATAAAGAGAAAAAAGGCACAATTATCAGCATAACAAATAAATTTAAAAAGAGGCAAAAAATACTACAGCAAAAAACAAAACAAAACAGGTGTGCTGGTAGATGAAGCAAGATTAACAGAAAGCCAATAATTTTGAACCTGGGTGATGGGGACATGAAGATTCATTATACTATTCTTTCTGGTTTTGTGTATGTTGTATATAAAACTTTCCATAATGAAATATAGAGAAGTTGTCCTTGGAAAACTGTAGTAATATAATACATACTGTCTTCAGAAATTTCATTACGCTAAAAGTCTAAAGTTAACAATATCCTGATAAACTGCTCATGAGTGCTGGTTTGGAGTGGGTAAGGCAGCAAAAAAAGACTGCCAAGGAAGCCAGAGGTGTTGGGAATGAGGGTGTCTAAGCGAACACATTCATACAGTTGTTCTTTTTCTTTTTAACTGAAGTATAGTTGATACACAATATTATATTGGTTTCAAGTATACAACACAGTGGTTCAACAGTTATACATGTTATTAAATCCTCAAGTTGTTCTTATATGATAATCTGCCTTTTCAAATGGTGTCCTGTGCCCCAAAACTAAAAACCAAAAACTTTTGAAAGTCTGTAAAATATCACCAGGAGAATGAAAACATGAGAGGGAATTCATGCATAGGTAGCATTTACCAACTAAACATCATAGAAAATATATTGTCCTTCCCAGTGACTGCAGTTTCTGTGGCATTCAGAATTACATGTTAAACATGTGCACCACCAGGGCTGGCACACTGAGCAATTCAAGAGAATGCCAATCACATCCTAGACTATGTAAATGGCACCCCCTGGAGATATGTAGGGACAGTCTGTTCAGCCATATGCAAGTGGCCTTGTGCTGTATAAACTCTTTCTCCTCACTCCCCAGAGATACTTCAATTGAAAGGAAAGTTACAAACAAAATCTTTCAAAATCAGAGCCTTAGATGGCTCAAACTGAGTCTGAACCTAACAGAGTTAGAATAATTACAAGTGAATGTAAACAATGAGAGTCTTTGATTTCTAAAACTTTAGGAGCTGAGTTATTTAGAGAAAAACAAAAATGATTTGTGAAACAGCTAAATTAAAGAGAACCTAAATATTGGAAAATGGCATTTGTGTTCCTCCTTTTGCTCCAGTGAATCTATCTAAAATGGTTCTTTACATTAAGCTGCAATTAAAACAAAATTCCATGGAGTGGTGGTTATGCGGATACACATATATATTCACATATACATGTGAGAGTGCTTTGTTATTAGCAATTATAGCTCAGTAAAGTTGAGTATGTGTGTCTATATACAATAGATACTTATATACTATATATATATATGTGTGTGTGTGTGTATGTGTGTCGATGTTGGCATGGCTGAAGGCTCCATCTTTGGATGTCTTCTCTAGGTCGTCCTCTCACTCCTTTGATGAGCTTATACAGTATTCATGGCTTTATACGCCATGTGTACCTCCACTCTCCAATAAACATCTCAGCCACATTTATTACTTAAAATCTTAGTGTAGCATTCAACAAGTGAAAATAAACAGGCAAAATTAATCTCAAAATATTTTCTTTAAACCAATACAGGGTTTCCCCCGCTTTCCAAAAGAAAAGTGTTACATAAGCCCAAACAGCACAAAGCAAAGAAGCAATTACCATGAATTTATATGGAAAAATTCTCGAGCATTCCCAGACCAAAAGTCACCTCTCTTAAGCTGATACCTTAGGACATACCATGCTAGTGGATGCACAAAATAAATCGAGATAAAGCACAGCTGCTCACAGACAGTGCAAAGGTATGGGAATTAATGTGAGACGCTCAGTGTGGTTCCCAGGGAAGGAGCTTGATGGTGGCACTCTGGCTCCACAGGGTGCATGCTGCCTCTATAATGGCTTGCTGGAAAACCAACGCAAGTGCCATTTTCACTTTTTGCCTTTTTTCATAAAAGCAAAATCCTCTTTGGATGTCTTTTGGTTAGCAAAAACAGGCACTCATGTAGGTCTTTCATAAAACTGAAGTGGTCTCGTGAACTTTCAAAGAGCCGGGGCGGGGGAACCTGTGTATCCAAAATATAATCTCAACATGTGATCAGTATAATTATTGAGATATTTCACTCTCTGTCTTCTGTATTGTATTTGAAATCCAGTGTGTATTTTACACTTACAGCACATCTCTGCTCAGACTAGCCATGTTTCAGGTGTTCAATAATCACATGTGGCTAGTGGCTACTGCATAGATAGCACAGATCTATGTGCTGACAAGTTCCAATTTTTCTCCTCCAGATCAGATTCTTCCCTGAACTATAGACTTGTACATCCAAGTGTCTACTCAATTGCCCTACCTGGATTTAGTATCGGCATCTCAAACTTAGTATGTTCAAAATGAAGCTTCTCATCTTGCCCCAAACACATGCTTTGTACATCTCTGTCAATGGCGACTCCAGTTTTCCAGATGTACAGGCCCCAAACCTTGAAACTATCCTAGACTCCCTTCTGGCTTTCACACCCTGTATCCAGTCCATCCTGGTGGCTCTTGCTTTAAAATATAAGACCATCTCACCGCCTTCACTGCCAATACCCCGATCCAAAGCACGATCACCCATTCCTGGGTAAAGCATCAGCCTCCTAAATGGTCTCCTTGCTTGCAGCCTTGGCCCATTCAGTTTGTTCACAGTACAGCAGCCAACATGATCCTGTTAATATGAAAGTCAGATCACAGCAGTCTGCTCAGAATCCTCCATTGGCCCAGCAAAAGCTGAAGTCCTTTCAGTGGTTCACACCCTCCAGGGACCTCTCTGCCCTCCTCCCTGCTCCTCCCCTGGTTGTCTCACACCAGGCCTACTGGTTTCCTTGCTGTTTCTCAAATACACCAGGCAGGCTCCAGCCTCAGGGCATTTGCACTTGCTGTCCCTCTGTCTGGAATGCCTTTACCCCAGACATCCACATGGCTCCCTCATTCCCCTGCTTCCAGCCTTTGATGAAATACCATCTTCTCAATGAGGACTTCCCTGAACATCCTATGTAAAACTGCAAATCCCACCCCCACCAAGACTTCCTATTCTTTTCTCTTGCCTGTTTTATTTACTCCCCTATGTATTTTGTTTAGTGTTTGTCTCTCCCCAATAGAATATAAGCTCTCTGTCAATGGAACTTTCTGCCTGTTTTATTCACCACTACATCCACAGCACCTAGAGCAGTGCTTGGAACATCATAGGTGCTCAATACGTATTTGTTGAATGACTGCATGATGTGAAATTCCTATTCAGCTTCATTGTTCATAATACGAAGAAAGTATGTGATAAAACCACACGAAAGTGCTGTTCTCATTTTTAAACATTGCTTTTTGGTATGTCACATTTTATAAGAAAACTTCAAAATGCAACATTTCTGAGCTTAATATACATTTTGTTCTTAATAAAATGCAAATAATTTAATCTTCTACATCTGTTATCACAGGTATTTTCTTATCTTAGAAAAATTTGGTAAGCATGTGAATCAAACTGTAATTGTTTCTTGCAGAAATTAATCTGCCAGTAAAGCATTTTTGTTGTTTGGTTGTCTACTTCACTTCACATATGGTGGCATTCCTGATGGAGTTCCAGTCACATGTGATCATTTTAAGTGTCCCTTGGTCAAATACTTGTGGGAAATGCTGTTTAGTCTATTATCCTGTAGAAACTGCTCCACCTCCTTGGTCCTTTACTGAATCATGTGGACATCCACCAGCTCGGGGACTTGATATGGCCACTTGCTCTTCTTGTCCTGATTTGTGAACGCAAGGAAGCCCGCGTCTCTTTCTATCAAGTGCTTTGCCATTGTGTTGCTTTTCCACTAGTCATTAGGGAGGCATTTTTGACTTTTCCCTCTTCAAGGCTTTATTTATTTGTATCTCATCCTTAATGGCTATTGACTTTGGTTTCATATTTGTCTTGAAATGACTGAAAATGTCTTCCAAGTTAGTGTGTTTCTTACTTCTTGCCCCCCTCCATGTCCGCCATGTGAGGACACAGCTAGAATTCCGTGACCCCGAGGAGGGCCCTCACCCAACCATGCTGGCACTGTGATCATGGACTTCCAGCATTGAGAACCATAAGAGATAAATTTTTGTTGCTTATAAGCTACCCAGTCTGTCATATTTTGTTGTAACAGCCCAAATGGACTAAGACACATATACACTTATATACATAAACATACATATATTCATATACACATGCCTATGCACGAATATGTATGTGTGTATATATATGCAAAAAGTTTGTGTGCGTATTTCCCAAGCAAGTTTTTGTTTTTCTACTTTTGCTACATATATAATTATCCATAAACGATATATAGTGTCTCCCCTCCTTTTCATTGCCAGTCTTCTAAAATGAGTGGGCTGCCACGGCCACTTGTTCCTTAGCAGCCTACCACCTGGACTCTCATCACTGAGCCACACACCCGTTGACGCAACTACTTTCCCACCTGCAAGTCGTCCCCATATTCAATAACCTTCCCTCGGTCCTCATTACCTGATTCCACGTTGTTCCTCGCCCCCTCCCTCTTGAATCTCTTCTCTATTAAAGGCTCTTGTGGCCTGGTCCCTGTGACTAGATGAAAGGGTGGGGCTTAGGGCTAATGTCCTGCCTGGCCACTCCCTCTTTGCCAGCTAGTTTCCTGTCCAGACTTCTGGCTCCCCACATCCTAATGTATATTTCTAGTTGGATGTTCTGCTGTTTCCTGAAGCTGGACATATCAGAAATATAGCTCATTTTCCACAAAGCCAGCTTCCCTAGCTTTTCTTTTTCTGTCAATGACATCATCCCCAGACATGAAACCTGAGTCCTCTGTGACTCCTCTCACCCAGTTCACACCCACACTCTATCAATCACCTGGAATTTTTGATTCTTTTTAAAAAAATATTTTGAGTTTATGAAATATTTCAAACATACAGAAAGGAGCAGAAAATAAACACCTATTTAACCACTGCTCAGAAACGACAAATCTTAATGTTTTGCCATATGGGCTTCAGAGTTATTCTTTTTTCTTTTAAAATGTTCTTTCCCAGTTTTATTGAGATATAATTGACACACATCTCTGTATATAAGGTTAAGGTGGTGATGTGACTTACATATATTGTGAAATGATTACCACAATTTTAGGTAATATCCATCTCCTCATATGGTTACAAAAAAAATTTCAGAGCTTTCCAAGAAATAAAACTTTATCAATACATTTGAAATCTCCTCTGTCCCTTTCCTTAATCCTATTCTCTACTCCTTTAGAGGTAATCACTATCTAAATTCTGTGTATAACTTCCATGCAAGGTTTTATACTTTTACTACATAGGCATTTGTCCATTAACAACATAGAGTGTTGTTTGGCATACTGTAAATTTTTACATAAATGGTATATTGTACATACCATCCTACACCTTGCTTTTGTAATTCAACAACATGATTCTGAGTGTTTACTATATTAATACATGTATATCTAGTCCATTCCTTTGAATTACTATATACTATTCCATTGTATGAATATACTACAATTATTTACCCATTCTCCTGTTGACTTGTAGGTTATGTCTAATTTTTTTGCCATTCTGAACACTAATGGAATGAACGTCCTTGCACATGTTGCCTTGTGCACCTAGGTAAGAGTTTCTCTGGAGGTTTTATAGCCAGGACCATCCGCACCTTTTTCAATTGGATTTTTTTTTTTAGCCATTGAGTTGTATGAGTTCTTTATATATTCTGAATGTTAACCCCTGATCAGATGTGTGGTTTGCATGTATGTTCTCCCGTTCCATAGGTTGCCTTTCCATTTTGTTGACTGTTCTTTTTGCTGTGCAGAAACTTCTTAGTTTGATGTGGTCTCACTTGTTTATGTTTTTTTTTGCCTTTTCATATAGGCCTCAGGTGCAAATGTCACCTGCACAGAGAGACCATGCCTGACCATTCTATCTAAAATACCAACAAACCTTCCCGCTAGGCCCTTACCCCATTTGACACTATATTATTTATGCTTTACATTTGTTGTGGCTGTTTTGTTGATTTCTGACAACAGAATGCTGGCTCCATAAGGGCAGAGACTTTGTCTTGTTTTCTGCTGTATCCGCAGCACCTAGAACCGCATCTAGAACATACAGTTCGATAAATATTTGCAAATGAATGAATACGTCTGTAGAAAAATTAGTAAGGAAATGTGCTCAGAATGGTAACTGTGGTAATCATTGGATGGAGGGATTAGAGGTGACATATATATTCTTATTTAAACTTGCCTGTATTTCCTAAAAATGTGTACATAGAACATGCATTTTGTTTATAATCAGAAAATATGGTGTTACATTGGGTTGTGTATTCTAATCTATGTGATTAACTAACACATATCAAATTGACTATGTGCCAGACACTCATCTAAGTAGCTTACAAGTATTAACGAATTTAGTTTTCATAATAAGTCTATGGAAGAGACACCATTATTATGGTAATTTCACAGGTAAGTAAGCAGAGACACGGAGCGCTAGTAGATAAAGGCATCAGGATTCTAAGCTAGGCAGCCCAGCTCCAGAGTTTGTAGCCATGAACATCACAGTGCCTGAATTTGAAAAAAACAAAAAAAATCAGATGATCATATAGTCTGATCTCTTCAAAACTAAGAAGTAGTTTCAAAGGGAGTTGCAAAAGACTCCCAAGGAGAGATAACCTAGTGGATATGAGGCAAATTGGGATTTTATACCCATCTGTGTTTCAAATGGCAGGATAAGGGGATTCAGTGGAGAACACATTTTTTTTTCCTGATAAGAAAAATCCAGGCACAGCAAAGCAGAGCCTGTGCACGGTGGTAATACAAACAGGGATCTTTCTTTCTTCTTTCTGTTTTTGGTCATGGAAGGGAAAAGATACAGACAATTGATGGGGTACAGAGAAAACCATTTAAATGTTTTCTGAGACTGCTAGAAAGTATTACAGATAAGGTTCTTTGGTGAACAACACCCTAAGCATTGTGAAAGGCAGAGGGAGTCGGAGTGTTAGGTCATGCTGTGCTTTATGATATTGTACGTTTAATGACAATGACACAGATTTGTGCTTGGCTGCTTGTGTTTCATCAATTCTTGCTATAAATCGCATATTGCCTCTTTCTAAATAGATATTAAATCACTATTAACAATATTTTATTGTAATAGAGAGTTTATTTTAGAGAGAGATCAAAACTATGGGAGAAACCCATTCATTGTTTTTGACCCAGTTGTCTACATCTACCCAGAGGCAGGCCGTTTGGACCCCAAAGACATTGTCATTTGAGTCACCTGAATGACACGTATAGGTCTTAGGAGCAAAGAGACAACGTTTGAATGTCTTTACTTTCAAATCCAAATGTATAAAATGAACAACTACAAGAGTCCAAACGAGATTCCTGTCGTTTTCGGCGCGTGCTGATCTTGAGTCATTGGCACACGCTAAAAGGAAGGAATGTGAAGGGCTCAGTGCTCTTAGGTGAGGGAAGGAAGAAACTGACTATATTGACAAGTGTTTTGAAAAAGAAACCCCTTGTCTTGTTCAATAAATCCTACTAGGATAACTGGGTAACTATTTAGAAAAAAATCTATCATTACTTCACTCCATGCACATTAAAGAATTTTAAAAAAAGCCATAAAAGGGAGAAAAGATAAGTGAGTATGTGAGATTATAATGGTGAGCTAGAAACTCCTGTCCATTCTGGGTGCCTCCATTTGTGAAACCCATGTGAGAGCACCGTGTGCATTGGAAATGTTTACTCCTGGCTGCCCATCATCTTTCAAACAGCATTTCTAGTCAGGTGGCCAGATGTAGTAAATAAAAATATAGGCTGCCTTGTTAACTTTGAATTTTGCATACTATTATTTTTTAATAGTATTTGTTGTTTATCTGAAATTCAAAGTTAACCAGGCAGCCTGTATTTTATCTGACCGCCTTGCTTTGTATATCTGTGGCATTTCCAAATTCAT
Organism: Phataginus tricuspis; assembly: GCA_029783875.1. Classification (NCBI taxonomy): domain Eukaryota; kingdom Metazoa; phylum Chordata; class Mammalia; order Pholidota; family Manidae; genus Phataginus; species Phataginus tricuspis. The sequence goes on along the minus strand of JAQQAC010016209.1, from coordinate 98,812,705 downwards.
AAGGCCTGTCTCAGGTTCTCAGTGTCCCTTGCAGCTAGCCTGCACGCAGGTGACACCAGCTTTGCTCTCAGGAGACTTAGATCCGGCTGCGAGGATGGTAATTAAACCACGTTCCCTACAGAACTTCCATTTTTGCTGACACAGGTGATGAAAAGAAGGATTCTGCTTTTTTTTGGTGCTGGCAGCAGTGCAGGGCAGTGGGTTTTGTATAGTGAGGTTCAAGGCCACCATATATATACAACTGAAGGACATGTCACTTTCTTAGACTATGATATCTTTTTCATCAAGCTTGTTCTGTGACCTGGTTTGGGGCATTGTTTCTGGCAGTTTAACCTTGATTATTCAGTCCTCCCAATGATTCTGTGAAAGGCTCACTATCCTTTAATAAACTTTTCTGCTTAATCTTCCACAGTCAGCTTCTGTTGCAAGAACCGTGACTGATGGACAGTCTGTATCAGGAGTCTTAAAATGTGCATATCCTCTGAATCCCCATTCTGAGATACTTATCTAAGTGTGCACTCTTTAATGTGAACAAAAGTGCCTGCACAAAGGTGTTCATCTAGACGTTACTTAAAAACAGAAAAACTGGAAATGATCTGAACCTATAATGTGAATAGTTGAGTAAACTGAGGCACATCTAGATACTGAGACACTGCAATCATGAAACACAATTGTTAGAGGAATACTGAAGGGCATGGAAAAGTATTAAGTGATAAAAATCAAGATAAAAATTCACATATGTGGTGTGAACTCTATCATGGAAAAAAATAGGCAGGAAAAAATGTTGGACAAAAATAGGCCCAAATTGCTCTGGGTCATCAGCTTTTTTTTTTTCCTGCTTTTCTATACTCTTTAATTCATTACACAATGTATAAAAGTTACTCTTGTATTCATAAAAAGAAGTCTCTTCTCTAAGTCTATTGGACAACAACCCATACTCCACCAGGCAAACACATTTCCTTTGCACAGACAGACTGGGTGATTTCTGTGGGGCTGGGGATTGCAGAAGCATGGAATTTTAGAGGGACCTCCCAAGTTAGGCCCTGGGGGCAGAATGACAAAAGAGCTCACTGCCTCTTCCAATACCATTCACCAGGGAGCTCCTGGAGAAATACCCCAAGCTTCTTGGAGTACTTGACTCTGATTGGTTATCACTTGTTTAGAAGCCCCTCACTCCCTTCTGGCCTTGCTCCTGAGAATCCCTCCTGCATGAGGAGGCAAAGTCTAAATATTCTCTAGCTATTTGGATCTGAATATTATAATCGAAATATTATACTCTGGTTAACAGCTTCAGCGCAAGGACAAAACAGTCTGTTTCTCAAACAGAGGTAAGTGAGCCTCGGGAAGAGGGAGGTAGGGGTGGCACGGAGGAGTCATATGTAAAGCAAGAAGGTGCATCTTCCTGCAGTGTCCATTTTACTAAATGAGTAACTTAAACATTCTTTTTTAATTGAAGTATAGTAGATATACAATATTATATTGGTTTCAAGTCTACAACACAGTGGTTTAACACTGATACACATTATTAAATCCTCACGCTGACTAGTGTGGTTACTGTCAACATAGGAAGATGTTACAGAATCATTGGCTATATTTTCCATGCTGCACTTCCATCCCTGTGACCAACTTTTATTATGACTGAGATTTTGTGCCTCTTTATCCCCTTCACCTATTTCACCCCCCCACCCCCACCCCTCTCCCATGGTAACCACCAGTCACTTCTCAGCGTCTATGAGTCTACTGCTGTTTTGTTCATTTTGTTTTGTTTTGTTTTTAGATTCCACATATAAGTAAAATCATATGGTACTTGTCTTTCTCTACCTGGCTTATTTCACTGAGCATAATACCGTCCAGGTCCATCCATGTTGTTGCCAATGGCAGGATTTCCTTTTTTTATAGTAGAATAATATTCCATTGTATATATGTACCACTTCTTTAGCCATTCATCTACTGATGGACACTTAGGTTGCTTCAGTATCTTGGCTACTGTAAATAATGCAGCAATAAACATAGGGATGCATATATCTTTTTGAATCAGGGAATTTTGTTTTCCTCAGGTAAATTCCTAGAAGTAGAATTACTGGGTGGTATGGTATTTCTATTTTAAGTGTTTTGAGGAACCTCCATACTGCTTTTCATAGTGGCTGTCCAATTACATTCCCACCAAGAGTGTAGGAGGGGATGATGAGTAATTTTAAATGGCATTCGTATATTACAACAAACTTGGATATATTATGGAGTAAAAAGAAAAATTTGCATGGATTTTTAAAGTAAAATCCAAGACTTCAATGAAATCTTATGCTTACAACATTCACATGCTTCTTCTTTGGGACATTTCTGTGGAAAAATGTGGGAAGTACAGAGGGTAGACCTCTGCTTCGCTGTTAGGTAAGCATTCGATTGCACAGCATTTGATTTCTCTGTGTGTCTGCACAATTAAGGTCTTCACAAGAAAAACTCTGACTGCACAGGAAGCCCCAGGGGATTAACTGAAAATAGGGCCCATTTTATTTAAGAACTCAAGATTTAAGGAAGGTGTGGCATATGTGAAAGGGGTAGAGGGAATAGATGAAAGAAAAAGAGAGGACGCGAACTCAACAGTCCAAGCAGGTTTATTGCTAACCCTGAGAGGGACCCCTCTGTTCTGGCCAGCAGAGCAAAGGAAAGAGAGTCTCTAACCTGTCAAGAGGCTTTTTATGGCTAGGGTTTTTGGCAGGCTCTGGATGGTACTCAGGTCCAGATTCTGTCAATATGTAGACAGTGGAGTATTATTCAGCCATAAGAAAACAAGGAAATCCTACCATTTGCAACAACATGGTTAAAACTTGAAGGTGTTATGCTCAGTGAAATACATTAGAGAAAGACAAATGCCGTATGATCTCACTTATATGTGGAATCTAAAAAAAGAAAAAGAGATCAGACTTGTGGTTACTAGAGATGGAGAGTAGAGGGCGGGGAAATTGGAGGACAGTGGTCAAAAGGTACAAACTTCCAGGTATAAGATAAGGTACAGAAGTACCAGGGATGTAGTGTACAATATGATGACTATGGTAACACAGCTGTATGATACATAAGAAAGTTGTTAAGAGTGTAAAACATAAGAATTCTCATCACAAGAACATTTTTTTCCTTTTTTATTTTATCTATGTGAGGAGATAAATGTTAGCTGAAATTATTATGGTGATCATTTTGTAATATACGCAGATCAAACCATCGTGATGTAGGTCTTAAACTTATACAGTGATGAATGTCAATTATTTTTCAATAAAACTGGGAAAAAAAGATTAGGTCAACATGACTAAATACATGGCCGTAGTGGTTTCTCCCCCCGCCCCCCCGCCCCCGCTAAGCTTGTGTACAGAGTTTCTCTCCTTTGCTTGGTTCATGTCCTGGAGTTTTTGTGCAAGATGGGACAATGTGTCCTGTATTCAACTTTACTCAATACATGCCAGGAACCAAGTGTCATCAGGGGCCCTTTCTTATCAAGGCGCTCCAGATACATTCTGCGAGTGCAAGGCCAGCCCTGAATTCCAGCTTGTAGGTTCCTCTTCTAGATACTCTTAAACACACCTTTGCCCTTTTGTAATATTTTCTTCCAAACCGTAAGGGTGACCTCTGTTCTCTGAACTGATTACAGGGCATGTCTGACTGAACCGAGAAACCCTCTGAGATTCTAGAAGGAGAGATGGGTCATGTAAAAACTCTAATGGAACACAGAAATCTATTTATTTATCCATTATTTCAACAATATGTATCAAGTGTCTGCTATGTACTAGTTCGGTTCTAGATTCAGTGACAACCCAAACCTGACACCACCCTGGCCCTTAAGGAGCTCTTATCCAGTACAAGAGATAGGTCTTAGTTAAATAAGCCACAAATGCATGAATAATTATAATCAGAATAACATGAAGAGGCCTTCACAGCCACCTTGACTTTGCTCTAGTGTACGGACAAGAGGGTCTGGAATATTACATTATTCTTCTTGTCTCTACCTCCTCCCTACAATGGAGCTACATATCTGCACCCTTTGATGCAAACTGGCAGCCCATCCCACCCGGTGAAGTAGGTAGAATAGATTCCCCCATTCTGTTGACTTTGGCCTTGGTCATGTGACCTGTTTTGACCAATGATACCATTTGGCCCAAAAGGACAGTGTATCAGCTCTGAGCAGAGGCTTTAAGGGGCATCATATAATTATGCTTCCTTCCTGTACTCCTGCATCCACTGAAAGATGAGCATGCTACAGGCAGCTGCTCTTGTTTGATGCCAGTCCTGGATGGAGGAGCAAACCTGAAACCCAGCCTAGGAAGCCAGGCTAGCTGAGCCTCATAAGTCCATAGCCACAGGCAAGAGACAAAGATTTGTTTTCATAAGTATCTGAGATTAAAGAGTTTTTAATGCACCAAAAGCTGACAGTCCACCAGGTTATGAATATTTACTGAATATCTACTAAACCAGACAAACTGGGATTAAGTGGTTAGCAAAACCAGACACTGTTCTCATAACTACCTCTTACTTTTGTTTGGCTGACATATTTATTTTTCTCATTCTTTCTTTTCATTTCCTCCTTAAAGTGGGGCCAGCATGATGTACTAAGAACACGACTGAGATCTCAGTGTTGTCTGGTCTGGTGTTGACTTTCTTCCTCCTACCAACCCCCCAGTATTTTTAAGCCTCTCTTGGGCTCCTAGAATGGAGATATCATCATCACATTTTCATCTCCAATGGCATGGAAAATCGGTCGCCCTTGGGAAAAGAAGGGTTTCCTTGCCAATGTCCAGGAGTTGAAAAAAATTGGAAACCACCCATATTTAAAAACTCTGTCTTAAGTTATGAAAAACTTTCTGGTAATTTTGTGCCTTACAGGTGTTTCATAGATACAAGCAGAGTATACCTTATGGCCTGGCTGTTTTCTGTCTGACCACACGCTGGCAGGGTAAGAGGCCTCCCTATCTTTGTTCTGTGAGGAAGAGAGATTCATAACTCCCAGAACTTTGATAGAACTGACAGGACCTCTTCTCAAAAGTTGTAAACTCATTCAAAATTAATAGCAAAGACTATCAAAAGTCTTATTTACTTCATATTGTTTAATACTCCCAACACTCCTAAAGTTTGTCTTCATTAAAAACATTACTGAGAAAATTCATATGGAACCACAACAGACCCCGAATAGCCAAAACAATCCCGAGAAGGAAGAATAAAGCAGAGGGGATCTCACTTCCCAACTTCAAGCTCTACTACAAAGCCACAGTAATCAAGACAATTTGGTACTGGCACAAGAAAAGACCCATAGACCAATGGAACAGAATAGAGAGTCCATACATTAACCCAAGCATATATGGTCAATTAATATACGATAAAGGAGCCATGGATATACAGTGGGGAAATGACAGCCTCTTCAACAGCTGGTGTTGGCAAAACTGGACAGCCACATGTAAGAGAATGAAACTGGATTATTGTCTAACTACATACACAAAAAGGATCAAAGACCTGAATGTAAGTCATGAAACCATAAAATGCTTAGGAGAAAACGTAGGCAAAATTTTCTTGAATATAAACATGAGCAACTTTTTCATGAGCATATCTCCCTCGGCAAGGGAAACAAAAGCAAAAATGAACAAGTGGGACTATATCAAACTAAAAAGCTTCTGTACAGCAAAGGACACCATCAGTAGAACAAAAAGACATCCTACAGTATGGGAGAATATATTCATAAATGACGTATCCGATAAGGGGTTGACATCCAAAATACATAAAGAACTCACACACCTCAACAAACAAAAAGCAAATAATCCAATTAAGAAATGGGCACAGGACATGAATAGACACTTCTCCAAAGAAGAAATTCAGATGGCCAACAGGCACATTAAAGGATGCTCCACATCACTAATCATCAGAGAAATCCAGATTAAAACCACAATGAGATATCACCTCACACCAGTGAGGATGGCCAACATGCAAAAAACAAACAACAACAAATGTTGGCGAGGATGTGGAGAGAGGGGAACCCTCCTACACTGCTGGTGGGAATGCAGATTAGTTCAACCATTGTGGAAAGCAGTATGGAGGTTCCTCAAAAAACTCAAAATAGAAATACCATTTGACCCAGGAATCCCACTCCTAGGAATTTACCCTAAGAATGCAGCAGCCCAGTTTGAAAAAAAGACATATGCACCCCTATGTTTATTGCAGCACTATTCACAATAGCCAAGAAATGGAAGCAACCTAAGTGTCCATCAGTAGATGAATGGATAATGAAGAGGTGGTACATATACACAATAGAATATTATTCAGCCATATGAAGAAAACAAATCCTACCATTTGCAACAACCTGGGTGGAGCTAGAGGGTATTATGCTCAGTGAAGTAAGCCAGGCAGAGAAAGATAAGTATCAAATGATCTCACTCATCTGTGGAGTATAAGAACAAAGGAAAAACTGAAGGAACAGAACAGCAGCAGAGTCACAGAACCCAAAAACGGACTAACAGTTACCAAAGGGAAAGGGACTGGGGAGGATGGGTGGGAAGGGAGGGACAAGGAGAATAAAGGACATTACGATGAGCACACATAATGTAGGGGAGGCATGGGAAAGACAGTGTAGTACAGAGAAGACAAGTAGTGATTCTATAGCATCTTACTACGCTGATGGACAGTGCCTGTAATGGGGTATGTGGTGGGGACTTGATAATGGGGGGAGTCTAGTAATCACAATGTTGCTCATGCAAGTGTATATTAATGATACCAAAATAAAAAAAATAAAAATAAAAAATAAAAACATTACTGGGTACCTACTATGTGCCAGACATCATTCCAGATGTTTGGGAATATATCATTAAACAAAGTAGACACAGATTTCTGCCCTTATGGGCAGAAAGGAAAGACAGAAAAGAAACTACTACACTGTTAAATTAATTAATTAAATAATATTTTAGAACATCATCATTACTATGTAAAAATAAAAAAGAAAGTATGACTAAGTACTATTCTTTGGAAATGGGATATCAGTACCAGACATGGGTTCAAATCTCAACCCTGCCACTTAATAAGTAGGTGATCTTCTTATAAGTAGGCTTAGCTTCTCTGAGCCTCCGTTTCCCTATCTATAAAACCAGGACAAAACCTCTGTCAAAGTATTATAGTATTGTTTTGAGGACAGATAATGCACGTAAAAAGCTTACCACAGTGCCTGACCCATTGTAAGTGCTCAGTGATTGGTAACTGCCTCTGCTATGAAGTCGTGTATGTTGCTTGTTGTCGTAGATATCTAAGAGGTGTGGTCCGGTTTTGCAGCCACATCTTTCATTTTAAGCTTTTAAATTTAGAAATAATTTCAAAATTACAGAACTGTTGCGAGAAAAAGAATGGTACGGAGAATACCTATTTTTACCATTATAGCTCATTTGTTCATGCTCTCTTTCTGTATATAAATTCTTGTCTTTTTCTGAAACATTTGAGGATAAGTTACATAATTTATGACCCATTATCCCTATATGCTTCAGTGTATATAAGAATAGGGGTATTCTTTTCCATGACCGCAATAGTGTTATCAACTTCAGTAAATTTAATATTGACACAATTTTGTTATCTAATACTGCATTCCACTTTTATAAATTGACCCAATAATGTCCTTTATGGGATTACACCCCCTCCCATACAGATCCAGGCTAGGATCAGGTATGTATTTAATGATCATGTCTCTTTAATCTCCTTTAATCTAGGAACATTTCCACAGTCTTTGTCTTTCACGACATTGACATTTGTGAGGAATACAGCCAGTATCACCCACCCTCACCCCCCTTTGTGTTTTCTTCAGGGCACTATTCCTTCTTAGGGATTTGTTTGATGTTTTCTAATGATTAGATTCAGGTGATGCATTCTTAGCTGATATACTAGGTAGGTGATGCTGGATCCTTCCCTGGGTCTCACATCTACAGGCACATGTCCATCTGCACCTCACTGGTGATGTGAATTTTGATCAGTCAAGGTGTCCAATTTCTTCATTGTATAGTTAAGTCTTTTGTTATGCAATTAACAAAGAATCTGTGTGGTAATACTTTAAGACGGCGCATATATCCTACTCCTTATCAAAAGCCCTTGATGATTCTTGTCTGACCAATATTTAACATGATAGTTGCAAATGTTGATTTTCCAACTCAAGCACTTCCTTCACCTTCACCAGTTGCTGTAAACAAGATCCCTCCCTTCTCCTACATTTTATTTATTTAGTTCTGTATTTGTCTGTTTATAATTGGTATGGACTCATGGCTTTCTATTTTTTTTTGATGTTCCATAATTCATTATGGTACTTTATTTCAGCTCCCAATTTTGTCACATTTGGCCTATGGCCTTTTCAAGCAGGTTCCTGTCCTTGTGACATAACCCGTAATTTATTTTGGGCAGTTCCTTAATTTCTGGCATAACAGTACGTTCCAGGCTCATCTCGTGCCTTTCTTGCCCAGCCCTGAAATCAGCCATTTCTCCTAGCAGCTCTGTGCAGTAAGATCTTTGGACTCCAGCTTCAAGTTCTTTCTATCCAAGCACAGCTAGGTCAGCCCTGCAAACACCAAGACCAGGTTTGTGGGATTTTTGTGGAAAGGTGCGTATCTGGGGTACAGGATAATTTCTGGGGAGTAAAGGGAAACGTGTTTAGAGCTGTCCACAGGAACTAGAATTTTTTTGTGGCAAGCCAATGGAAATCAATGAAGTTCCTTGATCAAAATTGATTGGAAATCCCATTAAAAAGAATGGGAAAGGGGTGTGCTTGCAGATTGAGTGAAGATCGAATTTCTTAGTTGGGGCTAGACAGTCTGTACAAGGCAAGTATACACTTGATTTCCTTATATTGAATAAAAAGAATACTATGTAAAACACCTCTCTCGCAATATCTTTGTGAAATATAGGAGCACAGTATCTAAGACAAACGAAATCAACAGAAATCCCAATTTCATTTTTGTCCAAGTAACTTCAATTTCTTCTACCAATGTTTTTTTTTTTTGGTCAGGACTGACTGCAAACAACTATTTTGAGCCTCATCTCCTTTCTTTGGCTGCCCTCTAGTGGAGATGACTGAAATTACGCAATGACCTCAGAACAGATTGGTGAAAGGAAAATAAAAACCAACTAAGTAAATCAGTGGTGAGATCACCAGTTAGAGCTGGAAGGATTTGACATATCTTTGTGTCCAATCCCTTATTTTGCAGACAGGGAAACTGAGGCCCAGGAAGGGGGGAGCTACTTGTCCAAAATCATAAAGCTAATGGCAGAGCCAGAACACATGCTGCTCCCTGGTACACACCATCATTTTAAAGAAATCCTTGAAAACTTTTCTATTAAAAAAAAAGCCCATTTGAATGCAGAAGAATTGATTAAATTTTTGTAATACTTTGTTCTCCAGTATATTTTTTCAGAACTTCATTTTTAAGAATGGGAGAGGGACAGTCAGTAATTATTTCAAAATACCATACATCCCACCCCATTCCCAGTTTTCTTTTATAATAACAGCTTTAATACCCTGAAAACTACAAGACACTCATTTTTTTTCCTACTCAGAATAATCTTTATTCATTCCTTACATAACTTATGACTTTTTACATTTTTTTTGGTATCGGTACTGTACAATATCCTGAAAACTACAAGACACTCTTTTTTTTCCTACTCAGAATAATATTTATTCATTCCTTACATAACTTATAACTTTATACTTTTTTTTAGTATTGACACTGTACAATCACTTGAACAACATTATGGTTACTAGACCCCCTGTTATCAAGTCCCCCCCACATACCCCACTACAGTCACTGCCCATCAGCATAGTAAGATGCTATAGAATCATTACTTGTCTTTTCTATAAATACTGTCTTTCCCGTGTCCCCCACCACTGCATTACATGTGCTAATCGTAATGTCCCTTTTCCCCCCTTATCCCTCCCTTCCCACCCA
>JAQQAC010016209.1:98772640-98790898 GCA_029783875.1 Phataginus tricuspis | reverse complement strand
ACAGTTCTCTTAATATTCTTTCATTCTTAGAGATCCTTTTATCTCTCTCTGCCTCAGCTTCTTTGTATTCCTGGTCCCTGTCTTGTAATTCCTTGATTGTGTCTTGAACCTGGTTCAATCTGCTGTTGAGCCCGTCGATGGCTTGTCTCATTTCTGCATTGTCTTTCCTCACTTCCCTCACTTCCTCCCTCAGCTCTTGCACATATTTCTGTAGATCCGTCAGCATGGCTATGACTTTTATTCTGAATTCTTTTTCAGGAAGACTGTGCATGTCCATTTCTTCAGCTTCTTTTTCTGGGGTGGTGTTTGTCTGAAGCTTTGTCTGTATCATATTCTTCTGTCTTCTCATGACTATAGAATTGGTTGTTGGTAGCAAAGAGAGATAAGAAAGGAGAGAAAGGAAAAAAAAAGAAATTTCTACTAATAATAAAAAAGTAAAAGGAGAGAGAGAGAGAGGAAAAGAAAAGAAAGAAAAAGAAAAAGCAGCAACACGTAAAAGAAAACAGCAACAGCAACAACAACAACAAAACAAAACAAACAAACAAACAAAAAACAGCAAAATGCCCACCGGGGGTGGTTTCTGTGTGAATGCTGTAGGTGGCGCTATTGCTCCACTATTCCAGAGCCGTGGCCACGTCGCTCCACACTGCCCTTTAAAGCTGTGGCCAGGGTGAGAATGAATGGGAGGCTGTTGAAAGAGAGGGAAAGAAAAAAAGGAAAAGAAAGGGGAGAAAAAAACAATAACAACAACAAAAAAAAGCCGCTGAGAGTGGGTTCCGCGCGAGTGGTATAGGTGGCGCTGTTGCTCCACTATTCCAGTGCCACTCTATAGTTCTGGCTGGGTTGGAAACAATGGTAAGCTGTTGATCTCCATGGGGGTCTCAATGGCAGGCACCCTTTCCCAGTCACCAGCCAAGGGGTCCAAAGCTCCCCAGGACTCCCAGCGTGCTGGGCTCAGTTTGCGGGGCTATCCGGCCCCTCTACTGAGTTCCTGTCTCTTTAAGACCGCTGAGGTAGAGCGTGCGCTTTTCTTCCCTTTTTTTTCCTTTCTTTTTCCTTCCCGGAGCCTGCCGCGGGCAACTTGCACGTTCCCGGCTGGGACCCTGTGCCCTCTGTCTCTCCTATCTCCGCTACACCGCAGGCTGTGTGTCGGTGCTCCCGGCGCAGACTTCTGCTCCCTCCCGGCTCTGAATCCTCTCCTCCCGCTGGAGCGCTGGGGGGGAGGGGCGCTCGGTCCGCTCGCGGCTCCGTACCTTACCCGCCTTGCCGGGACTCCCGCTGGAGTGCTGGGGTGGAGGGGTGCTGTGGTCTCGCTGGATCGCGTTTCTGTCCCGCCTCACCGGGTGCCGAGTCCTCTGTCCGGAGTGTCTGGCCGCTGGACCTCTGGGGGGGGGGGAGCGCTCGGTCCCACTGGGTCGCCGCTCCGTATCCCTTCCGCCTCACTGGCTGCCAAGTTCTCACAGGTGTAGCTGTACGCTGTGCACTTTCCTGTGTATTCTGGTCTCTCTTTTAGGGATAGTTGTATTTGCTGTATTTTCGTGAATAAATATAATGTTGGGAGGAATTTTTCTGCTGGTCCGTTCACATCGCCATATTCCCGGAAGTCGTCTCCTAGCAGTTTTAAGTTATGCTTTTGGTCTTCTTTTCCAGATAATGAATAATATGCACTGCAATATTCTAAATGTTGAGTACCACCATCTAGAGGAGACAATATTTACTGATACAGCTGATTAATGCCTTTTGGGGAAAAAACATAAGGGAAAATGCTTCTCAGTATACTGATTTGAGGTATGGTCAGTTGTAATGAGAAATTCTAGGGGTAGAACTCAATCACTGATTGTGCCATTCTGGTGTAACAGGTCAGAGGTTATGTCAACGTGAAAATAAAAATGTAACAGCACAAAGCCTGACCTGTCCTGGCAGTTAGGTGAGATCAGGGATAGGCTTGGCCTTACTGGTGTTCCTAGTTGCCATGGACCCAATACAGCCAGCCCCAGGAACAGCTAACTCCCTGCAGGTAGCTCTCAAGGAAGCTCTCACTTGGGACCACTAGTGCCTGCCTCTGGTAGTTTTGGTTATTGTTGGGATTGGGCTGTGAGACATCAAATTCATTATCACCAATCTGGTCTAACATTTCATATACCAGAGGTTCATAACCTTGGTATGACCTCTAATATATATGACACAGCTAGGAATACCCCAGGCAAAAATGTAAGGTCCATGGACTTTGTTTCAGGGTCTTTCCATCTCCCATTATCTGCTCTCCTTTCTTTCTGGTATCTTCCAACATTTTTTCAGTGGTCTATTTTTCCTTTTACTCAACTGTTAGTATGTGCTGAGTGATAAGGAAAATTAACTGATATCAGCTTTACCAGTTATTCCTTCCCAGGGTGAAAAACTTTCAAGACCCAAACAAATGAAGCTATGTAAGTAAAGGCAGAGGGGTAGATATAGCTAGGGGTCGTGGCTGGCCTTATAGACATGTGGACAAAGGTAAGCCAACTCTGTTACCCACCCTCCTTTCTCCTGCGGGTCAATTCTATTGCCAAGAATTCCATCTCTGGATATGAGCTCTCAGGGTTGACTTCAACACATTTTATATGGCTCTGACTTTGCAGGGGACATAAACTCTGAGTGCCTTGCATATCTCAGGTCGTGTATGTTGAGAGAATAAATGAACAAGAAAGTAAGTCCTTAGCTACAGTGCTGAAGGAATGCTGGCAGGCACATGGACCATTAAAATTAGAAGGAATTTTATCTAAATACCTCATTTTATTGGGCTCTCAGAGAATGACTTAATTTTCCTGAAGTCATAAGGCCACCAGAACCAGGACTATAAACTGGAGCTCCCAATTACTGTGCAAAAGATTTTTATAATATGTGATACTGCTTATCCTGAAGAGTTCATGCTTTCTACTTTCATTTTATGGATCTACCATCTTTAATCAATTAGAAATTCTGACAGAGATATTTATCTCTATATCTTCCATTGTTATGCATAGTAATAAAATACAGGTATAATCTGAATGTTCAGTAAATTGTTTAAATTGTCCATACAATGGAACACTTATGCACCATGAAAAAACATGGTAACTGTCCATGATATGTAGCATGAATATTATTCAATTATCTTGTATAATTATATACTCTTAAAAATACATATGCATAAAAATAAAGTACAGTAAGATATTAATACTGGTTATCTCCAAATTACAGTATTATGGGTATTTATTATACTTTTTGGTATATGTCAAGTTTTCTACAATGAACAAGTATTAAAGTTAAATAAATATTTAAAAATTATAGTTGATATACAATATTATATTGGTTTCAAGTATACAACAGTGATTCAACAGTTATCTACATTATTAAATGCTCACCCCAGTAAGTGTACTTACTGTCAGCACAGAAAAATTAATTACAGCATTATTGACTATATTCCCTATGCTTTATTTTCATCCTGGTGACTAATTTATATTATACTTGAGATTTTGTGCCTCTTCATCCCTTTCACCTATTTCACTGACCCACCCCAACCCCTTCCCCATGGTAACCACCCATCTCTTAGCTATGTGCCTATGAGTCTATTTCTGTTTTATTCATTTTGCTTTTTTCAGATTCCACATATAAGTGAAATCATATGGGATTTGTCTTTCTTTGCCTGGTTTATTTCACTTAGCATGATATCCTCTAGGTCCATCTATGTTGTTCTAAATGGTAAGATTTCTTTCATTTTTTTTATGGCTGAATAATATTCCATTGTGTATATGTACCACATCTTCATTATCCATTCATCTATCGATGGACACATAGGTTGCTTCCATATCTTAGCTATTTAAAATAATGCAACAATAAAATAGGAATGCATATATTTTTTTGAATCAGTGATTGTGTTTTCCTTGGGTAAATTCCCCAAAGTGAAATTGTTGGGTTGTATGGTATTTTTTTTTTTTAGTTTTTTTGAGGAAAATTCACACTGCTTCCACAGTAGTGGCACCAATTTACATTCCCACTAACAGCATAGGAGGGTTCTTTTTTATCTACTTTAATTCAATATAGTACTGGAGATCCTAGCCACAGCAGTCAGACAAGAAAAAGAAACAAATGGTACCCAAACTGGTAAGGAAGAAGTAAAACTGTCACTATTTGCAGATGACATGACACTATACACAAATAAAATTTTAAATTAAGAGATTTCTTATGAAATTTATATCAGCTTGTGTCCCGCGCAACCTCCCGCCAGCAGGAATGAGCACAGGACAAATAGGATTCTTCTGCAGCAACAGCTTTAATGCATCTTGAGAGCGAGATCACAAGCCGACTGTATGGTAAGAAAGACCCCGAAATGAGGGAGACGGTCTCTTATATAGGTCCCAAGCCCCGCCCATGACGTGGTCATTCCCCATAGGGCGTCCCAGGATCAGGCCAGATGACGGCGCCAGCGCCACGTCTCGCGCTTGCGCAGTACTGGTGTTTACCAAACTAGCAGCAGGAAATGGGCGCCATCTTGTAATGGCAGGGAGCGGCTCCCAACAAGCTTGTAGATCAGTTATGTCAGCAACTGAATCCTAACACACCTAAGCCTTGCTACTAGTCCCAGCCAGCAATCAGCATATGTAACCCAGCTCTACTCCTACAAATGCTGCTCTGAGGGTAATATTTTGTATGTAAATAATACTTAAGCCTTAGTTTCTCTAGCTTTTTACCGAATCCTCCCAAGAATTAGGTTTCCCACAAAACTGAAAGTTGAATAAACAGGTAAAACAGATTCTCACATTGTTTATGTCCTTGTATTAATCTGAAAAGGCTTTACTAATTCTAATAGTGGGAAAAGCTTTCTATTAATGAAGGGTGTTCTAATTGTGACCTTTGAAGGAAAGGGCTATGCCTTATCTTTCTATTCTTTACAGTATCTAGTATGGGTACTGTATATAGTATAGTAGGAACTCAGAAAATATGCAATACAATGATTGAAGTCATAACTCCTTCCTGAATGTCTGAGGTCTGAAGCATATTATAAATGGTTCAAGGCAACCCAGGTGATCATCTGAAAATAATTTGCTTTGAAATTTGTCCTATGTTGTTTAGTCTTAACCAGCTGCTTCAAACTTGGTTCCTACACACTTTTAAAATTCCGATGAACTTGTCAGAAGTACATCAAAAGTATTTTTTTATCAGAGAAATTAGGGTTAATTTTTCCCATTAAATTCCAAGTTTTTGCAGAAATTGGCAAACTGATCTTAAAATTCACATGGAAATGCAAATGACCCAGAATAGCTAAAACAATTTTGAAAAGGAAGAACAAAGATGGAGGACTGATAGTTCCCAATTGCAAAAATTATTATGCAGGTGCAACAGTCAAGACAGTTTGGTACTGGCATACAGATAGGCATATAGATCAATGGAATAAAAATTGAGAGTTCAGAAATAAACCCTTACATTATGGTCATTTTAGACAAGAATTCCAAGACAATGCAGTGGGGAAAGAATCTTTTCAAGAAGCAGTGCTGGGACAACTGGATAACCACATGCAAAAGAATAAAGTTGGACTTCTTCCTTACAACAAGCAATTAACTCAAAATAGATCATAGACATAGCTAAAACTAAGACTTGTAGAGGAAAACTTAGGAATAAATCTTTGTGACCTTGGATAAGGCAATGGCTTGTTAAATATGACACCAAAAGAAAAAAGGACAAAAAAATATATATGAAAATTAAAAATTTGTGCTACAAAGGACAGACGCATCACGAAGGCGAAAAGACAACTTACAGAATTGGAGAAAATACTTGAATATCATTTATCTGATTAAGTAATTTGTATCCAGAATATATAAAGTAGTCTTACAACTCAGTAACAAAAATGAAAAATAATCCAATTAAAAAATGGGCAAAAGATGAGGTGGAGAAAAGATGGCAGCGTGAGTAGTGTGGAGGAAATCTCCTCCTAAAACCACACATATTTTGAAAATACAGCAAATACAACCATTCCTAAAAGAGTGACCAGAAATAACAGTACACCAGCCAGTCTACATCTGGGAGAAGTCAACATCTCATGGAAAAGGGTAAGGTAAAAAGCCATGATCCAGCAGGACCCGAGCACTCGCCCCACCAGAGCTCACTGGCGGGAGTAAAAGAATCAGAGCAGGGAGGGAGTGGAAGCACAGGACTGCTAAATACCCAGCCCTAGAATTCTACCTGGGGAGCACAGACTCACACTGCATGGTGCTCTGGAGATTAGAGGGGCTGAAAAGCAAAGTCTGAGACTAAGACTGAGAACAGGTTCTCACAACTGGCTGCTCTGGGACAAAAGAAAAGCAGGTGCTTTAAAAGACTTCTCAACAGTCAGAAGGATGCTAAAGGGGCAAGGGATTAGGTGAAGGAACAGGTGGACAAAATTGTCCTGGCACACTCAGCCTAGCAGGCTGGGAACTTTCAGGAGCATCAGGCACCCTGTCCCCCTGGTTGGCAACGAAGCACTGAGGACCCTCACTGCGATAAGCAGCCTGCCACTCCTTCCTCCCTGCTGGCACCTGCCGGCAAACTGGCTGTCCCAGCCATTGCTGCAGAGCAGCCAGAGGGCATCCCTGCCTATAGCAACTACACAGCTTAATGCAGAGGCTTCCCCTTGCACTTGGATAACCGGCCCAGACCCAGAGGCTGCTTCCTGTATGTGGTTAACTGGCACAGGTAATGGAGATGGGCATTGAGACCGGGAAACATGAAACAGCTTTGTTCTTGCAGCAGAACCTGCGCCGCACACTGGCGACCCCTGCCATTGCCCTAGGCCATCCCGCGGGCCACGCTGCCCACGGAAGATTAGGGGATTAACCCAGAAGCCACTCCCTGCACACGGTTAACCAGTACAAACAGCAGAGACAGGCACGGTGACCGGGAAGCAGGAAGGGACATTGTCCTCCCAGCTGATATCTGTGCCACTTGCCTGCAAGCACTCCCATAGCTCCAGGACTGTGAAAAGGCGGAAGAGCCTGGTTCAATCCAATATCCCTCAAATACCAGAAAGAGGGCTCAGTGAGACTAAAATCACCAATCTTCCTGAAAAAAATTCAAAATAAAAGTCATAAGCATGCTAATGGAGCTAGAGAAAAATATTCAAGAGCTAAGGGATTAATTCAGAAGGGAGATAACTGAAATGAAAAAACAATGGAGGGATCTAAAAGCAGATTAGGTGAGGTAGAGGAGACAGTAAATGGAATAGAAATCAGAGAACAGGAATACAGAGAAGCTGAGGCAGAGAGAGAAAAAAGGATTTCTAGGAATGAAAGAATATTAAGAGAACTGTGTGACCAATCCAAATGGAAAAATATTCACATTATAGGGGTACCAGAAGAACAAGAGAGAAAAGGGGATAGAAAGTGTCTTTGAAGAAATAATTGTTGAAAACTTACCCAATCTGGGGAAGGAAATAGTCACTCAGGTCATGGAAGCCCACAGATGTCCCAACACAAGGGACCCAAGGAGGACAAAACCAAGGCATATAATAATTAAAATGGCAAAGATCAAGGACAAGGACAGAGTATTAGAAACAGCCAGAAAGAGAAAAAAGATCACCTACAAAGGAAAACCCATCAGGCTTTCATCAGACTTCTCAGCAGAAATCTTACAGGCCAGAAGGGAGTGGCATGATATATTCAACGCAATGAAACAAAAGGGCCTCAAACCAAGAATACCCTATCCAGCAAGATTATCATTTAAATTTGAAGGAGGTATTAAACAATTCTGAGATAAGCACAAGTTGAGGGAATTTACCTCTCACAAACCATCTCTACAGTGTATTTCAGAGGGACTGCTATAGATGGAAGTGTTCCTAAGGTTAAATAGCTGTCACCAGAGGTAATAAAAAGGGATAGACAAAGAGAACAGAATATGATATCTAATATATAAAGAATGGAGGAGGAAGAAAAGGAGGGGAAAAATAAAGAACCTTTAGATTGTGCTTGTAATAGCATACTAAGTGAGTTAAGTTAGACTCTTTTAGATAGTAAGGAAGTTACCCTTGAACCTTTGGTAACCATGAATCTAAAGTCTGCAATGCCAATAAGTACATACCTTTCGATAATCACCCTAAATGTAAATGGTCTGAATATCACCAATCAAAAGACATAGAGTCACTGAATGGATAAAAAAACAAGACCCAACTATATGCTGCCTACAAGAGACTAACTTCAAACCGAAAGACATACACAAACTAAAACTCAAGGGATGGAAAAAGATATTTCATGCAACTAATAGGGAGAAAAAAGCAGGTGTTGTAGCACTTTTATCAGACAAAATAGACTTAAAAACAAAGAAAGTCACAAGAGACAAAGAAGGACATTACATAATGATAAAGGGGTCATTCCAACAAGAGGATATAACCATTATAAATATCTATGCACCCAACACAGCAGCACCTACATATGTGAAACAAATACTAACAGAATTAAAAGGGGAAACAGAATGTAATGCATTAATTCTAGGACACTTCAACACTCCACTCACTCCAAAGGACAGATCAACCAGACAGAAAATAAGTAAGGAGACAGAGGCATTGAACAACACACTAGAACAGATGGACCTAACAGACATGTAAAGAACTCTCCACCCAAAAGCAGCAGGATAAACATTCTTTTCAAGTACACAAAGAACATTTTCCAGAATAGACCACATACTAGGCCACAAAAAGAACCTCAGTAAAGTCAAAAATATTGAAATTCTACCAACAAATTTCTCAGATCACAAGGGTATAAAACTAGAAATAAATTGTACAAAGAAAACAAAAAGGCTCATAAACACATGGAGGCTTAACAACATGCTCCTAAATAATCCATGGATCAATGACCAAATTAAAACAGATATCAAGCAATATATGGAGATAAATGAAAACAACAGCACAAAGCCCCAACTTCTGTGGGATGCAGTGAAGGCAGTTCTAAGAAGGAAGTATATAGCAATACAGGGCTATTTAAAGAAGGAAGAACAATCTCAAATGAATAGTCGAAATTCACAATTACTGAAACTGGAAAAAGAAGAACAAATGAGGCCCAAAGTCACCAGAAGGAGGGACATAATAAAGATAAGAGAAGAAATAAATAAAATTGAGAAGAATAAAATAATAGAAAAAATCAATGAAACCAAGAGCTGGTTCTTTGAAAAAATAAACAAAATAGATAAACCCCTAGCCAGACTTATTAAGAGAAAAAGAGAATCTACACACATAAACAGAATCAGAAATGAGAAAGGAAAAATCACGACAGACCCCACAGAAATACAAAGAATTATTAGAGAATACTATGAAAATCTATATGGTAATAAGCTGGAAAACCTAGAAGAAATGGACAACTTCTTAGAAAAATACAACCTTCCAAGACTGACCAAGGAAGAAACAGAAAATCTGAACAGACCAATTACCAGTAACGAAATAGAATCGGAAATCAATAAATTATCCAAGAACAAAACTCCGGGCCAGATGGATTCACTGCTGAATTTTATCAGACATATAGAGAAGACATAATACCCATTCTCCTTAAAGTTTTCCAAAAAATAGAAGAGGAGGGAATATTTCCAAACTCATACTATGAAGCCAGCATCACTCTAATACCCAAAACAGGCAAAGACACCACAAAAAAAGAAAATTACAGACCAATATCCCTGATGAACATAGATGCAAAAATATTCAACAAAATATTAGCAAATCGAATTCAAAAATACATCAAGAGGATCATACACCATGCTCAAGTGAGATTCATCCCAGGGATGCAAGGACGGTACAACATTCAAAAATCCATCAACATCATCCACCACATCAACAAAAAGAAGGACAAAAACCAAATGATCATTTCCATAGATGCTGAAAAAGCATTTGACAAGATTCAACATTCATTCATGATAAAACTCTCAACAAAATGGGTATAGAGGGCAAGTACCTCAACATAATAAAGGCCATATATGACAAACCATACTTAACAGTGAGAAGCTGAAAGCTTTTCCTCTAAGATGGGGAACAAGACAAGGATGCCCACTCTCCCCACTGTTATTCAACATAGTACTGGAGGTCCTAGCCATGGCAATCAGACAACACAAAGAAAAAAAAAGGCATCCAGATTGGTAAGGAAGAAGTTAAACTGTCACTGTTTGCAGATGACATGATATTGTTCATAAAAAACCCTAAGGAATCCACTCCAAAACTACTAGAATATCTGAATTCAGCAGAGTTGCAGGATACAAAATTAATACCCAGAAATCTGTTGCATTCCTATACATTAATGATGAACTAGCAGAAAGAGAAATCAGGAAAACAATTCCATTCACAATTGCATCAAAGAGAATAAAATATCCAGGAATAAACCTAACCAAGTAAGTGAAAGACCTATACCCTGTAAACTACAAGACACTCTTGAGAGAAATTAAAGAGGACACTAATAAATGGAAATTCATCGCATGCTCTTGGCTAGGAAGAATTAATATTGTCAAAATGGCCATCCTGCCTAAAGCGACCTACAGATTCAATGCAATCCCTATCAAAATACCAACAGCATCCTTCAACGAACTAGAACAAATAGTTCTAAAATTCATATGGAACCAGAAAAGACCCTGAATATCCAAAGCAATCCTGAGAAGGAAGAATAAAGCAGGGGGTATTATGCTCCCCAACTTCAAGCTCTACTGCAAAGCCACAGTAACCAAGACAATTTGGTACTGGCACAAGAACGGACCCATAGACCAATGGAACAGACTAGAGAGTCAAGATATTAACTCAAGCATATACGGCCAATTAATATAAATAAAGGAGCCATGGATATACAATGGGGAAATGATAGTCTCTTCAACAGCTGGTGTTGGCAAAACTGGACAGCTACATGTAGGAGAATGAAACTGGATTACTGTCTAACTACATACACAAAAGTAAACTTGAAATGGATCAAAGATCTGAATGTAACTCATGAAATCATAAAACTCTTAGAAGAAAACATAGGCAAAAATCTCTTGGATATAAACATGAGCACCTTTTTCATGAACATATCTCCATGGGCATGGGAAATAAAAGCAAAAATGAACAAGTGGGACTGTATCAAACCAGAAAGCTTCTGTACAGCAAAGGACACCATCAGCAGAACAAAAAGGCATCCTACAGTATGGGCGAATATATTCATAAATGACATATCTGATAAGAGGTTGACATCCAAAATATATAAAGAACTCACATGCCTGAACAACCAAAAGCAAATAACCCGATTAAAAAATGGGCAGAGGATCTGAACAGGCACTTCTCCAAAGAAGAAATTCCTATGGTCCACAGGCACATGAAAAGATGCTCCACATTGATAATTATCAGGGAAATGCAAATTAAAACCACAATGAGATATCGCCTCACACCAGTTAGGATGACCACCATTCAAAAGAGAAACAACAAGTGTTGGCAAGGATGCGGAGAAAGGGGCGCCCTCATACACTGCTGGTGGGAATGTAAATTAGTTCAACCATTGTGGAAAGCAGTATGGAGATTCCTCAAAAAACTCAAAATAGAAATACCATTTGACCCCAGAATTCCACTCCTACGAATTTACCCTAAGAAAACAGTATCACAGATTCAAAAAGACATATGGACTCCTATGTTTATTGCAACACTATTTACAATAGCCAAGATATGGAAGCAACCTAAGTGTCCATCTGTAGATGAATGGATAAAGAAGAGGTGGTACATATACACAATGGAATATTATTCAGCCATAAGAAGAAAAGAAATCCTACCATTTGCAACAACGTGGGTGGAGCTAGAGGGTATTATTCTCAGTCAAATAAGCCAGGTGGAGAAAGACAAGTACCAAATGATTTCACTCATCTGTGGAGTATAAGAACAAAGGAAACTGAAGGAACACAACAGCAGCAGACTCACAGAACCCAAGAATGGACTAGCAGTTACCAAAGGGAAAGGGGATGGGGAGGGTCTGTGGGAATGGAGGGATAAGTGGATTAAGGGGCATTACGATTAGTGCACATAATGTAGGGAGGGTACGTGGAAGGAAGCATAGCACAGAGAAGACAAGTAGTTACTCTATTGCATCTTACTATGCTGGTGGACAGTGAGTGTAATGGGGTATGTGGTGGGGATTTGATAATAGGGGGAATTGTAGTAACCACAATATTCCTCATATGATTGTACATCAATGATACCTTAATAAAAAAAAATACTGTTGACAAACAAGAAAAAAATGGGCAAAAGATTTGAATACACATTTCTCCAAAGAAAACATACAAATGGTCAGCAAGCACATGAAGATGCTCAACATCATTAGATATCAAGGAAATGCAAATCAAAACCACAGACAATGGACTTCACATCCACTAGGATGGCTATAGTAAAAAAAAAGACAGTAACAAATGTGCACAAAGTGGAAGGAACTGGAGCCCTCATACATTGCTGGTAGAAATGTGAAATTGTGCACCCACTGTAGAAAACAGCTCCACAGTTCGTGAAGAAGTTAAAAAGTTATCCATCTTATTCCTAAGTATATGCCCAAGAGAAATGAAAACAAATGTCCATGCAAAAAGTTGTGCACAAATGCTCAGAGCACCATTATCTATAATGGCCAAAGATGGTAAGCAGAAATGCCCTACAACTGAAGAATGGATAAACAAAATGTACACTGGAATATGATTTAAAAATGAAATACTGATACATGATACAACATGGATGAACCTTGAAAATATTAAGCTAAGTGAAAGGTGTCAGAGATGAATAGGAACATATGATTCTGTTTATATGAAGTGTCCAAAATAAGCAAATCCATACAGACAGAAAGTAAATTAGTGGGGCTGGGTGAAGGGAAGTGAGGAGTGGGAAGTGATTTCTAATTGGTACAGGATTTCTTCTTGGGGTGATGGAAATGTTCTAAATTTGGATGTGATGGTTGTACAACTAAGACCATTGAATTGTACACTTTAAATGGGTGAATTTTATGGTATGTGAATTAGATATCAATATTGATGTTTAAAATGTTTTATACAGTGCATGTGAAGGAGTAAGTCCAGAGTTTAGATGCTTTAGTATTTGCATTATGTCTAATATGTACATATAAAAAGCCCTGACATTCTACACTGTCAATTTGCTTCACCTTTGAGCTTGTCTGGTTTAGATGTATTTCATGTATAACTGTAAACACAGGGCCTGAAAAAACAGCTGCAGGCTACTTAATTTTACTATTTCCAATTTCCCTATTTCCTGTTGATACTACAATTTTTTTTACAATTTTTTTTATTTTAGTATCATTAACCTACAATTACATAAGCAATATTGTGATGATTAAACTACCCCCTTCATCAGGTCCCCCCCACCAACCCTATTACAGTCACTGTCCATGAGTGTAGTGAGATGAGAATCACTACTTGTCTTCTCTGAGCTGTACAGTCACCCCCGTGCCCCCCACCCTATGTCTGCCAATCGTAATGCCCCTTTTACCCTCTTATCCCTCCCTGATACTACAATTTTATCACATTTTAGATTTAAATAAAATGACTGTTGGGGTCAGGGCTATGGACTGAACTGTTTCCCCCAAATTCAAATGTTGAAGCCCTAACCCCCAATACCTAAGAATATGGCTATATTTGAAGATAGGGCCTATAAAGAGGTATTAAATGAGGCCTTAAAGGTGGGACTTAATCCAACACCACTGGTGTCCTTGTAAGAAGAGATTAGGACATCCAGAAAGACACCAGGGACACATGTGCAGAGGAATGGCCATGTGAAGAGGCAAGGCAGCCATCTGCAAGCTGAGAGGCCTCAGAAACCAAACCTGCAGACATCTTTTTTTAAAAATTTATTTTGGTATCATCAATCTACAATTACATGTGCAATATTGTGGTTATTAAACTACCCCCTTCATCAGGTCCTCCCCACCAACCCCATTAGTCACTGTCCTTCAGCATAGTGAGACGCTATAGAATCATTACTTGTCATCTCTGAGTTGTACAGCCCTCCCCATGCCTCCCAACATTACATCTGCTAATCATAATGCCCCTTTTTCCCCCTTCTCCCTCCCTTCCCACTCATCTTCCCCAGTCCCTTTCCCTTTGGTAAGTATTAGTCTATTCTTGGGTTCTGTGAGTCTGGTGCTGTTTTGTTCCTTCAGTTTTTTCTTTGTTCTTATACTCCACATATGAGTGAAATCATTTGATACTTGTCTTTTTCCGCTTGGGTTATTTCACTGAGCATAATACCCTCTAGCTCCATCCATGTTGTTGCAAATGGTAGGATTTGTTTTCTTCTTATGGCTGAATAATATTCCATTGTGTATATGTACCACCTCTTCTTTATTCATTCATCTACTGGTGGACACTTAGGTTGCTTCCATTTCTTGGGTATTGTAAATAGTGCTGCAATAAACATAGGGGGTGCATCTGTCTTTTTGAAACTGGGCTGCTGCATTCTTAGGGTAAATTCCTAGGAGTGGGATTCCTGGGTCAAATGGTGCCAGCATCTTGAACTTAGACTTACAGCCTCCAGAACTGTGAGAAAATAAACTTCTGTTGTTTAAGTACCCAGTCTCGTTTTGTTATGGCAGCCCTAGCAAACTAATGCAGGCAGACTCATTGCAACGAAGTTATGGGTTATTAGGCTAGCCTCTATGAAGGGCCATAGCATGAACCCCAATGACCAATATATGCCAATTTTAGAGTATCTATTAAAATGGCTCTACCTTCATGTCTTTTCATCAGGAGAGATTATTTATTCATAACTAAACTAGAAATGACTGAGAGAATGGATTTCCTACCTTTTAATGAATTTCTAATTCCTCAAGATTTCATCAAACTTTATGAATTTTCAAGTTCACTTTTTTGATAACTTAGAATTCTGCTTATATATAGGCAAGGAGTAATTAATACCTGCTTACATGTTGAATTTGAGAACTGGGTTTCTACTTAACCTGATACATATATATATATATGTGCCCCTCCTCAATAAATGGCTTGGCATTGAGAGAGAAAAAAAATCAGATGAGCCCTTTAATCATGTAAACAGAGTCTGGGTGGAATCATAATTCTTGTCTGTTTTGCCTATTAGACTCCCTCAAGGTCTCGAAAGACTAAGCACTTCATGTTTGCTGAATGAGTGAAACTTCAGTGCAGCCAACAGGACAAAATTGTAAAACAGTTTTAGGATAATGCTAAGCATCTGAAAGCAAGGTAGGAATGCCACTGCTTAGTAAACTAAGTATTGCATGTTCATCATCAAATCCCAACAGACTTTTATTAGAGGGACAAACAATTTTTATTAGAGGGACAAACAGAGAAAAGGCACTGACCTAAGTAACTGTGGTGTTGTGACTAAAAACTATGACACCAAAGATAAAGGTCTGTATGGAAACACTGTACTCTAGCTGGTAAAGTTGTTTCTCATGAGGGTACAAGTTAGCAATTCTGAAACTGCTAGATATGTTGTGCTGGAATTGAACAAATAAGTAAATGGGTAGTAAATGGTGGGAGCCAGGTTTCTTATTGTTGGAAGAGGTGGTTACTGACAAGCAAGAGGATGAAGCTAGAATGATCCTTGTGTTAATGGTTAGTCAGAGACGTCAGTAAGAAATCATTTAATGTTAATTACAGATATTTATAGCTGTATGTAAATAGATATTAGTATATACATTTATTTCTTTGCTCCATCAACTGAGAGCCTAAGAGAAACAGCACCTCAGTAGCAATGAGCACACCTAACACCTAGACCTTGGTTTCTAATAACCCTCCTCCAATAAAAGGAACAGGGCTCCTTGAATAAATGGGTAAATGGTTGGGGTAGGAAATATACATGATGAGCCTGGAGCATCTTGGAGTGACAGAAAAAGAGGAAATGCTCATAAAAAAAAAAAGCAGGGGGGGACATGTCCAAGGGACACAGAAACCAACTTGAAAGAATTCTCAATAGTTAAAGCTGGAACAAGTTGAATTAACAAAATAATGTGGTACTGGATTATAACTCAAAGTATAAAATACCCATAAGTACATGCTAACATAAATAAATGGTTGAATTGGTAAATAAATAAATGAGGGAGAAGCCTATCTCCTGTATATACCAATACCAAATAAGTTGCATACTTGCCCTTCAAGGAGGTGGGCCTTAACTCCTCTCTACACCTTGAGTTTGGGCTGTGTTTAGTGATTTACTTCCAGAGTAGATTCACAGAGAGAAATAAGAAACTTTGTAGTAGAGAAACCTGACAAACACTACCTCAGCCAGGTGATAAGTCATGTTGATAGCATGTATCCTTAATGTGATGAAATGAAAGGAGCAATTCACCTCTGTGGTCTTCCTCCAAAAAGCCTATAACCTTGGTTACATCCTGAGAAAAACATCCCAAAAACCCAAACTGAGGGACATTTAACAAAACACTTGACCACTACTCCTCAAAACTGTTGAGGTCATCAAAAGCATGGAATGTCTAAGAACTGTTATGGCAAAGAGAAGCCTAAGATAACCTGACAACCACATGTAATGTCATATCCTGGATGGGATCTCAGAATAGAAAAATGGCATCAGGTAAAAAACAAGTGAAATCTGAATAAAGTATAGAGTTTAGTTAAGAGTTATGTACCAATGTTGGTTTCTTAATGTAATGTACCACAGTAACATAAGATGTTAACAACAGGGGAAAGTGATACAGGGGATACATGAACTCTTTGCAAACTTCTGAAAATCTAACACTATTATAAACTAAAGTTTATTTAAATTAAGAAAGCATAATATGCCTAAATGCAATATGGTATCCTGGATTGGATCTTGGAACCGAAAAGGAAAAACTTTTTTTCCTAGTGGAAAGACTAGATGCAATCTGAATAAAGCCTGGAGTTTACTTAGTAGTAATGTACTAGAGTGGTTTCTTAATCTTTACTAATATACTGTGGTAATGTATTAACATTAGGGGAAACAGGGAAAGAAGTATATGGGAACTCTGTATTTTCTTTGCAACTTTTCTGTAAATCTAATGTTCTTCCAAATTAAAAATTTTACTTAAAAAAAGCAATGCAGGGTAGCTGGATGTACAAGCAAACTGTCTGCTTGGACTACATTAGATAACCGACACGATGGCATTTGATGTGTTTGGGACTTTGCAGTGGCTCTCTCTCATCTCCACAACCCCTCCATACTAGCCCTGTTGTATCGACCTGAATACATTTCATGTGCATGGGCCTACACCAGAAAAGTGGCTGAGGATAACAGGGGGAGCCTGGGTTCTCTAGGAGACTAGATGACTCAAATCTAGAGAATGGGCCAAGTTTCAGAACTGAAGGGAACAGGAGAGCAGTTGGGTGGGGTGGGATGGGGGTCGTTAAGCAGGAGTTATCTCAAAATAAAAGACAGTTAAGATTTTTTTGAGGGAAATAAGACAATTTTAGGCTGGGAGGAGGCCAGAGACAAGGGAAAATGTTGACACAGTGGGTACTCTACACTATTTTCTCTGCCTTACCTATAGCTTACTCATAAACTCTTTTACCAGTATATCCTTGCTGCTTTTAATATGAGATGAATAAAGATTGGCTTGAGAATCAAGTGGCTGCCATGAGTTACTGGGAAGGGTAAAGAGACAGGGGTTAGGGCAAGAAGGGTCATTTCTAGGGCCACAGTCACAAGACTGTTCCAGGCCTCTTACTTGTTTCAGTGGCCATCTTCTCCACCAGACTGTGAGCTCCCTCTGGCACAGGAATGGTGCCTTATTCTTCTCTAGTCCCAGCAGTGCTCTGTACATAGTAGGTGTTCAATAAACATCTGCTTAGTAAATAAATCAGTCAGGAAGCTAGAAACCAGTGAAATTAGAAGTGTTTTTCTTTTGAGAACTTACGGAGAAACATTAAATCCCAAACATGTCTTTACCATGAATTCCCATGGTAATAAAGGTATTTAAAAATATTCTGGTATTCGATTTTTTTCATATCAGTGGGGAATCTGGCCTCTGACTCTCAAAACTATACAATTGAAATTGGAATTTGGGGGATAGTATATTAATGTTAAACATGTATTTCAAAGAAAAAAAAAGCCACTGCCTAGCTGCATAGTTTGGAGAGAAAATGTCATGTAAATTACATTGAGTCATTAATATTTTAATTTCAATTAATGTAAATAAGACAAGGGAAAAAGGCTCAATATCATTCTTCCAAGAGCTTTTATTATTATTTATTTTTATTTTTATTTTTTTACAATTTATTTTATTTTACTATCATTAACCTACAATTACATGAGCAATATTGTGATGATTAAACTACCCCCTTCAT
>JAQQAC010016209.1:98743239-98772240 GCA_029783875.1 Phataginus tricuspis | reverse complement strand
TTGTGTTTTGGATGTTGGCCATCCTCACTGGTGTGAGGTGATATCTCCAAAATGACTTTTTGACTTATAACTTTGCACTGTATTTATATAGTGATAGCAAACATTTTAAAAACTAAACTTGTGTCAGTATTATTCTTGTAAGCTTGCATCACAACAATTTTTTTCCCTTTTTGTTCAAGAAACCACATAAAATCTATCAGGAAATATTCCTATGGCAACACCCCAATCATCTGCAGTTGAAACAACCAGGAACACAGCAGGCTCCAAGTCCTTGGGCAGAAGCCAGTGGAAGTCCATAGAGGCCAACCAGCTTCAAAGAGTTGAAGACAACTTCTTTGAAACACCAGACCAATGACACTGCTACACAGACCTTGAGACTAAAGAAACTGAGTAGTTAGAAAGTCAATGGTGTGACAACTCTGTCAGGTAGATGGAATACAGAAGAGTGAACAGAGAGAGAGAGAGGTAGAGAGGAGTAAGGAAAGGGGAGAAGAGGGGGAGGAAAGAACACAACGCTGGCAAGAGAAAGAAGGCAGGATAGGTAAAACCAAGGCAAACAAGGTGCAATGAATTAGAAAATTCAGAGCACTCCAAGATCATGCTGATTAAGTAGGGGAGGATTGTAGCTCCTCAGCTTCTTTACATACTTGAAAACAAGTGTAGGACAGATCACAAACATGAAGATGAACTAACAGTGTTCATTTTAGAGCTAGAATTAAAAAAAATTTTTTTCTTAAATGTATGTAGCTAATACATTATAATTTAGGAATCCAAAATCTGGATTTTCTGATCACCAAAAATCAAATTATAAAACAAGACTTTGTTCTCTAACATTCCTCAGTTTACCAAAGTCATTTGAAAATAAAGTCACATGTTTAACAAGTGTTGGTGACCAACTTTTAATAATACTTACTTAATTTTCAGAAACATATGCTAACCATCAACAACATGATCAGGGTTCCACTGCCCTAGATGTTATTTCATTGGTACATTATATCAATATTTACAAAGGCTTTCAAATTCAACAACACAAAACAAAACAGCTTAATTTTTCAAACTACAATGCTTTTAAAAAATGTAAACAGTTCATTTTTACATTATTGTAAAAAAGAAGACTCACTCCTTAATGCAGCTTAATTTTTTTTAAGTGAGCAAAGCCTGGTGCTCATGGATAAAGAATGAAAAGAATTGTTTACATAGAAACATTGTGCTCCAGTGTGGCAAAAAAAAAAAAATTATATATACACATACAAAGAAAAGAATCTTAAATTTGTAATTTAGACCACACACAAAAAAAATCTTGTCCCCAAGTTGAGAAATTTATAAAAACCATTTACACATGGCTGCTGACCTACTGAACACCAATATAACATTTTCAAAACAATAACTCAGTCAAAAGATACCACTTTTCTTAAAAATGAAATTTTGTGCAAAAGAAATTGTTTAAGCTAGAAACAAGACCCCCCCATAAGAGGCCAAAAGAGCCACTGAAATAATTTAACTGTTAGATTTAGTGCATGTAACCAAAAGGCACACACATGTGATTAATATATTAATATATTTTCATGCAGAAACCTGTGCATGTTCACAATTATATAACAAAAACACAAACATAACAAAACATAAAGCCTAATATTTGGCAATGTTATTCTAGCCACAGTCCTTTTTAGTCTATCAGTCTACGGTTTACTAGATCATTAACACTGCCTCTCAGAAAAATATATTATATTTGAACAAATGCAAATAAAAATTAAAAAAAAGGATGTTAGTCTGAAACACTATATTATTTTTTTCCATTCTGATACATATAGACTTACTGATATGTTTAAATGTCAATTCAAATTAAGATACATTTTTCCTTTTGTTAATAAACACTTTGATTGCTCCAGTGAAGTCGGCAGAAAGAAGAACTTCTGTGTTATCCATCTTCATAATACCTTAAAAGCATAAAAAATAGGTTTCAGTTTATTTTAAAGGAATATGAAGCCTGGTGTCATAATTATCACATGCTCATGACCGTACACCTGTTGGAGGGCCAGGGGGAGATCCTCTTCTCATTTTTTCAGCCTTTTTTTTTTTTGCATGTGCTAAATGCTCTTTTTTTAAAAATCAAAATAATTTTTTTATTAAGGTGTCATTGATACACAATCTTATGAAGGCTTCATATGAGCAACATTTGGTTACAAAATTCACCCATATTATCAAGTTCAGTCTCTCTTGTAGCTTGCTTCTGTAATCCTTTCATCCTCCTGTACCTTTCCCTCTTCTCTGAGCCTCACTTCCACTTACCTTGTCTCAGCTGGTCTTTCCCTGGCTTGGGGAGACCACAGTCCTTTGAGGCCTGGATTCAATCCTGGGTAGCCTAGGTCACTAAACTAATGTTTCATTTCATGGCCAGAGGCTAGTGTGTTATTCAGCCCCAGGACTGGAATGCTGGCAGGTGGGGTCATCAGCAGGGCAAGTCTGTTGCTAACAGGGGTCTCTAATTAGGTTGAGTGTAAGGTGGTTTATTGTACAGAGATATACTTAAACTGCCATGAAATGAAGTATACAGGATCGTTATATGAACACTGACAGCACTTTTTGCCTTTACAGGTCTGTACTGAAGAGCTACGTGTAGCTATGCTAATGGTAAAAATGCTTACCTCTTACATTTGCTAGTAAAAGCATTTAACAAACAAAATCCAGTGCTAACAAACTCTATTTAATGTACAAATACTGTAGACTTATGAAGGACTGATAGTAAGGAAGAAAATAATCACCAAACTTTAACTGTGAAGTGGTATGCAGAATGAAATAAGACACAACGATTTGTCACTTTTATGTGTCACGTTAAAAATGTATCCTAAACCTTTGAACATTCCTTACCGCCCTTTTGGTATATCTCAAAGTAGTGCTATGCAGCAGTACCAGCAGCAGAGAACACAGACATATGTGAAAGGCTAGAGAAAAAAATAACTCAGCATGTACATATCAATGCTTTGTAAGATACAGTAACAAGCAACGATGGTAATGTCTACTACATGCCAAGCAATTTACATATGCTATCTTTACTTCTTATCAAAACCTTGTAATCCCTACCATTTGCAACAACATGGATGGAGCTGGAGGGTATTATGCTCAGTGAAATAAGCCAGGCCGAAAAAGACAAGTACCAAATGATCTCACTCATATGTGGAGTATAACAACAAAGAAAAAAAAAAATGAAGGAACAAAACAGCAGCAGACTCACAGAACCCAAGAATGGACTAACAGTTACCAAAGGGAAAGGGACTGGGGAGATGGGTGGGAAGGGAGGGATAAGAGGGTAAAAGGGGCATTACAATTGGCAGACATAGGGTGGAGGGGCACGGGGGGGACTGTACAGCTCAGAGAAGACAAGTAGTGATTCTCATCTCACTACACTGATGGACAGTGACTGTAATAGGGTTGGTGGGGGGGACCTGATGAAGGGGGTAGTTTAATCATCACAATATTGCTCATGTAATTGTAGGTTAATGATACTAAAATTAAATAAATTGTAAAAAAAAAATGAAACTAGGAATTATGAAAATTATTTTATTTCATAATTAATACAATCTGCAGCATGATCATAAAGAGAACTATTGTTACAAATATAACCAAGGGTTTCATCATAAACCTTCTGAAAACTGATGAGCCCAAATTCTTTGAACTCCAGATTAAAAAAAAAAAAAAAACCTTGTAATCTAGGTATTATCACCATTTTACACATGAAGAAAACTGAAACTTAAACTGCCAAATATTTCAGGAATAAAGAGAGAGGTCAATCAGATATATTTTATGATCTCATACCTTGAGTTTCAGAATTTACTCCTATGTTTTACCTAGATAGGTACAAAATAGCAAATGCAAATTTGAGAATATTCATTAAAAGTTGTGCCTCTTCAAAAAAGACCCAGTGAATTAATTGAACCTTTTTAACATGGTACAGTTCTGAGTTTAAAAAAAAGTACTCTTCATTTTGCCTCAAATTGTTTTAAAAGCTAGAATTTTCTACATGATGCATAGGGGAAATTATGTATAAAGTATAGAAAGGTATCACTGAGGAAAAGAAAACCCAAATAATTTAAGTTAGAAGAGAGAAGCTGGATATAATCCTGGAAAAAAAGAAAAAGAAAAAGAGAAAGAAAAGAAATATTGCCAAACAGGAATTTAGTAAAGGTTTAATAATTCTGACATGGTTTTAGATCTTCTAATTAATTAAAAGAAGTGTTAGACTGAAATTCGTCTTTGTTATCAAAATTTTCTTCACAGACAGCAGGTATTTATTGTACTGTATAATGTAGATAATACCATAAAAGAAATTATGTGAGATTAAATGAAAAAAATACTTGAGAAATTTGAAACATTCAAATACTTTTAGAAGCACATTTGTACATATACACT
Organism: Phataginus tricuspis; assembly: GCA_029783875.1. Classification (NCBI taxonomy): domain Eukaryota; kingdom Metazoa; phylum Chordata; class Mammalia; order Pholidota; family Manidae; genus Phataginus; species Phataginus tricuspis. The sequence goes on along the minus strand of JAQQAC010016209.1, from coordinate 98,767,833 downwards.
GTATCTACTCTGTCTTCGCAACTCTAAAAGTCTTGGTTGTAGTCTTTAGAGTGAGAAAACACATTTAATAATATTCTGTAATTATTAAAAATTATTTTCATTAACAACTGGTTCAAGTTGATATGGTCTTACCCATACTCTTAAGAACTAACAGAGTTTGAAACATGGTGCACGACGTAGACCAGCAACAGACTCGCAGCACCGTAGAAGAGCCCCTGGATCTCATGAGGTTCAGCAGATGAGCAAATTTATGTGAAAATGAGAAGGGTGGAGAGCTTTGAGGCAGATTACATGCTTATGATCAACACTGAAATATGATACTGGGAGACATGGAAGACACTGTGACTATTACAGAAACTGATGAAGACACATATGAAGAGAGACATAAATCAACAAAACGGAGTATTTCAATACTCTTTTCCAGGGAGACAGTGTTGGACTAGTTGCCCCTCCACTGAGAACTGGTTGAAGCAAAGAATTTATCCTGTGTGGAATACAGGACACTTTGTATGACTGCCTCTTTAAATGTAGAAGATACTCAAAAAGAGAAAGCTGCACAAATTTTGATACTAAGAAATGACCAAGCATTCCTCTACTCCTGAAATGAGCTGATTTGCAAATAACTCACAAATTCTTAAGCTAAATGGCATTTTTATTTTTCTCCAACCCTTTCAATAAATGTGATCACTAAGATGAACTAAAAAAAAAGAACAGGACTACTTGTTGATGGTTTCTTTTCACTTCATAACCTGAGCATTTTATGTAACTAGAATTACTCCTCAATCTCAAAGCACATGCTGCAAATGTTGAGAAATTACAGGCTTGTAAATAGCTTCCTATCTCAAGAAGCTATAAACTTGTGGCAAGTAGAAAAGAATACTGCTTTTATTTTGGTTTAATTCCTTTATTCACTAAGTGTTTATTAAGCACTTACTATCTACATGTAATAAGCAATGTGCTAGGGAGTAACACTACAACTCAGAGATTACAGTCTAGAGGAGACAGTTAATAAAGAAATTTTGTATTTGCATGTCTTGTTTGCATTTTTCCAAAAGAACAGTTGCCCATTAAAAAAAAATTAATGCGCTTTCAGTATTTTCATTTTTAATTCCCAGGTAAATTTAAGTAAGTAAAACTTGCAAGAAGTATGTTACTAAAATGTTCAGAAACACATATCTGAAAACCATTATGTTGTAAACAAGAAATATTCTTCATAATCAAGAAAATCTCATAATACCCAATACTAAGTCAATAAGGCTACCAAGTGCTGCCTAGAAAAATATGTAGGACAAATAGGAGTACCTACCAGAGGACATGGTATCCAAAACTTCAGTATCTTCACCTTTATCGTTCCCTTCTGATTTTTCAGATTGCATATCCAGACACAGCATCAAACTTGGGTTTGGAGCAAAAATGGCTGATGTAACAACTGCATTATGTGCTGGGAAAAAAATTTGTTTCAGGATAACTAGTAATTTTGATTCTAAACATCAAGACAAAAAATATAATAAGCAAAAAATACAATGATATGTGCAAATATCTTTTAAAACTAACATATAAGTAACTAAAAACCATTTAAAACCCAGGCAAGCCCCTCTGGATCTACCTGCATCTCTATAGAAGTGTACTTTTTCTTTTCAACTCTGAATCTCCAAATAAACTTTTAATGCTCAGTGGCAATAAATAAATACATACATACATACATACCCAAAAATATTTCTTAAAAAAACAAAAACAAACAAACCACCACATAGAAGTTCTGGAATTAGACAAGTGTAATCTCTTCATTTGTAAGGGAAAAAAAAAATCAAAGCCACATACAAAGCAAAAGCAGTTATAATTGCCGAACTGCCTCTCTGAAATAATGCCTATAGAAATTTACTTCCAGGACATTTCCACTTTAACTTTAAAGACACAAAACAGTAGGCATTTACTTACCTTTGATACCTTCCCAAAAGTCATTACGGTCTCTCCTGACTGAAGTAAACTTGCTTAAGTCATGGTAAGTACTCCAGATATAAACATACTTATCTTCTGAGCCGCTAACGAGGTAACTAAAATCATGGCTAAATTTGGGGAAGAAAGAAAAAAATCAAAGTTTTGTTTTTTTTTTACGTCTCCCTCTGTCAGTGCTTCCTACTTTAAAATGCCTAAGAAAACACTCAAGAGAGCTTATTGAAATACAGACTCCTAGACTCACTCTGGATGGTTCTGAACACGTAGGTTTGATGGGAGAGCCAGCGGCATTAGTATTTTCATCAAAGCTCTAGGTAACTGTGCTACTGCTGGTTAACCCACACTGGGAGAAACACCTACTTAAAGAGATGAAAGAGAGAAGCAGAGTACTTTACCAATTCAGTTACTGGATAATTACTGGGTAATTCAGGAAAGGAGGACTGATAAGAAAAGGGCTGAAAGAAAGAGGGCCATAAGGAAGAAGGGGCTGGTATTTCAGGAGAGCCTCCAGACCTCCAATTAAGAGTTCCAATAATGATAGGTAATGGTTTAAATATAGGACACTGTACTTTATTAGCTCTGAACCTAAAAAGGATCAAGACCATGGGTGGGAGGTAACTTCTTAAAAAGCTTACATGAAAGTACAAAGCACAAATTCTGGAGCTGGGAACCTTCTAATCCTGGCTCTGCAACTACCAGTATGACATTAGGAAATTTTTTGGGTCTTGATTTCTTCATGTGCAGAATAGGGACAGTTCTATCTACCAAACAGGTGGACAAGATTAAGAACTGTGGGATGATAACATGAGCTGCCACTTTTAAAGTGCAAAGAAACTAAAAATACCATATAGACAAAAGGTATAGATTAAAGGAAAAGTGGGAGTAGAAGGGAGATGTTCTGACCTGTTTCGGGAATTTTTGATTGCCAACTTACCTGAAACTTGCTTTGATCTGGCTGCTGCTGTTGACATAACCCTTATATTTCATGGACAGTGACAAATCTCTAAGATCATACAGTCTGATTCTGGAGTCATTTGAGGTTACCAGTATCTAAATGTAAATGAAAAGAAAAGGTAAAAATACTATTTTTTAATCTAAGTTAAGATACAACCAAAAAAGGGTGTTACACACTACCGAATATACCTCAAAACTAGAGAAAGCAGTACTCTATAGGGAAGGAAATACATTCTTAGCCAAGATATTAAGAACTAACTTTCAGGACTTTATATGTAGTGTGGAGAAAGATAGTTTTGAATACTTAGCACCTTATTTTCTCCAGGTAAAGGCTCAATGCCAGTGATTTTTCTTCCAACTTTGTTGCGCCCTCTGGTAGATCGGACATGTATTTGTGTGTGGTATTTCAAATGCTAAAAAAGAAATCACGAATTAAAAAGTAGGAATTAGAAGGAACCTCAAAGGTAATATGATCCAAATTTCAGGCAGACATGGTATTTGCCCCAATTTACAAAGCCCAGGGAAGATACACCAACTTACCTAAGACTACAAAAGTGTTTTCTAAGTATTTAATTAAGTAATTTACAAAAGATCACGATTTACCTCTGTATCATAGAAAATACATCTGCCATCATATGTCCCAATCACTGCATATTTGCCATTTTGACAGAAATTTGCAGCTGTGATCAATTTTGTTTGACCATCTACTTCATTCCACAAAGCCACTTTTTTGTCAGGTATGTTCCAAAGGCGGAGCTTTCCATCCAATGAACCACTTAGAAAATACCTGTCATCCTGAAAATGTGGCAAAAAAGAAAGCTTTCATTTTAAGATCAAGAAAAATTCATTAGCACATTCAAACATTAAGCCTGTTAGAAATAATATTTAAAATGTGTAGCTCTTGTTTATAATATATTCAAGTATTCTTCAAGCAAGCATTATTTTATTCACTAAAACAATTAGAAACCTCAGTATTCATTTTGGAGAAATGACTTTCTAATCACTTTATCATATTCTTGACCTGCATTTCCCAAGTTATGGGTACTAGCAGATAATGTATTCAAGTGTATATTGTGTAGGAGAAGGGTTCAAACAAGTTGGAGAAATTCTAAGTTAAAGTTAAACAGGATTCTAAGTTAACATGCATTCTGAATCTCCAAAAGGGGAATAAAGTAGGAAGTGTTTTCAAACTTACTTAACCGTGTGCTTTTTCTGGGGACATTGAGAGGTGATCAGGCAGGAATATCTAGTTGGGCTAGCACCTTCAAAGACCATGCTTTGGGAAAAACTATCTTATAATAATACATTGGCCTATTCCCACCTCTGGGATACATGGAACACTTGAATAATCAAGTAATGTCAGCCCAAAGAACCAGTCATTTTTTTGTTTTTGAATTCTGACACCATGTCAGCAGGAAATCAACTTCACTACTTAAATTTTCAATCTCAAACCAGAGGTTTTCAACAGGGGGGTGATTTGGCCCTGCAAGGGACATCTAGCAATATCTGGAGACATTTTTGATTGGCACAACTTGGGAGCGGGGTGTTACCGGCATCTAATGGCTAGAGGCCGGGGATGCTGCTAAACACTCTGCCATGCATGGGACAGACTTCACTCCTACAAGGAATTATCTCGTCTAAAATGTCAAAGTACCAAGGCTGAGAAACCCTGCTCTACACTAAACCAGGCCTACCACTAAGCTGGTCTATTTATTTTATAAATTGAGATAACTGACATGTAACATCACACTAATTTCAGGTATATAAGAAAATGATCTGATATTTGTATATACTGCAAAATGATCGCCTAAGCTGATCTAATTTTTGATAACATAAGAATTAAAGGTAAAATAATTAGGATGCCAAACCAAGAAACAGATTCTCTTCTCTGCTCAAGATTATTTTTTACACACCTTTGAAGCCTGTCAAAGACAATCTACACAGGATGGACATTTTTATGACTGTAGTATAGCAGGCTTTACTCAATGTCTATAGGAGCTGAACAAGTGAAAATAATTCACCTTGGTCTTAAACTTCAGAATATTATTTATATACATATATGTGTGTGTGTACATCTGCATTTTGCTATTTCTTTTATAACTCTGCTAACTTCCTTCCAGGTAACATTATTTAACAGAGTCATATTAAGTCCTAAGAAAATGTCACCATGACCCCATCCTTCCCTATCACCTCTGAAAAATCCTCCAGGTCATCAGAAGTTTAGAAATAGGGCTTTTCAGTTTCCAAAATAAAAGCAAATAAAAGTATAGAAAAACTACTAACTAAACAGAAACTTTAATTATAAAGTACTACATAGATAACTATCACCATCTAACACACCTCTCTCTGGCCACCCTGACACATTTCAGTTAAAACAAAGACTGAGGGCAGGATTTTGCTCACAGTTGCTGAGAGGGGTTAATCCATCCTTTTGCTAAATCTTTGGGTGACAGGATGGGGGTATTATTCAGAAAGAAGCCTTGAAAGGCTAGATGGTCAAAACTGTTAAGGTACTAACATAAATTAAACCTTTTTAATTTGCAAAAGTTCTTAACCAAGTCTTCTAATGATTCAGAATTATTACTGTGTGTAAGTCTGCCTGTTGAGTGAAATTATACTGAGAAAAAAGTCATTCTTTTCTCTTTATCTGGGGAAAAAGAGGAAGAAATGTGAATATAACTGAAGTATTGTATTAAAAAGGCAGTGGGTGTTAAACAGAGAGAGACGGGGACAAGATTGGAAATGTGATCACACACCAACATAGAGGAGGGAAAGTATGGTCAGCTCAAGTCCTCCATTTATTTCAGCCTAACTAGTGGAGTAGCACTGACACGTGACTTCCCTTGTGTTTAGAGTTGCAAAGAACTAAAACTAATTTAGCCTTACTCATTTACTGACTCCATACTGTAAGGACATAAGCCAGGTTGGCAATTCCATGGTAGTAGACTTTTCTCCTTTGGATGAAATCATATGAAATACTTTCTTTTCAGAGGAAAGATATTAAAGGATTTTCTACATGGAAAATGAGTAAGAATGGATCTAAAGATTAAGAATGTTTCCAGATGTTAAATAGGAATTTAGTACATCTTGTAACAAATTTTGGTCTTTGCATCTTTTAACCTTTTCCTCTTTATCTTCCCTCTCCAACCTTCCCACAACTATTCCTGCCTGTATATTTCCCTTTCTTATTTATCCACCTGCTGTCTTTTATTCCTCATCTCATCTTTCATCTTCAATATGATACTTTATTTCTACCCTGCCATGTCTTATTAATGATTAGGATGACTTTTCAGTCTCATGTTTAGACTATAATGCTCCCAATTTTTAATGCAGATTAGCAAAATATTTCTTTTCTCATTTTTAAAGCAAAAGTGAAACACTAAATTAAGTTGCTCTTATCTATGCAGCTATTAATTTGTTTTTCCTATAGTTCAATTGCCCTCCAGAGGAAACCAGGTTCCATCACCTCTTATAGTGTAATAAAAAATATATAAACACTTACTCTTGGATGGAAAGCTATGGCAGTGACAAAATCTATATGTTGGAAACAGCAAAGGCATTCTCTTCTGGAAATGTGCCATAACCTGACTGTTTTATCCATTGAAGAAGAAAGCAGAAAGTAGTTCTACAGAGAAATTGACATTGATCATTTTATCACCATATTAGAAAAAATTACTTACACAATAAAAGTTAACTTTCAGTTTTATGTACCTCAATAGCTTTGTTATTATTGTTATATGCAGCATCAGAAAGAAGATTATCCAATTCATTTGGAAGATCCTATTTTTCCCCAATAGTAAAATACCATTATTTCTTTGATTCTAAGACTTTTCCATACTACCTATTCTGAAATTAGGATGAATCTTATGATTTTATCAAAAGAAATCTGCTAGGTATTAAGAGAGGACTAAGGTGTGCCTTAGTTGTTATTGCCTGCATATATCAGAACTTAGCTATGAATATAAGCCATTTATTCATTTGATTGCCACTCCAGTTCAGTTACTTTCACTTTGACAACACTGGCAAATTTTACCTCACATCGATTCCCTAATTGTCACTTAAAATGCTTTCAAAAAGATTACCCTATAATGCAGCAGGGAAATGAAAAGTTATCGTGCACCTGTCACACCCTAGGCAAAAAAATTAGAGAAGAGAAATTGTCAAATCTCTCAGAATAGATTACAGAGTTTTCAAACTAGAAGAGGGTAGTGTAACGATTTAGGCATTGTGATGGCCCATCACACAGGAACCAACATCCATCTGTCAAAAGCTTCCAGATGGCAGAAGCTCTTTAATTTCTAAACATAATCTATTAAGGGGAGAACTATAAGTTATACTGAACGAGGAAACCCAAATGAGACCCTACTAGTCTTTGGTATGCCTGACATTGCTATACAAATCGAAGTAATGATGACATTTATTGGTACTTACAATGTGCTACCCATTGTTCTTAACACTATACAGCAACCCTATAAAGTAGGTACATTACTTTTCCCTTTTACAAATGATACCATTGAGGCACACAGAGGTTAAATAATTTGTCTAAAATTACACAACTCATCAATAGCAGAGATGGAATTTAAACCCAGGTAGCCTGGCTCTAGGTCCAGGCTCTAACAACTACAGTCTTCTGCAGAGTGCTTAAGTAGAACACATTATAAAAAGCAACAATATGCTTTGTTATTTGCTGAAATGTAATAAAGAATCTTTAATCTTTGAATGTAAAAACACTAAGTGTAAATACTGATTTGGATATGTTACTGTACTAATATATATGCTGTTTTGGGCTAGTTAAAAAGTGTACATTTTATTTTAAAATAGATGGTGTACCTCACAATTAAAAAATAAAATCTTGAAAGACTGATAACTTGTGAAATGTCTAATAACAATTATTTTTATTTTCAAGATCCACTCAATCCCAGAAGTTTTGAAGAGTGTATGTAGTTTGTTTTGTATTTCCTGTTGATTAACAACTGTATAAAAACTAAGTGATGGTCTGCTGTTTGTTAAAACTGACTTTTTATTCTATTATTGCAATAGTCCATTGCTTTAAGCATATGAAAGGAACATGAAGACATCCCTAAAAATGATGCTGAAGACATATTAAGACTTGTTCTATTAAGCCAAGAGATTTCTGTTCAATAAATACTTACTGAATAAATGAAATTAAATAATTTTCTTGAATAAAGCATGATATTGGGAGTCAACAAAATTAGATTCAAATCTAAGTTCTACCCATTAACCAGTTTTGTGATCTTGGACAGGTCAGAGTCCCTGTCTACTCATGTACAAAATGAAACATCATCTACCTGTCAAGATTGCTAGTGTAAGAATTACCAAGGTGATTCTTGATACCTGGCACAAAATAAGTCTTCAACAAATAGAAAACCCACTATAAAAACTGATGGTGCTAGATGCTGAAGAGAGGCAGTAGTAAAATAAGATTTGGTCCCTACTCTGGAAGAGAATTCTGTTGCAAATAATACCTAGATATGTATATGTAAAAACAAAGTTTAATAAAAGAGTATATAGACATATGAAGGTCTTAAAAACCAAAAACTGAGGTTTCCTGGAAAAGAAATTCTGCTTTAATACTGTAGCATGACTCCTGTTGAGTTTCTAGCCTGTCAGCCTGTCCTACAGATTTCAACTAGCCTGACCCCACAACTGGGTGAGCCGATTCCTTAAAATAAACCTCTTTATGTTATGTGGATCTTCTTGGTTCTGTTACTCTGGAGAACCCTAATTGATACAGTGGTCAGTGGAGATCTAATTTCTTCCAGTTAGTGTTACATTTCAGAAAAGTATATTGGTTTGCTTTAAGAAAGTAAATTCCAGACGAATTTGATGTTACCTAGCATGAAGTAAATATTCAACAAATAGAAACCCCACTATAAACATTCATTGTGCTTAATACTGAAAAGAAACAATAGTAAAAGAAGATCTGGTCTTATTCCAGATGAATAAAATGATCAGATTAAGGACACTTTAGATTTCCATCTTCTGACAACAAGGTCAGATTTTGCACAGGATAGAGAAGGAGCATAAAGAAGCAACTAAGGCTCAGTTTAAAACCAGACTATGAAGTAAGTCCCAAGCTTGTTCCAGGAGGTTATAGAAAGGCATTATATAAGATGGATTATGTAAGCCAAGCCGAAAAAGACAAGTATCAAATGATTTCACTCATATGTGGAGTATAAGAAGAAAGAAAGAAAAAAAAAACTGAAGGAACAAAACATCAGCAGACTCACAGAACCCAAGAATGGACTAATAGTTACCAAAGGGAAAAGGACTGGGGAAGATGGGTGGGAAGGGAGGGATAAGGGGGAAAAAGGGGCATTACGATTAGCAGATGTAATGTTGGTGGGGCACGGGGTGGGCTGTACAACTCAAAGAAGACAAGTAGTGATTCTGTAGCATCTCACTACACTGATGGACAGTGACTGTAATGGGGTTGGTGGGGGGGGACCTGATGAAGGGGGTAGTTTAATAATCATAATATTGCACATGTAGTTGTAGATTAATGATACCAAAATAAATTATAAAAAAAATAATAATAAAAAAATAAAGGATTGTTGAAGTCTCCAAAAAAAAAAAAAAGATGGATTATGAAAGGCATCCACAACATCTAAACAAGTATGATAGAAGCAGCACTTCATAAATAAAGTGATTCAAAGCTGGAGCTCAGGGAAAGCCTGATTTGCCAGTATATACCAGTGATATCTTTGTGATCCAAGAGGTACTCCTTACATAAGTAAAATATATGGGCACACTGGTATCCTGATATTATTTTGTTAACTCAGTTGGCTTTTCTCAACTTACGTCTTTTAAAAATTACTCTCCCCTGTGCCAAATTCTTAATATATTTTAGATTCTAATTACTGACCAATTTTAATACAAAGCAAGTGTAAAGTATTATGCAAAAATTCCAAAAACTGCTTCATGCTTCAGACACCTTAAATAGAACTTAAAATATCTCCCTAAATTTCCACAAAACTGCTAAGATACTTATCAATGGCAAAATGGCCCCTCTACTTCTGAAATAATTTTGCTCTAATGAAAAAAATCACAAAATGAAGACCTAGCATTGATTCACAGAATATAATTGTTAAATATTAATAATTTCACATAAATTAGTAATTTCATGATAAAGCAGATTAGTCCCAAAGTAGTTCTGATTAGACAGATCTAACTTCATATTTGTAATTAAAGTCATACCCACTTTGCCAAGGATAGTTATTTTGCAAAATTATTCTATAAAAGAAGCAAAAAGCACAAGTATATAGGCAAATCCAGATAGAACCTGTTAAGTAACATAAAGGAAACATTATCTTATCAGCCTAACAGGATGTTTCTCTTTTTTGTAACTTTGATTAATTTGTAGATAACTCCCACAAAGTATATGCGAACAAACACTTGACAGTATGACAATAAAAACTGTCACAATCATACAAATAAAACATTTGTTTTCACGCTAGAATGAATACACAATTTAAATAAGAATTTCTTACTTTAGACCATGAAAGATCAAGGAGATCAGCAGTATGTCCTTTATATTTACAAAATGGCCTTTGCCGAAATGGTGCATTTTTATCATCAGGGTCTTCATCAGCTCCACTGCATACCTATTTAGACATAAAGACAAATGTTAAAGCTAGAAAAACAAAAGCTTCATGTTCTTCCCATCCCATCTGTTCTCTCATCATTTTGTATGATGTATGACTGAAATCCTGATTCACCAAAACCAAACTCTCCTTTAGGCTGAATCTACTACTGAAATACTTCTTCACCAACTTGCCCTAAAAAACCAGGATAGTCCCTGAAAACACTGTGCTAATACAATCTTTACCTCCCTAGCAGAGGTCCCATTGTCTTTTTCTGAGCTGTTCCTTCAGGAGAGGTGGGTGCCCGCACAAGGGGGTGACTTGTGATTGGTTTAAGCTAATCAAGATGAGTTCACCCCCTTTCCCAAAGATGACTGGTTCAGGCATGGGCAGATGCTCTAATTTTCATCAATGAGGCATGAGGGAAAGGTTTTTTCTTTTTGTGGGGTGTATGTGTGTGGGGGGAGGAGGCTTCTAGAAATATTTCTTCACTCTTAAAAAGGGGCATACTAATCTTACTACACTGATGGACAGTGACTGCAATGGGGTATGGGGGCGACTTGATAGTAAGGGTGAATGTAGTAACCACATTGTTTTTCTTGTGAAACCTTCAAAAGAGTGTATATCAATGATACCTTAGTAAAAAAAGGGGGGGCATACTAAAGGGACCTTCATCTGAGCATTGTCATCTGCATATGACACCTAAGACTGTAGTAGCCATTTTACTACCATGAGTGGAACAAGCTCAAGAGAACAGATAAAGAATAGTAAACTAGGAGGATGGTAGGATCTTATGTCTCTGATGACACTACTCAGCTGCTGAATTAACCAGTCCTGGAACTGCCTTACCTCCAGACTTGCTTCCTCATTGTTAAAGCATTTTCAGTTGGATTTCTGTTATTTGAAGTCAAAAGCATCCTGACAGAAGTATGTAGAAAATAATACCATACATGTGTGCCATGCATTTAGTTTTCAACATGGTTTTTTTGTATTCATTATCTGAATGAATCCTAACAACTCTGTGAGGTAGGTATTAACTTTATAAAGACGAAGAGAGTACTGAGGCTCAAAGAGGTTAAAATAACATATTAAGGGTCACACAGTCACCTCCAAACAGCAGAACGAAAGCAGAAATACAAATCATCTAACTATAAATTCAGAGGTTGTCCCCAATGTTTTAGAGGATGCAGCATGAGCAAACATATGGAGTATTAGCTAAGCCTTGCATATTTAGCGAAAGGTAGGTAGGATGATGAGGATGGGAAAAAAGTATATGGAGATACAGTAGGGGATTAGGGTGGAAAGGTACTTTGAGACCAGATCACAAAGCACCTCGAATTTGTGGCTTAAAAGTTCAGACATTCTGAGGCCATGAAGAGCCAACACAGGTTTCTGAAAAGGAAAAAACCCATGATCTGACCAGTGCTTTATATAGAGAATGCTAGGCAGTAACGTAAAAGATGGTTTGGAGAGTGGAGACAGAAGAGCAGTCAGTAAGTTTAAGAAGAATAAGGAGGACAAGTGGCCTATAGGAATAGATAAAAACGACCACTACCTTTTGTCCAGAACTTTACAGTTCATAAAAACATCTTCATGTCTACCGTGGAGGCACAACAGCAACTGGATGCCCTGATCTTGTGCTGAGCAATCCTAACCTAGATGACTACAGCTACTTCCCTGAATTGTGCCGCCAGCCTAGTGAGCACTGCTGCAAGACATAAAACTAAACAGGCTTGCCCTCTTACATAAAGTTCAACTTTTGTTTAATAACCATTTACATTTCACTAACTCCTTAACATATTTCTTCAAGAAGTGATTCCAGATCTTTTTCCTCCTTAAACATTCATTTTCTTCTTTCTGTATGCTACATTTTTTCCCAAAAATATTAAGTAGTGGTTTTTTATTGTAACTACATGCTCAGTGTAAAGAATTCAGAAAACATAAAGGAGAAAAACTAAAACTAAAACCATGCATAATCTGCTAACATTCTCTTCAATCCTTCATTTAAAAAAATAACTGAAATCAAATTGCATGCACAATTCAGTACCTTCCTTTTTTTATACCACAAGCGCTCTCTGTATTTCACTCTTTGAAAACATTTACTAGCTGCATATGGATGTGCCATGGTTCTCCAATTTGTTGGTTATTTAGACATTAACATTTTTTTGCTAATATAAATAGGAATTCAATGAACATTCTGGAACATGAATCTTTATCTCTATTTGATTATTATTTTTTCCTAATATAAGGGATGTTACTGAGTCAAAAGGTCTATAAAACCAAGATCTTTACAGTTTATTTATTTTAATAAATGTAGGTAAGTTTATTAAAGAAAAACTTAGAAATATGAAGTATAAAGAATCAAATAAAAATGACCTAAAATCCTACCACCTAGAGATGATTAGTAATGACAATTTAGGGTATTTTCTTTAAGCTTTTTATCTTTAAACATTTGTAGATATCTTTAGTCAGAATTGGAATAATATTGTATCCAATTTTCATTCTGCCCTTTTCACTTACCACTTTATTTTGAATATTTTTAATGTCATTAAATAGACTTTGAAAACAACTGAAGGACTGCAAAGTATTCTACTGTATGGATCATACCATAGTTTTTATTTTTCAACTGCTAAAAATTTACATTGGTCAAATTTTAGCTACTATGAGAACACTAAAATGAAAAACCTTTTACTTACATCTTGGGGCATATGTGATTATTTCTTTATGACAGATTTTTTTATTTTGGTATCGTTAATCTACAATTACATGTGCAACATTATGGTTACTAAACTCATTTCATCAAGTGCCCCCCACCAACCCCATTACAGTCACTGTCCACCAGTGTAGTGAGATGCTATAGAATCACTACTTGTCTTCTCTGAGTTGTACAGTCATCCCTGTGCCTCCGCACTACATTATGTCAACTAATTGTAATGTCCCTTTTTCGCCTTTGTTCCTCCCTTCCCACCCATCTCCCCAGTCCCTTTCCCTTTGGTAACTGTTAGTCCATTCTTGGGTTCTGTGAGTCTGCTGCTGTTTTGTTCCTTCAGTTTTTTCTTTGTTCTTATACTCCACATATGAGTGAAATCATTTGATACTTGTCTTTTTCTGCCTGGCTTATTTCACTGAGCATAATACCCTCTTAGTGCCATCCATGTTGTTGCAAATGGTACGATCTGTTTTCTTCTTATGGCTGAATAATATTCCATTGTGTATATATACCACATCTTCTTTATCTATTCACCTACTGATGGACACTTAGGTTGCTTCCATTTCTTGGCTATAGTAAATAGTGCTGTGATAAACATAGGGGTGCATGTCTTTTTGAAACTGGGATGCTGCATTTTTAGGGTAAATTCCTAGGAGTGGAATTCCTGGTCAAATGGTATTTCTATTTTGAGTTTTTTGAGGAACCTCCATACTGCTTTCCACAATAGTTGAACTAATTTACATTCCCACCAGCAGTGTAGGAGGGTTCCCCTTTCCCCACATCCTCACCAACATTTGTTGTTGTTTGTCTTTTGGATGGTGGCCATCCTAACTGGTGTGAGGTGATATCCATTGTGGTTTTAATTTGCATTTCTCTGATGACTAGTGATGTGGAGCATCTTTTCATGTGCTTGTTGGCCATCTGAATTTCTTCTTTGGAGAATTGTCTGTTCAGCTCCTCTGCCCACTTTTTAATTGGCTTATTTCCTTTTTGTTTGTTGAGGTGCGTGAGCTCTTTAAATTCTTTGGATGTCAACCCCTTATTGGATATGTCATTTATGAATATATTCTCCCATACTGTAGGATGTCTTTTTGTTCTACTGATGGTATCCTTTGCTGTACAGAAGCTTTTTAGTTTGGTATAGTCCCACTTGTTCATTTTTGCTTTTGTTTCCCTTGCCCGGGGAGATATGTTCATGAAGAAGTTGCTCATGTTTATGTCCAAGAGATTTTTGCCTATATTTTTTTCTAAGAGTTTTATGGTTTCATGACTTACATTCAGGTCTTTGATCCATTTTGAGTTTACTTTTGTGTATGGGGTTAGACAGTAATCCAGTTTCATTCTCTTACATGTAGCTGTCCAGTTTTTCCAACACCAGCTGTTGAAGAGGCTGTCATTTCCCCATTGTATATCCATGGCTCCTTTATCATATATTAATTGACCATATATGCTTGGGTTTATATCTGGGCTCTCTATTCTGTTTCACTGGACTATGGGTCTGTTGTTGTGCCGGTACCAAATTGTCTTGATTACTGTGGCTTTGTAGTAGAGCTTGAAGTCAGGGAGTGTAATTCCCCCTGATTTATTCTTTTTTCTCAGGATTGCTTTGGCTATTCGGGGTCTTGTGGTTCCATATGAATTTTAGAACTATTTGCTCTGGTTCATTGAAGAATGCTGTAGGTATTTTGATAGGGATTGCATTGAATCTGTAGATTGCTTTAGGCAGTATGGCCATTTTGACAATATTAATTCTTCCTACCCAAGAGCATGGGATGAATTTCCATTTATTAGTGTCCTCTTTAATTTCTCTTAAGAGTGTCTTGTAATTTTCAGGGTATAGGTCTTTCACTTTCTTGGTTAGGTTTATTCCTAGGTATTCTATTCGTTTGGATGTGATTGTGAATGGAATTGTTTTCCTGATTTCTCTTGGTGCTAGTTCATCGTTAGTGTATAGGAATGCAAAAATTATGTCATTCTCTTTTGAAAAACCCTCCACTGGCTTCCATCTTCCTCAGAGCAAAAGTCAAAGTCCTTGCAATTGCTTACACATTATGATTGCTCCAGCCACACCTCTGTTATTTTTCTACTACTGTCCCCCTTGCTCACTAGCTTTTGCTACCTAGGCCTCAGTGATGTTTCTTGAACACACCAGAACTCCTTCCTTACAGCAGTCTCACTTGCCATTCCCTCTACCCGAAATGCTCTTCTCCTCCAGATTGCCTATGATCACTCCCTCACCCCTTCAGGTTTTGCTCAGATGACAACCTCTTGGCAAACTTTTCCTTGTCCACCTTATTTACTCCCTGTTCCCCCACTTTATCTGTTTTATTTTTTCTGTGAAATTTATCACCTTCTTACATATTGCAAAATCTACTTACTGTGTTTCTCTGGCTTCCACCACTAGAATTTTAGCTTTGAAACAACAGATATTTTTGTCTCTTTTGTTCAGTACCATTATTTTTAGTTCCTAGAACAGTGATTAACACATAGTAGGCATTCAGTAAGTATTTGTGGACTAAAGGAAGACATAGTGCCACACTTTAAGATGTCAACTAGGGTAGCATAGTGGTTAAGAGCATAAGCTCTAGAGAAAGTTCAGAGCTGGGTTCTAATTCTGGTGCTATACCTACCAACTGTGTGAAATTGCTGAGTTAATTAACACCTCTAAGCTTTCTTTTCATTATCTGTAAAACAGGGTTCTTAACAGTACCTCACAATAGTACCAGGGCTGCTGTGAGGCTAAATGAGGTAAGACACAAAATGGACTTAGCAGAGTACATGGCATATAGTAAGGGCTCATAAAATGTTAGCTGTTGTTACATCAACTGATACAGTGTAGTAAGTGCTTTTACAGAAATATGGGTGAAATACAATGGGGACAGTGAGGGACATATGAGTAATTATACAGTAGATGAAGGAATGAATGCTTCAGTGAAGAAACTTGAGTCTTAAATGAAATTGCCAGGCAAAGGGAAATAATGTGTGTAAATACATGGAATCAACAGAGGGCCTGACATTTTTGTTGGGACAACAGAGAACAACTGAGTGGCTCAGAACATAAGGTTTATGAGAGGGAAGGGTGGGAAGTAACAATGAGAGGTGAGGTCAGGCTGATCTCTGAATGACTTTGAGTCATGCTAAGGAATTTGGATTTAATTCTATAGGAAAAAAGGCCAAAAGGAGTGCTTAAACAGAAGAGTAATATGATCAGATTTATTTTATAGGAAAGTAATTCTGCTGACAAAGACTGGAATATGGGAGAACAGCTACAATGGTCCAGATAAAGGCCTGGATTATAGAAGTGGAAATGAAAGGAATGGCCGGATTCTAAATACTTTTCTGAGACTGAGCAGGCAGGATTTGATGAATGAGCAGCCTTAAAAGGGAGAGAAGGTAAAAAGCGATCAGAGTTTCTAACTCAAGAGATGGTATGGTATGGTTGTTAAACAATTAACTGACATTAAGCACACTGTCCAAAGACTGGTTATTTCAGTAAAATGGTAACTTAGTTCTCTATTGGACATATATTATTATTGATGTCTGTCTTCCCCCATGTATTGCTCTTTGGCATGGACTATTCATTTCATCTTTATAATTTCAGTGCCTAACACACTGTAGGCAATTAATATTGTTTATAGAACCAAATCTAAGCAAATGCATTATTTTTAATAAAATGCTGCATATGTACTATTTCACCAAAATTACCTCTCACTCTTTTACAGTTAACTCTCTTCATCCAGGTTTCAGATTCTAATGATCCTGAAGGGAATCGGAATATATCACCTCAAAATTTGTCCCTTTGCAAAATAAGGATTATTTTGAGTTGAAGGCGAGTGAGAAGAAACAGACACAAAAAGTCCCTGCCCTCCCCCATTCTACCTGAAGACACATGTCCTTTGTGACAGTGTCTCCCTCTCACCTCTCCATTGCCAGGGAGGATGCCAGGGAGGAATCTTATCTCTGGAGATAGCACCAGATCCACATAAACAGAACCTTATTAAATAACCCTTATCTCCCATTAATTTCCCCCAATATAGGTACCTTTCTACAATTCACCACCCTTAAAAGCCTAAACCTCTTTTCCTCTGTTTTGTCACTTCTCTGTAAACTTACTGCTCTTTGTTAAAAATGAAATAAGCCCCTAGGTCTAACCACTTCTTTGAGTCTTAACTATTTTTCTATGAAGGCCTCCACATGCATACGCAACACCCTTATTGATGATGTTCCCCTAATCAAGCACACCAAACATAAATTTACCCAAGAAAAGTATTGATATCTAAGTAAACAGCATACTCAAGACTTCTAGTGTCAAGAAGAAAAATTTTTAACATAATGGAGCATACTAAGCATGCCCCTTTTCCTTCCTTACATTTATTGAACTATTTTTGGACATCAATAGAAACTGCTAACAGCCTGAATTCTAGGCTTGGCATGACCAATGACTAGGTGAGTGATCCTGGTGTGTCATTCTGTATGCCCAATGTACCTTAGGTACTTTTATTCATTCTGTTTTACATGGATGCTGAGAAGACTAGAGTGAGAATGTAGTTCAAGAGATAAATATATCACTATTATGAGAAAAAAGAAAAAAAGAACACATCAGGAAAATGAATCCTACTGTTCTTACCATGCCCCACTGCAGCTAGCACTATGTTCAGAGATAATACCAGATACTAAACTCCAAAGGCCTACGAAATAGAGGCCACTTATAACTTTTCCCAACAGAATGACTGAAGTGAAAGAAACCCCAAACGATCTTTTCCTGAAAACAGATATAAGTGGTATCAACTACTCCCAAAAACAAGCTCATATTCCATGGAGTCACTTCTTTTTGTGTCAAAGAATTACTATGTCCCTCATTTAAAAGGCCTTGTATTCCAACAAGATTGGGAGTTAAGGCAGGTAGTAGGTTTGTTTGTTTTGGTGGTGGTTGGGGCAGAGTGGTAGATGGAAGTAGTTAAGAATCTGTAAGATTGCTGAAATAAGCATAATACAAGATGGTATAAAGAGTCCCTGTTTTTAAGAGTAATCAATGCCTGGAAACTTTACAGGGAATTAAACTAATAAAAGCAAACCTTTTCTTCTAAAGCTGTTAAAAATTTCACTGCTATACTAGTCAGTGAAGACTTTGTAGAGGAAATGTGCCTTGAAGACTGGGCAAGCTTTGAATAGAAAGGAGGGAGATTGCGGACATCCAGATAAGGGAAACTGAAATAAAGTAAAGAAAGAGGAATTCAACACTGATTCAGGCCTACCACAGTCAGGCATGGGGTTAGGTTCCAAGGATACAAAGATCTGTGAAGCACAGGTCTTTCCTTTAAATGAGCCCAGAGCCTTGCCAGTCAGACAAACTGCCAAGAAAGACATGTGGTAATATCAGTGTCAAAGTACATATGACATACTATCAGAACACAAATGAAGGACAATTATGCCTGCTTGATTCAGGGAAAATAATAAGGGAAGGTATTTGAGCTGAATCTGGAAGGATGAATAGGGCTTTGCACTGTAAGGAAAGGGCACACATAGGGCAGTCCCGGCAAAGCCAATGGCATATGGACAAAGACATAAAAGCGAACGAATGTTTAGGGCGTAGACCTCTATCCAGCATGGCAAGTAAGATGCACAGGCACTAGGCAATTAGTAACTGAGTCAAAAAGGTAAGATGAAGCAATATTAGTAGGAAGGACCATATTCTGTAGGTGACAAGGAGCCATCAGGAGATTTTAAAACACAAAATAGCACAGTTAGATCTGTATTTTGGAAAAATATAGCTGATGGCAGTATAGAACATGAATTATATAGAGACCATAGATGGGAAAACTAATTAGAAAGCTTCAGCAAACATTTAAATGAGTGGCAAGGTTCTAGATGATATGAGTGACAATGGGGGGTTGGGGGAAAGATTCCATTGGCAGTTGTATGTGCAAGTAGAGTGGACAGGAATTTGTAGCTAATCTGATATGTGGGTAAGGAAGAGAAAGTAAGAGAGTGTTTCTGACTGAGTTAAAAAGATATGGACACTGATGCCATTAAAGAAATTTCAAAAGAGGAGACAGAGCTGTGGGTAAGTAATAAAAATATTTCTGTAAGTGACTATTAACATTTAGCCAGTTACTCAAGCCACACACTTGGGAATCATCCTAGGCTACTCCTGAACCACCCCAGCTAGCCAGTCACCACGTGCTAGAGATCCCACTTCTTTTATATCTCTTCAGTTCATCTTCATGGTTTCCAGAGCCACTGCTATCACCCTTTGTAATAATCTAAGTACCCATTTCTCTGCTGGGTTAATAGCCTCTTAAGTGGTCTCCCTGTCTCTAGGCTGGAGCCCACATCCAATCTATCCTTAAGAGTACTACCAGAATGGTCTTTCTAAAAATCTGAACATTTAATTAAGCTCCTGATTGAAATCCTTCAAAGAAGGATTCTCCAGAAGCTTGCAGGATGAAGTTCAAATGCCTTGGCTTAAAACACAAAAGGCCTTTTAAAATCCCAATCCTGCCTACCTCTCCTACAGCTCTCATACATGCACCCTTTGCTCCAGCCACATGGAATTTCTTATAGTACCTATAACATGCCATGCTGTTTCAGCCTCCATGCCTTTGCATTTGCTATTAGCTCTGATATGCCCCTTCTTTCCTTCTCTCATACAGTTAACTCCTAGCTCATACATCAAAGCCTTCAGGAAGCTTTTCCTGACACCCTGATTCATA
The DNA here is from genome assembly GCA_029783875.1 of Phataginus tricuspis. Lineage (NCBI taxonomy): Eukaryota > Metazoa > Chordata > Mammalia > Pholidota > Manidae > Phataginus > Phataginus tricuspis. The sequence continues at coordinate 98,747,896 of JAQQAC010016209.1, read as the reverse complement.
AGGCTAACTCCTATACTTGTGTAGTACCTTCTGTTGAATATTACCATCCAATATTGTAATTGTGGATATATCTATTTCACTAGTCAGCAAGGTCCCTGAGGCCAGAAAATATGTCTCTCATGATTCTGCAGTCTAGCAGTGTTTGGCACATGTAACAGGCTCTCAAAAAATATTTGATGAGGGAGTTCAGTTTTAGAGCTATTAACTGATGTGCTTGAAGAACATGTAGGTGGAGAGATCCTATATATATTGTTGTATGAAAAGAGCAGCATGCACAATAGGATCTCATTTTTGTTTACAAAACATAAAGCTATTAAAAGGAAGTAAGAATTATGGAGTTAAAGCCAGTTCAAGACTAGAGGCAGTGAGTGATGTCTACTGAGAATGCCCAAGGACAGAACCCTGAGAAACAGCAACATTTAAGGGGGGTGAAGTGGAGGACACAACAGGGATATAGGAAGAGAACAAGGGAAAACAGAACCATGGAAAACTGAGACGTGTTTAGAGTAGGGAAAAATTAGTGACAAATACTACAGAGCCAATGAAATCCCAGGAAAATACTGTTGAGCAAGTGGACATTTTAAGATCTCTTTTACATCACCTTTGCCTACCTCAATACACTAAAAGCAGAGGGGACAGCTTAGAATATTTTGAATTCTGCTTTTTTAGGTTTAAAACTGGCTATATAACCTTCTATCTCTGAGACCAAATGAAAATTAAGCTATTTTAAATTACCTAAAACTATCATAAAGCATTTATTAAACCTAAAAGATGGAAAAATTAAAATATTTCAGGATCTTTTTTCTTTAATTACCTCTTCAGGTATCTACAGATTTAATAAAAAAAATCAAACATGGATTTGAGGAGAGGGAATTTTGTTTTAAGTTTACATGAGTAATTTGGTAGCTTGAGTAATTTTATTCATTGTCTGACATCCTTTAAACCCCCAAAATTTTCATTTACCAATTTTAATAGAAGAAACTCTTGTTTCCAATGCATCTTTATTTTAATTAAGTGCTTTCATGCAACTGTAATTTCTGATAAAGAACTTTATGGTAAACAAATCACACAGTATTTAATAATATTAACCATAAAATAATGAACATACCCCTGTATCTGTATCAGATTTTGATGAGCTTAGACTTTCCTGAGAAGGTGACGGGGACACACGTCCTAAAAACAACATAATAATTTTAACAAAAAGCATGCACACATGTGCACACAAACAAAACACCTATCAGAAATAACAACACAGTAATACCTAATTAATAGTTATAGAATTTAACATTCTAGAAAAACACATTTTTCTACCAAGAAGCAAAGCCTTAACTCTTTAGGCAGCAAATATTTGTTTTTATCATTTTCATATAAAGTCTTTGTAAAATGGCTTCACCATTTTCCCAATTTAATAAAATATTGTTAAATCCTCATTTTCACAATGAATACAATTCTTGTTAATCATAACACTAGCAAGATGAACATTAAGGGGCCAAAAGGCTCTGGGCTGGGGTAAGTCTCAAGGACCACTGAAAACAGTCTTTCTGTTGCAGGCAGGGCAATAAAAGAAACAGTTTAAACTTCTGTCAACTCATTATAATCTTTGGTTATGTATTATAACATAATGCAAGCAACACCCACAAGACTACTAAAGTGTACAGGGCCTTGCTTGCCAGTTTAGTGTTATCTCCCTAGATTTCTGTTCCTCAAATTGATGCTTTGGTTATATATACGCCTCCCCGTGGCCGCCTCTAATTCTCCTTTCCCCCATCCTTTAATTTCTTGTTTTCAGCCTTGGTTTATTAAGAGTGGTTTTGTGGAAAAGATTTATTGCAGTTAAATAATGACAAAAAAAGAATCCCATAAACTTAAAGCTATTTACATCAGTTCTACATATGTTCCTGATAACTTACCATGACACAGAAATATTTTACATAGTTGTAATGAGTGTGTACATACATCATCTTTTGAGGGTTCTCTTTTTCCATTTAACCGAATTTTCATATACCCTTCTATGTATTGACAATTCACATTTACTTTCCATGGCTACATTTCCTTAATCACATTTTGCTTACTCTCATTCACTCTTTTTCTACATTAATCATATTATTTTATTTTAACCTAGGATAGAACTGAAGGTTGCCAGGGGAAAAAAAATAACTTTGTTCTCTATAGTTGATGAGATTAACTCTGCACTACACCTGAAAAGGGATAAATTCAAAAGCTTTGTGGTAGCTTTTCCCACTGGGTTTAGATGTTTTTGCTGCTGACTTCTCTTTCTTTTAGGTTTATGGCAATTATGGAAAGTACTGGTTGTTGCAAATGATTGCCAGATAAGAGAGAATTTACTATACCTGAAATGAAAAAATTCCAGATGTTTCTAGATTTTAAAAGTCCACAAATAAATGAAAAATACCTTCAGTGTTGTACTTCATTCGCATATTGTTGAAATAGTCAAAAGCATTTTTTAAAACCCATATTCTCACTACGTTGTCTTGTCCAGCTGAGGCAAGTAATCGGCCACAGTGAGAAAATTTCATGGTCCAAACAGCTCCCTTTGAAAACAAAAGAAGGTTCAAAGTTAATCACTTTGAAAGTTGAGACATAATTTTTAAGCCAAAGTAAAAAATTATGCCAAATTATACATATTAAAATAATGCTCACATTACTAACACCACGTAAGACCAACAGTCCAAAGGTGCCATTTCACTGCAAAGAGGAAATTTTAGAAGAATGGTGGGATAAGATAGTTGCAGTATGCCATAATCTAAATGAACAATTTTAAGACCCCAGATCTTGTTTCTATATTAATGGAAATGGGAGTTCTGAGGTGGCCAGAAATCTTTATTTGAAAGGCACAAATCCTATTTTAGGATCAGTCTCCTAGTTGAATATAAGAGGAGCTGATAGAACACAGCGGAGCCTTCAGCATAGCACTGACAACTCCTGACCAGGGCTGAGGAAAGTGTAAGGCGCATCTTAGCAGGGACTTGCAGGGCACTGGGCATTTAGAAGTGTTGAAATGGTGTGGTCTCTTCCTGTTTTTCTCTCCAGAAACAAGGCTTCATAGTATAAGGCTAAGAATTCGCAGACAGATACTGAGAACAGTAGGGAAGTCTGTGTGTGTGTTGTGGGCATACTAAAGAATGGGAACCCTTAAATTGGAATAGCCAACTTGTATTACAACAAATACTGTTATAACTACTATTATAACACACATCTATGCAGATCAAAAAGATTATCCATGTTAGAGGCCACAGCTCATTTACTGGAAGAACATTCATTTATACAAAGTATATTAAGAAATTTGTCATTTGGAGCATACTACAATGAGATTTTACTTAAAACTGGAAATAATGAAAGAGAATTAGTACAGTATAAGCAAATAGATTTTTGAAGGAAGATACTATAATCAACTCACACATCTTACGTGCAGATTCTAAGCACCAAAATTAAAATTCCAATCTGGCTGCCATCTGATAGGTTAACAAATGCTTCCTTCCAGTTAAGACCAACTTTTAAATTTAATATTTAAACATATAATAGATTCCCTGATCAAGGACTCACAGCATTATTTATCCAGTGCTGAGTTTATTACTGACTTCTCTGCCTTCCTAGATTTTTCAGGGGTAAATACGATATAATTTGTGCAGTTTATATCTACTTTGGTACATTTCTTTTTATTAAGGTATTGTTGATATGCAATCTTATGAACATTTCACATGAGCAACACTGTGGTTACAATATTCCCCCCTATTATTAAGTCCCCACCACATACTCCAATACAGTCACTGTCCATCAGCATAGTAAGATGCTATAGAGTCACCACTTCTCTGTGCTATACTTCCTTCCCTGTGCCCCCCCTATATTATGTGCGCTAATCATAATGCCCCTTAATCCCTTTATCCCTCCCTCCCACTGACCCTCCCCATCCCCTTCCCCTTTGGTAACTGCTAGTCCATTCTTGGGTTCTGTGAGTCTACGGCTGTTTTGTTCCTTCAGTTTTTGCTTTTGAAATACTCCACAGATGAGTGAAATAATTGTTACTTGTCTTTCTCCGCCTGGCTTATTTCACTGAAAATAATACACTCTAAGCTCCAAGTTGTCGCAAATGGTAGGATTTGTTTTCTTCTTATGGATGAATAATATTCCACTGTGTATATGTACCACCTCTTCTTTATCCATTCATCTACTGATGGACACTTAGGTTGCTTCCATGTCTTGGCTATTGTAAACAGTGCTGAGATAAACATAGGGGTGCATATGTCTTTTTGTATCTGTGATCCTGATTTCTTAGGGTAAATTCCTAGGAGTGGAATTCCTGGGTCAAATGGTATTTCTATTTTTAGATTTTTGAGGAACCACCATATTGCTTTCCACAATGGTTGAACTAATTTACGGTCCCACCAGCAGTGTAGGAGGGTTCCCCTTTCTCCACATCCGTGCCAGCATTTGTTGTTCTTAGTGTTTTTGATGCTGGCCATCCTAACTGATGTGAGGTGATATCTCATTGTGGTTTAATTTTTTTTTTTCACAATTTATTTTATTTTAGTATCATTAACCTACAATTACATGAGCAATATTGTGATGATTAAACTACCCCCTTCATCAGGTCCCCCCCCACCAACCCTATTACAGTCACTGTCCATCAGTGTAGTGA
>JAQQAC010016209.1:98701742-98738239 GCA_029783875.1 Phataginus tricuspis | reverse complement strand
TCAGGGATATTGGTCTGTAATTTTCTTTTTTAGTGAGGTCTTTGCCCGGTTTTGGTATTAGAGTGATGCTGGCTTCATAGAAAGAGTTTGGAAGTATTCCCTCCTCTTCTATTTTTTGAAAAGCTTTAAGGAGAATGGGTGTTATTTCTTCTCTATATGTCTGGTAGAATTCAGAGGTGAATCCATCAGGTCCAGGGTTTTGTTCTTGGCTAGTTTTTTGATTACCGATTCAATTTCGTTGCTGGTGATTGGTCTGTTTAGTTTTTCTGTTTCCTGCTTGGTGAGTCTTGGAAGGCTGTATTTTTCTAAGAAGTTGTCCATTTCTTCTAGGTTTTCCAGCTTGTTGGCATATAGATGCTCGTAATATTCTCTTATAATTCTTTGTATTTCTGTGGGGTCCGTCATTATTTTTCCTTTCTCATTTGTGATTCTGTTTATGTGTGTAGATTCTCTTTTTCTCTTAATGAGTCTGGCTAGGGGTTTATCTATTTTGTTTATTTTTTCTCTGATCCTTATTATGTCTCTCCTTCTGGTAACTTTGGGCCTCCTTTGTTCTTCTTTTTCCAATTTCAATAATTGTGATCTTAGACTGTTCATTTGGGAATGTTCTTTCTTCTTTAAATGGGCCTGGATTGCAATGTACTTTCCTCTTAAGACTGCCTTCGCTGCGTCCCACAGAAATTGTGGCTTTGTGTTGTTGTTGTCATTAGTCTCCATATATTCTTTGATTTCTGTTTTGATTTGGTCATTTACCCATTGATTCATTAGGAGAATGTTGTTAAGTCTCCATGTATTTGTGAGCCTTTTTGATTTCTTTCTGAAATTTATTTCTAGTTTTATACCTTTATGATCTGAGAAGTTGGTTGGTAAGATTTCAATATTTTTGAATTTACTGAGGTTCTTTTTGTGGCCTAGAATGTGGTCTATTCTGGAAAATGTTCCATGTGCACTTGAGAAGAATGTGTATCCTGCTGCTTTTGGGTGCAGAGTTCTGTAGATATCTGTTAGGTCCATCTGTTCTAGTGTGTTGTTCACTGCCTCTGTGTCTTTACTTATCTTCTGCCTGGTTGATCTATCCTTTGGAGTGAGTGGCGTGTTAAAGTCTCCTAGAATAATTGCATTGCTGTCTATTTCCTCCTTCACTTCTGTTAGTATTTGTTTCACATATGCTGATGCTCCTGTGTTGGGTGCATATATATTTATAATGGTTATATCTTCTTGTTGGACTGACCCCTTTATCATTATGTAGTGTCCGTCTTTATCTCTTGCTATTTTCTTCATTTTGAAGTCTATTTTATCTGATACAAGTACTGCAACACCTGCTTTTTTCTCTTTGTTGTTTGCTTGAAATATTTTTTTCTATCCCTACACTTTTAGTCTGTGTATATCTTTGGGTTTGAGGTGAGTCTCTTGTAAGCAGCATATAGATGGGTCTTGCTTTTTTATCCACTCTGTTACTCTGTGTCTTTTGATTGGTGCATTCAGTCCATTTACATTTAGGGTGATTATTGATAGATATGTATTTTTGCCATTGCAGGCTTTAGAATCGTGGTTACCAAAGGTTCAAGGGTTGCTTCTTTACTATCTGAGAATCTAACTTAACTTTCTTGTTAAGTTATTGTGCATGCCGTCTGATGTTTCTTTATCTCTCCCTTCCTATTCTTACTCCTCCTTTCTTTATATATTAGGTGTTTTATTCTTTGCCTTTAGTTGGTATTTGGATGGTCTGCTTTCTTTGCTATGCTTTTATTTTCTCTGGTGACATCTTTTTAGCCTTAGGGGTGTTTCCCTGTAGCGCAGTCCGTTTAAGATATCCTGTAGTGGTGGTTTATGGGAGGCAAACTCTCTCAACTTTCTTTTGTCTTGAAATTGTTTAATCCCTCCGTCATATTTAAATGATAATCGTGCTGGATACAGTATTCTTGGTTCGAGGCCCTTCTGTTTCATTACGTTAAATATATCATGCCATTCTCTTCTGGCCTGTAACGTTTCTGTTGAGAAGTCTGATGACAGTCTGATGGGTTTTCCTTTGTAGGTGATCTTTTTTCTCTCTCTAGCTGCTTTTAATACTCTGTCCTTATCTTTGATCTTTGCCATCTTGATTATTATGTGTCTTGGTGTTGTCTTCTTTGGGTCCCTTGTGTTGGGAGATCTGTGGGCTTCTGTGGACTGTGAGACTATTTCCTTCCCCAGCGTGGGGAAGTTTTCAGCAATTATTTCTTCAAAGACACTTTCTATCCCTTTTTCTCTCTCTTCTTCCTCTGGTACTCCTATAATGCGAATATTGCTCCATTTCGATTGGTCACACAGTTCTCTTAAGATTCTTTCATTCTTAGAGATCCTTTTATCTCTCTCTGCCTCAGCTTCTTTGTATTCCTGTTCCCTGTCTTGTAATTCCTTGATCGTGTCTTGAACCTGATTCAATCTGCTTTTGAGCCCGTCGATGGCTTGTCTCATTTCTGCATTGTCTTTCCTCACTTCTCTCACTTCCTCCCTCAGCTCTTGCACATTTTTCTGTAGATCCGTCAGCATGGCTATGACTTTTATTCTGAATTCTTTTTCAGGAAGACTGTGCATATCTATTCCTTCAGCTTCTTTCTCTGGGGTGGTGTTTGTCTGAAGCTTTGTCTGTATCATATTCTTCTGTCTTCTCATGACTATAGAATTGGTAGTTGGTAGCAAGGAGAGATAAGAAAGGAGAGAAAAGAAAAAAAAAGAAATTTCTACTAATAATAAAAATGTAAAAGGATAGAGAGAAGAAGGAAAAGAAAAGAAAGAAAAAGAAGCAGCAACACGTAAAAGAAAACAGCAACAACAACAACAACAACAACAAAAAACAAAAAACAAAAAACAAAAAAACACCAATACGCCCACCGGGGGTGGTTTCTGTGTGAATGCTGTAGGTGGTGCTGTTGCTCCACTATTCCAGAGCCGTGGCCACGTCGCTCCACACAGCCCTTTAAAGCTGTGGCCGGGGTGAGAGTGAATGGGAGGCTGTTGAAAAAGAGGGAAAGAAAAAAAGGAAAAGACAGGGGAGAAAAAACAATAACAACAACAACAAAAAAAGCCACTGAGAGTGGGTTCCGCGCAAGTGCTCTAGGTGGCGCTGTTGCTCCACTATTCCAGCGCCACTCTATAGTTCTGGCTGGGTTGGGACCGAATGGGAAGCTGTTGATCTCTGTGGGGGTCTCAATGGCAGGCACCCTTTCCCAGTCGCCAGCCAAGGGGTCCAAAGCTCCCCAGGATTCCCAGCATGCTGGGCTCAGTTTGCGGGGCTATCCAGCCCCTCTACTGAGCTCCTGCCTCTTTAAGACCGCTGAGGTAGATCGCGCGCTTTTCTTCCCTTTTTTTTTCCTTTCTCTTTCCTTCCCAGAGCCTGCCGCGGGCAACTTGCACGTTCCGGGCTGGGACCCTGTGCCCTCTGTCTCTCCTATCTCCGCTACACCACAGGCTGTGTGTCGGTGCTCCCGGTGCAGACTTCCACTCCCTCCCGGCTCTGAATCCTCTCCTCCCACTGGAGCGTTGGGGGAGAGGAGCGCTTGGTCCGCTGGGTCGTGGCTCCGTACCTTAACCGCCTTGCCGGGACTCCCGCCGGAGTGCTGGGGTGGAGGGGTGCTCTGGTCTTGCTGGATCACGTTTCCGTCCTGCCTCGCTGGGTGCCGAGTCCTCTGTCCGGACTGTCTGGCCGCCGGAGCTCTGGGTGGGGAGCGCTCGGTCCCACCGGGTCGCTGCTCTGTATCCCTTCCGCCTCACCGGCTGCCAAATTCTCACTGGTGTAGCTGAACACTGTGCACTTTCCTGTGTATTCTGGTCTCTCTTTTAGGGTAGATTTATTTGCTGTATTTTCGTGAATAAATATAATGTTGGGAGGAATTTTTCTGCTGGTCCGTTCACGTCGCCATCTTCCCAGAAGTCCTCTCATTGTGGTTTTAATTTGAATTTCTCTGATGATTAGTGATGTGGAGCATCTTTTCATGTGCCTGTTGGCCATCTGAATTTCTTCTTTAGAGATGTGTCTGTCCAGATCCTCTGCCCTTTTTTTTTAATTGGATTATTTGAATTCTGTTTGTTGAGGTGCGTGAGCTCTTTGTATATTTCAGATGTCAACCCCTTATCAGATATGTCATTTGTGAATATATTCTCCCATACTGTACGATGCCTTTTCGTTCTACTGATGATGTCCTTGGCTGTGCAGAAGCTTTTTAGTTTGATATAGTCCCACTTGTTAATTTTTTACTTTTGTTTCCCTTGTCCAGGGAGATATATTCATGAAGAAGTTGCTCATATTTATGTCCAAGAGATTTTTGCCTATGTTTTCTTGTAAGAGTTTTATGGTTTCATGACTTACATTCAGGTCTTTGATCCATTTTGAGTTTACTTTTGTGTATGGAGTTAGACAGTAATCCAGTTTCATTCTCTTACATGTAGCTGTCCAGTTTTTCCAACACCAGCTGTTGAAGAGGCTCTCATTTCCTCATTGTATATCCATGGCTTCTTTATCGTATATTAATTGATCACATATGCTTGGTTTAATATCTGGACTCTCTATTCTGTTCCACTGGTCTGTGGGTCTGTTCTTGTGCCAGTACCAAATTGTCTTGATTACTGTGGCTTTGTATTAGAGCTTGAAGTTGGGAAGCGAGATCCTCCCTGCTTTATTCTTCCTTCTCAGGATTGTTTTGGCTATTCGGGGTCTTTTGTGGTTCCACATGAACTTTAGAACGATTTGTTCCAGTTCTTTGAAGAATGCAATGCTGTCGGTATTTTGATAGGGATTGCATTGAATCTGTATGTTTCTTTAGGCAGTATGGCCATTTTTACAATATTAATTCTTCCTACCCAAGAGCATGGGATGAATTTCCATTTGTTAGTGTCCTCTTTAATTTCTCTTAATAGTGTCTTGTAGTTTTCAGGGTATAGGTCTTTCACTTCCTTGGTTAGGTTTACTCCTAGGAATTTTATTCTTTTTGATGCAATTTTCCTGATTTCTCTTTTTGCTAGTTCATTGTTAGTGTTTAGGAATGCAACAGATTTCTGTGTATTAATTTTGTATCCTGCAACTTTGCTGAATTCAGATAGTAGTTCTAGTAGTTTAGGAGTGGATTCTTTAGGGTTTTTTATGTACAATATCATGTCATCTGCCAACAGGGACAGGTTAACTTCTTCCTTGCCAAACTGGAAGCCTTTTATTTCTTTGTGCTGTCTGATTGCTGTGGCTAGGACCTCCAGTACTATGTTTAATGGACGTGGGGAGAGTGGGCATCCTTGTCTTGTTCCTGATCTTAAAGGAAAGGCTTTCAGCTTCTCGCTGTTAAGTATAATGTTGGCTGTGGGTTTGTCATATATGGCCTTTATTATTTTGAGGTACTTGCCCTCTATACCCATTTTGTTAACAGTTTTTATCATGAATGGGTGTTGAATTTTGTCAAAGGTTTTTCTGCATCTATGGAGAAGATCATGTGATTTTTCTCCTTTTTATTGATGTAGTGGATGATTAATAGATTTTCAAATATTGTCCTTGCATTTCTGGAATGAATTCCATTTGATCATGATGTATTATCTTTTTGATGTATTTTGAATTCTGTTTGCTAATATCTTGTGAGTATTATTGCACCTATGTTCATCAGGAATATTGGTCTGTAATTTTCTTTTTTCGTGGTGTTTTTGCCTGGTTTTGGTACTTAGTGATGCTGGCTTCATAGAATAGGTTTGGAAGTATTCCCTCCTAGTTTTTGGAAAACTTTAAGGAGGATGGGTATTAGGTCTTCTCTAAATGTCTGGTAAAATTCAGCGGTTAAGCTATCTGGTCCGGGGGTTTTGTTCTTAGGTAGTTTTTTCATTACCGATTCAATTTCATTACTGGTAATTGGTCTGTTTAGATTTTCTGTTTCTTCCTGGGTCAGTCTTGGAAGGGTGTATTTTTTTAGAAAGTTGTCCATTTCTTCTAGTTTATCCAATTTGTTAGCATGTAATTTTTCATAGTATTCTCTAATAATTCTTTGTATTTCTATGGTGTCCATAGTGATTTTTCCTTTGTCATTTTTGATTCTGTTTATGTGTGTAGACTCTTTTTTTGTCTTGATAAGTGTGGCTAGGGATTTGTCTATTTTTAAAATTTTCTCAATGAACCAGCTCTTGGTTTCATTAATTCTATTTTTTTATTATTTGTCTATTTTATTTCTTTTCTTATCTTTATTATGTCCCTCTTTCTACTGACTTTGGCCCTTATTTGTTTCTCTGTTTTCAGTTTTATTAATTGTGAATTTAGACTGTTCATTTGGGATTGTTCTTCCTACTTTAAATAGGCCTGGATTGCTATATACTTTCCTCTTAGAACTGCCTTTGCCCCAGAGAACTTGGGGCCGTTGTGCTGTTGTTTTCACTTGTCTCCATATATTGTTTGATCTTTGTTTTAATTTGGCTGTTGACCAACTGATTATTTAAGAGCATGTTGTTAAGTCTCCATGTGTTTATCAGCCTTTTTGTTTTCTTTGTTCAATTTATTTCTAGTTTCATAACATTGTGATCTGAGAATTTGGTTGGTACAATTTCAATCTTTTTGAATTTGGTGAGGCTTTTTTTGTGGCCTAGTATGTGATCTACTCTGGAAAATATTCCATATGCACTTGAGAAGAATGTGTACCCTGTTGCTTTTGAGTGGAGTGTTCTGTAGATGTCTGTTAGGTCCATCTGTTCTAATGTGTTGTTTAGTGCCTCTGTGTCCTTACTTATTTTCTGTCTGGTTGATCTGTCCTTTGGAGTGAGTGGTGTGTTGAAGTCTCCTAAAATGAATGCATTGCATTCTATTTCCCCCTTTAATTCTGTTAGTATTTGTTTCACATATGTGGGTGCTCCTGTGTTGGTTTCATAGATATTTCTAATGGTTATATCTTCTTTTAGGACTGGCCCCTTTATCATTATGTAATGTCTTTCTTTGTCTCTTTTGACTTTCTTTGTTTTGAAGTCTATTTTATCTGATACCACTATTACAACTCCTGCTTTTTTCTCCCTATTGTTTGCATGAAATATCTTTTTCCATGCCTTCACTTTTAGTCTGTGTATGTCCTTGAGTCTCTGCCAGGCAGTGTATATATGGGTTTTGCTTTTTTATCCATTGTGTAACTGTGTGTCTTTTGATTGGTGCATTCAGTCCACTTACATTTAGGGTGATTATGGATAGATATGTACTTATTGCTATCGCAGGCTTTGTATTCATGGTTACCAAAGGTTCAAGGGCAGCTGCTTTACTATCTAATAGTCTAACTTAACTTGTTTGTTATGCTATTATAAACCAAATCTGAAGATATTTCTTTTTCTCCCTTCTTTTTCTTCCTCCTCCATTCTTTTTATATGTTAGGTGTCATATTCTGTACTCTTTGTGTATCCCCTGACTGACTTTGCAGGTAGCTGATTTAATTTTGCATTTGGTTAGTAATTAATTGGTTTACTGCATTTACTGTGGTTTTATTTTCTCTGGTGACAGCTATTTAGCCTTAGGAGCACTTCCATCTAGAGCAGTCCCTTTAAAATACACTGTAGAGATTGTTTGTGGGATGTAAATTCCCTCACCTTTTGCTTATCTGGAAATTGTTTAATCCCTCCTTCAAATTTAAATGATCATCTCACTGGGTAGAGTATTTTTGGTTCGAGGCCCTTCTGCTTCATTGCATTGAATACATCATGCCACTCCCTTTTGGCCTGTAAGGTTTCTGCTGAGAAGTCTGATGATAGCCTGATGGGTTTTCTTTTGCAGGTGATCTTTTTTCTCTCTCTGGCTGCTTTTAATACTCTGTCCTTGTCCTTGATCTTTGCCATTTTAATTATTACATGTTTGGTGTTGTCTTCCTTGGGTCCCTTTTGTTGGGAGATCTGTGCACTTCCATGGCCTGAGAAACTATTTCCTTCCCCAGGCTGGGGAAGTTTTCAGCAATTATTTCTTCAAAGACATTTCTATCCCCTTTTCTCTCTCCTCTTCTTCTGGTACCCCTATAATGCAAATATTGTTCTTTTTGGATTGGTCACACTGTTCTCTTAATATTCTTTCATTCCTAGAGATCCTTTTTTCTCTCTCTGCCTAAGCTTCTTTGTATTCCTGTTCTCTAATTTCTATTCCATCTACTGCCTTCTCTACCTTATCTAATCTGCTTTTAAATCCCTCCATTTTGTTTTATTTCAGCTACTCTATTTTTTAAGGTGTCTATCTCCCTCCAAAATTCATTCCTTTGCTCTTGAATATTTTTCTGTAGCTCCATTAGCATGCTTATGACTTTTATTTTGAAAATTTTTTTCAGAAAGATTGGTGATTTCAGTTTAACTGAGTCCTCTTTCTGGTGGTTGAAGGATTTTGGACTGAACAAGGTTCTTCTGCCTTTTCATAATCCTATTGGATATTGAGAAATATTAAATTTGTGTAGGTTTCACCCTGTAGTACCCAGAAGCTCTGCTCTTTGGAGCTGTCTAGTACCGGGAGCAATGGCAGTGGTCACAGGTAAGCCGTGCTGGTATCTACCCTAATGAGCAAGCTCTTTCCTGCTTTGCAGTCACAGTGCCTGCCTGTGCTGTCAGGGCTAGTGAGCCTCATGCAGGGAACAGACTCTGTGTTAGTCCCCTAAGCTACCATGGGCGGGGCTGCCCTCCGGGTGGCCTGGAGTGACCGTGGGGGTCGCAGGTGTGTGGTGCTGGTGCCTCCTGGTAGGACAGAGCCCTTTCCTGCTTCTCGTCTGCAGAGTCTGCCTCTGCTGTCAGGATCAGTGAGCTGCAAGCAGGGAGCAGCCTCTGTGTTAATCCCCTAAGCTTCTGTAGGCGGGGCTGCCCTCCTGCTGGCCTGGGGCGATGGAGTGGGGTTTGCAGGTGAGCAGCTGTGGTGCGTGTCAGGAGGACAGAGTCCTTTCCTGTTTCCCTGATGCAGTGCCTGCCTCTGCTCTCAGGGTGAGTGAGCCGTGTGCAGGGAGAAGCCTCTGTGTTAATCCCCTAAACTGCCATAGGCGGGGCAGCCCTATGGCTGGCCTGGAGCGATGGTGGTGGTTGCAGGCAAGTAGCGCTGGTGCCTGCCAGAAGAACAAAGCCCATTCCTGCTTCCTGGCTACAGTGCCTGCCTCCACTTTCAGGGCCAGTGAGCCACCCGCAGGGAGCAACCTCTGCATTAAGCCATGTAGTTGCTGTTGACAGGGCTGCCCTATGGCTTGTCTACAGTGATGGTGAGGGCAATGGGTTTGCGTGCAGGTACTGGCGGGGAGGAAGGAGCTGCAGGCTGCTTATTGCAGCCTCAGGGCTGTGTTGCCAGGCAGGGGGATGGAAGAACTGAACTTCCTGAAAGTTCCCAACCTGGGTTGAGTGTGCTAGGACGATTTTGTCCACCCATTCCTTCTCCTGAATCCTTACCCCTTTAGCAGCCCTCTCACTGTTGGGAAGTCTTTCAAAGTGTCTGCCTTTCTTTTGTTCCAGAGCAGCCAGTTGTTGGAATCTGTTCACCACATGTAGCTGTAGTCCCAGTCACTGACTTTGGTTTTCAACCCCTCTAATCTCTGGAGCACCATGCAATGTGGGTTGTGCTACCAGAGTAGATTTCTAGAGCTGGGTATTTAGCAGTCCTGGGCTTCTACTCCCTCCCGGCTCTGATTCTCTTCCTCCCTCTAGTGAGCTGGGGTGGGGGGAGTGCAGGTCCTGCTGGGTCATGGCTTTATTACTTTATCCTTTTCTGTGAGATGTTGTCTTTTCCCAGATGTAGTCTGGCTGGTGCAATGTTATTTCTGGTCACTCTTTTAGGAATAGTTGTATTTGCTGTATTTTCATATTATATGTGGTTTTGGGACGAGATTTCTGCCTCACTTCTCATGCCGCCATCTTTTTTTCCCCCTACTTTGGTACATTTAACTCTGATTGAGAACTTGTAGCTCTACCTCTCTCCTTGTTTTAGCTTTCACTTTATAAAATATATTGAGTTTCTGGAATACTTGTGTAAATTATTTAAAATATACTAGGGAAAATTTTAAATATTTTTCAAATAGACTCTTCTCTAATTTAACTACTTTAAAGCTTGATACTTTTAAATAGCTGTCTTAATGATATAGGACTAGGAGTTTACTTATTCAATAACTCACTTCTTGAATAATAATTCAGATAGACTCTGCATTACCTACTCATTAAATCATATTAATATCAATTCACTCTTGAGACAGGCTGGCAAAATTATATACATAAGAAGAGATCGGCTTTACAGAAGCCAAAGTATTTCTCCCAATGAAAACAGAGTCAATCCTGAAAAATAAAAAATTTGCTTACCATGTGTTCACCACTAAGATCTTGTACCACTTTGATCTGATCAAAATCATAAGGCCCTTTGAAACCATGGGCTGCTTTGAATTTAACTGGTCTTGTGTATGGCATTCCTTCATCATCACTTGATGAAGGATCATCTTGATCAGTATGAAACACTAAGTAGAAAAGCAATAGAAATAATCATTAGGTATTGTATATATAACTACTATCATATTCTCATGTCAACTGATTTCCAAGAAAATTCATTAAATGGAAAAGCAAAATCTATTACTAAATACCATAGTAGTTAAGAGCATGGAGTCTGGTATCACGTTGCCTAGGTCCAAATCCAGCTCCATCACTTATCTGTGTGACTACAGGCAAGATACTTTATCTTCCTGTGCCTCAAATTTCTCATCTATCAAATGGGGATAATAACGGTACTTATCCCATAGGGTTTTTATGAGGATTAAATGAGTTAATACAGGTTAAAATGCTTAGAACAGTGTCTAGTAGAGAATAAGCAGTTAGGTAAGAGTTTATTAAACAAAACAAAAATTGAGTACATTTATGACAAAGGGGGAAGTTAACATCTGTGCAAATTCAGAAAAATCACCTAATTTTGAAAATATTTATAAAAACTAAGCCATTTTGGAATGTAAAAAAACAAAAAACTGAATAACCTTACAGAACTAATTACAACGGATCAATGAATGTTCAACTCTTCCAGGTAGCCATAGTCACAATGTATAGATTCATGTTTAAGATGCATAAATTCATTTTTCTTCTTATGCATAAAATTGATAGAACATTATTTATTGAAATGCTAAGATATTAGCTATAAAGGTTTATTACTTTCAATAAAAAAGAATGCTTCTTATAAACTATAAATTAAGTTTAGATGATTACAAATCAATTTTTCAGTTGATAAGCTCTATTATTTCACTTACCTTCATCTCTAACACTTTTTACTTTATTTACAGCACGTTCACCATATTCCTCAGCAAGATGCTTTGCTCTCTTTACTGATTTTCCTAGGAACTTCTTTAGTTGAGTCCTTACCAAAAATATAAAAACCCAAAGTTATTTCTTATTAACTCAATTAACTGTGAAAGTTCAATAATTCCCAGATAATCTCATTAGCTGTGACCAGTTAAAATGCATTATTTTGAGGTAACTCTTTTTTCATAAATAGTAGCTTTTGAGTTTCCAAACCCTTTTTCTGTGGCTACAAAGGAAATACAGGTATTTCCCCCCAATGTACAATATCATATACTCTCGAGCACTGGTTTTCAATGGTGAATAATAATCAACTGACAGGGATGGAGTGAGAGGGGAAGGTTTAAAGTGTAGATATCCAGACCCATCCCCAGATTGATTTAGAGGGCCTGGGGTGAGCCCATGAATCTGCAGTGAGATTTTGCTTTGAGAAGACTACTTTAGAGGATCATCCTGAAAAACATATTTTACCAATAAAAAGAAACTGTGAAGAGGTATTTACCTAAGATGGCCCCTTGTCCCTTCTCTTTCAGTTTGGGTTTTTGCATGCAATATGGAGGCTGAGCTTTCCCAGCAGGTATTTCCAAACACAAAGTAAGGCAAGTATACATCTCAAGCTTCCATAAATAGGACGTATTTATTGCTTTTTCCATAATCTAAGTCTCAAATTTCATATATTATTATAAAAGCCAAAGCACAGTACATGACATTTAAAACCAAAATAAAATTTACAAATCAATGGTAAACTTTTATCAGTTCATGGAAGCTCATGATATTAAAGTATAGTATCTGAAAAAGTTGCTAAGCTATATATATACACAAAGATATTCACTGCAGCATTGGCTAGAATAGATAAAAAGTAGAGAGAAACTGAATTTTCACCAACAGAAGAACAGATAAATAAGTGATCGTACATCCTTACAATGGAATGCAGTAAAATAAATGAGGCAAACCTCAGCTCTTTGAACATACCAAGCTCTTAGTCACTGTGACTTTGTATGTGAGGTTAATTCTGCCTTGAACACTCCTCCCCTGGCTAATTTCTACTCATCTTTCAGGTCTCAGACCAAACAGCTCTCTCTCAAAAAAGCCCTCCTTAACTCTTTAGAACAGCTCTTCCTATAATATACTCCCATAGCTGCTCATACATTTCTTTTATAGCAATTACTCAAATGTGGTTAGACTTATATGTGTAATTACATGTTTAGAGTCTACTTCTCCTATTTAACTGGAAGCTCAATGAGGGCAGAGACTATGATTGTCTTTTCAACCATTGTATTTACAGCACTGAACTACCATATCTGGCTGATAGAAAGACTACAATATATTTGCTCTTGGTACTGATATGCAGAGATGTCTATTACATATTAGATATTTTTTTAAAAAGCAAGGTGACAACTATAGGCATAGTATAATTCTACATTTGTGAGAAAAAAATTCTATAGGGAATACACCTATTTATTAACAATGATTATTTTTAGGAGAATATGAGACTTGCATTTTCTATTTTACACATTTCTGCATTACTTTTGATAATCAGAAAACAAAGATGATAAACCGTTTTTAACATATTATAAGGCCTTTAGTACCTATAACTCTGAAGTTATATTTTCTGGATAACTATTGGTTTACTACTACTATAAGCAAGAAAATAGAAATTTTAATCATTTTAGATGAGAACATTTCTAAATTATACTTTTGTAGCTTTTCCAATAGCACTTAATGTTTGGTAAGTTGCTTTCCTCAATAAATAGGGTCAATTACCAACTTTACTGTTAATACATTCAGTCTTTCAAATGGATTGCAGGTGGGCCATAATATTAGTTCCCCACCAGCCTTCAAGGCAACAGGATAGGGCCCTGGAAACCAGAATTCTAGGCCAGTTTCTTCTGGCCATCAGCTGTTTCATCAGTTTACCCCAGCATTCAGTACAAATATTACTGTGTTCTGTGTGTGTCATGACATGAGAAAAACTTGAAAGTATTGTCATATGGAATGGATGTGTTATGTATGAGTCCTTTCATAATTTTCCTGATTCCTCTCTTATGATCAGAATATTACTTGACATTCTATGTGCTGACTTACATGTTGTCATAGTTTGCTGTGAGCTCAGACACCAGATGACCAGATTTTAAAAAATTGTATAAGTATAGGTGACTCTTCCACAATGTGGGCGGGTGAGGGGTGCTGACACCCTGTCCAGTCAAAAGTCCATGTATAACTTTTGACTCCCCAAAACTTAACTACTAATAGCCTATTGTTGACTGGAAGTCTTATTGAAAATACACACAGTTGATGAACATGTATTTTGTATGTTATATGCATTATATACTGTATTTTTACAATAAAGGAAGCTACAGAAAGGTTTTTCAAATTGTTGCAAATCTCCAAAAATTTTCCAATAAATTCACTGAAAAAAATCTACATATAAGTGGACCCATGCAGTTCAAACCCGTGTTGTTCAAGGGTCAACTGTACAATGGCTTTGAATAAACCTGAGAGAGTTTTTATTTGAGAAAAATGGTCAGCTTTAGTGCATGGAGTACGTGACACCTATCCTGGATGTTTATATGTCTTCTGAAAAATTCCTAATTCTCTGGTTCCTGATAGCTGCCACTGATAGACAGCCAAGCTCCAGATATCCAGATATATCCAAATATCTGTTATCAGACACGTATATGTGGGTACACCTTTTCAAAGAATTCTCAATGCTCTTTTTGATACATGTTAGGAAAAGATCAGACCATAGTGAAGGATTTGCTTTGGACCTCAGATTGAGTTATTGCCACTTAAAATGACTTCTGTGTAATCAAGCAAAATCTATATGCCCATCATTGTGCTAGAGGTTTGTAGGAGAAATAGAAGGATGGTATGATGAATCCTTTTGCAATGTACGGTTTAGTTATTTAACATGTATTTATCTTGTTTTTAAAATCAGAAGATACTTTAAAATAATATAAAATAAAGAGCAAACATAAGTTATACAGGCTACAGGTATCACTGAAATTGAGAAAAAGAAGACATTTACTATGCATAGGGTGGTCAGGAAGAATCTTGTGTATTTGGGTTTAAAAGACCTATGATCTGCAGAAATGAAGAGAAGGGGAAAAGGTAACTTCAAGGATGACCACATTCTTCTACTAACACTTACGGTACCTACTTTCAGATAAATACAGGCATGATGCAAAATTGATTGAACATTTAGTATATGTTGGATATTATAAAAATGACCAGCATAGCCTCAAAGAACTAAAAATTCACTGGCTAAGGGCAGGGAGTGGTGGTGGTAGACAGACATATAAACTGGATAGAGGACAGATTTAAAATAGTTCTCATATTTTTTTAATAAAGGCTTAAAATGAAGGAAAGGGATGTATAGCACTATAACTCACGTTTTCTGTTTTAACCTTCCACCATCAGTATCTGTTGGTTGAGACTGTAATTTCTCTTCGTCATCTGACTGTGCTGCGTCATTACTACAAGAAGAGGAAGAAGTCATTTTAAAAGAAGGCATTTCCCCTATACTTCTCAAAAATCTCTGTGTATACTTACTATGTAATTAGCTAATCAGAGTAAGAAAAAAACCTATGTTAACATACTTTAATATAACTTTAATTTAAATGATGCCTTGAGAATTTAGACTTGAGACATCAAAGAATAGAATTGCTATGCAAGGAGCAATGTACAAAATGCAAGTGAATACAATTTAGGAACTTATGAAAAACTTACTACAAACAAGGCTTTTTGCTGGGCAAAATGTGCTGCATAGAAATGACAAGTTAACTTGTAAATATCTTCCTCTTTGCTCATTAAGCACATCACATATTTATTTTACTTTAAAAAGCTTTCCTTTCACAAAAATTATTCTTTAAATCTACATACATCTAACACCATTTTCTGACTTTACAAAGACAATACAATTATTTATGAAACTTCTGATCATTACAGCAAGGTTTCAGAAGACCAGATGCTCATCTCACATGGTGTTTTAGCCTCAATATGTTTTAATACCGTCTCTAACATAATTTTAAAAGAAAAGAAACCAAATACTATGGAATTTAAGATACATACTATTTTCTCAAGTAGTTGTACAGTTTTGAGAGAGAACAAAGTTTAAGAATACACACATTAACTAACTCAATGCAATCCAAATACTACAAATGATAAATAATAACATTAGGTCATACCTTACATATTCCTTAGTCCTTCTCATGATGTGTAGAGTGAGAGGGTTAATACCTGTTGGTAGTTTCTCTTCTGCAAGACTCAAAGGTATTTCTTCTCCAGTATCCAGGTTCTTAATCATTACACTGGCTAAAATTTCCTGAGGCAAAAGAATTAACACCAAGATAATTTAATTGTCTTTTTGAGTCTACAAAATCCTCAAGAACTTAGATTAAGGACTCTCTGGATACATTCAGTACTGTGTACAATAATGTTTAATATTTTTAGTGAGATAGAATTTACATACTACAAAATGCACTCATTTAAAGCATAGAATTCAATGCTTTTGAGTATGAGTTGTGCAAACCCTCACCACTATTTAAGTTTAGAACATGTCTACTACCCCAAAAAGAAACCCCATACCTATTAGCTGACACACCTCATTCCCCTCTCTTCCCAGCCCCTGCCAACCACAAATCTACTTTTTATCTCTATGGATTTGCCTATCCTAGGCATTTCATATAAATTAAATCATACAGTATATAGTCTTTTGTGATTGGCTTCTTTCACTTAGCACCAAGTTTTCAAGGTTCATCCATACTACAGCATGTATAAGAACTTAATTCCTTTTAATTGCTGAAAAATAGTCTATGTGGATGGATATATCACATTTTATTTGTCCATTCATCCATGATGGGATATTTTGTGTTGTTTCTACACTTTGGCTATTATGAACACTTGTATACATTTTTTGCGAAGGAATATATTTTCATTTCTCTTTGATACATACATAGGAATGGAATTGCTGGGTCATTGTAACTTGATGTTTAATATTTTGAGGAAATGCCAAACTTTCCCAAGGTACAGTATTTTTTTAAACGTATTTATTGTTTTAAAAGAAACAAAAATTAAGATTTTGCTTTAAAATGTCATTCTGAGTAAGGTGGCTAATAGATGTATACTAAATTATAATGTTAAGAAGTAAGCATTGAGTCTGTATACACTATATATCATCTAACATGTATAAAAACATATATCTATAATATCAAGTTCTTTCTAAGCCCACGTTCTATACAATATAGGCCTTGCTTGCGTGACATTCATTCCATCATAAAATTGTGGGAAAGGCAAGTTTAAGTCAGAGTTGCCAACTATAGCATATTAAAAAAAAACTAAGATAATCTTCAATTTAAATTTTTTCTTCAACATTATGATTCTTTTGCCTAACAACAATAAACTTAAAAAATATTTTAAATCGCAATTAAATATACATAATACAAAATCTACCATTTTAATCATTTTTAATTGCGTAGTTCAGTGGCACTAAATATATTCACACTGCCAGGCAACCATCACCACCATTCATTCTCAAGAACTTTTTCATCTTCCCATTAGGATTCTTATATTTTACATTTTTAAGAACAAAAAAATATATAATTATATACCTCATCAGTAAGCTCTCTCCCAGAGTTGGATCTAGGTCTCTGAGGGCCCATCACTTCACCTGCTATTGTCTGCCCATCAGGTGCTTTTCCATTTTCCTGAAATGATAATTTTATAAACAGAAAATAGATTGAGTCAATTTATATAAATATGCAATTATTCATTAACACACACAGTTCTAAAGAATCCCATAATTCAGATAATGGAGCCTACAGAAAATTTAAATGGAACACTCCATTTCAGTCCCTTTTTATTCCCAGCATGCTGAAAAACATTAGATATCAAAACGATTGCTGCCATGAAGTAGTATCTTAGTCTTGAAAGCAAATAAATGTTCTATTTGAACCTGGCCCCAAAGCAGTTCTATACTAGTAGAATGCCAGCACTAAGATTGCCATTAATCAGAGCTGTACATATGGCAAAGTTTTTCTGTAAAAAGCCAGACAGTAAACATTTTAGGCTTTTTGCTTCAGACATAGTGTCTGTCACATATTCCTTTTTTTTTAACAATCCTTTAAAAATGTAAAGACTGTTCTTAGCTTTGGGACCCTACGAAAACAGGCTACTGTCAACCTCTGCTCTAAGGTTATGACAAGACTATAGTTAGTCTTATCTCCCAGTCTGCTAAGCTGCCCTGACCACAGCTACCATATTGAGTAACTCTTGAGCCCCAGAGTTTGGCTGTGGTAAAAATTCATTTTATCAAGTCCTTTCTATTGCCTCATATATGGACATAGAGCCTGGTGTGCAAAGTTTCTTTTTCATGATTAAGGAAATTATAAAAAACAATAGTCCCCAATTTTGACCACTACAGGTCAGGTAAATGAAGATTGTAGCTGGTGTTTATTAATGGCAATAATAATAATACAAATAGTACCACCTGTCATTTTTTGAATGCCTAGTATATGCCAGGTACTTGGTATACTTTAGCTCATTTCATCCTTGCAAAAAACCTTCAAGGCAGGTTTCCCTGCCCATTTAATCAATGGGGCATCTGAGACTCAGATGTCAAATAGCTTGTTAGAATCACCAAGCTACTTGGTAGCAGAGCTCGACAAGGGATGTTAAGGAGGCCAGGTTTTGGGGACAAGAAAATATTTGGCCTAGACAAGGAAGACGGTTCAACAATCAACCAGGCAGTTGCAGAAAGCTGATAAAGCCTAGATCAAATATAACACGAATTCACCAACCTGGGCAGTAACTATTTTATCTCCACTGGTAGCACTTGCCAAATCAAGAGAAGGCTGAGAATCCTTGATGGTACTTTCTGAAGCCATGTTTGTAGTTAGGAGAGTATCAGATGTAATATTCTCTTTGGGAACTGCAATGATGATGATGATGATGATAATAATATCAGCAATAACTAATATTTATATAGGACCTTACACATAGTTTGCAAAGCACTTTAACTTTTATTTGATTCTTATAACAATCAGGTTTCCAACAAGTTGTTTAAATTCCTCAACTCCATACAGTTTATAAATTAAGAGATCTAGGGCTTGAATTCACATCTTAAGTCTCTAAATCCTATATTCTTCTCACTACACCCTGCTAGTTCTCCAATAGTAACACATTTGAAAGTTTGAAGTCAGCTGAAATGTTCCCATATAGTAATGCACCTTATTACCAATGTAAACATCTTCACTTTTAACTCCCAAAATAACTTTTATAATTTGGTCATAATCTGGCTGTACATAGTACAAACTGAAACAAAATCAGAAGGTTAAATGGTTCAATTCCAAAATTACTCCACAAAGACAGTTATTTCTCAATCAATACTTGCCATCTAGTTCAGGTGTTTTAAGAGCCTCAAACTCTAGTTCACTTTTCTTTTTTCTTGGCGGTGGAGCAGGTCGAGATGGAGGTGGGGGTCTAGGAGGTGGGAAGTTAGCTGGAGGGGGAGGGCGTGCCGGAACAGGCTTCTTTGTACTTGCCACTATATCAGGTTCTGGAGTAAGCTGTCTCGGGGGTTTGGCAGGTGCTGCTTCTTCCAGGGCAGCTATATCTTTAGTAGGTAAGGAGCTTGAGGACACAGGTTCTAAAACATCACTTCCTTTGTCTTCCATCACTTCCTTGTTCAGTACTTCTGTTTCAGTTTCAGGCACATTAAGCTGCCCAGTTGGACTTATTTCAGTTAACTTAGTGGTCTCATCTACTGGTTTCTCACAGGTGTCATCAGAAGGAAAACATCTTTTTGATTCTAATTCAGTTTCTTCAAATACATTCTGATTCTCTGCTTTTCTGAAATCTTCCTGTAGTACTTGATCTATGGCTAACAGTCCCGGTATATTGCTAAGATCTGTTCCAGCCACCACAGGACTGGCAGTAGCCTGATCAGAGTGTCCTTTTTCTTTAGAATCCAAAGAGTCATCTTCAAGCTGCAGTACTTTCTGACTCTCCTCAATAATACTTTCAATAATCTGATGAAAGGTTAAAAAGAAGTTTTTAAAAAATGAAGCCTTTTACAAGATTAGCTAATCATTTATATAATACTATTTGCCAGGCATTGTTCTTAATACTCTCCATATTTTAATCTTTAAAACAACCTTCCTTATGAGACAGCACTCTTACTATCATCGTTATACAAATGAGAGAACTAAGGCATAGAGGGATCAAGTGATTTATGCAAGGTCACAGAGCCAGTAAGTGATGAAACTGACATAAACCCAGGGAGTTTGGTTCCAAAATCTGCACCCGTAACCATTATAATAGGGAATCTGCATTAGTACGTGTGATCACAAAAGTTTAATCAATCCTGTGAAATAAAGTTCAAACCTAAATTTACATGCAGACTCTTCATGTCATAGATCATTTACTCATTTATGCCAAGTTAGCTGCAGTAACAGCCTGCTGGTTTGAGCCTAGTTAACAAAACCATGAGAATCACAACTACCTAGTATAAGAATTCAAGTTTTTAGCTCTGAACTCAAGCCTATGACAGGAAAAGCCAGCAGATTGAGAGAGATTAACATCCTTAAACAGACCACACCTCATACCCCACTATTCAGAGATGGCAGGACCATGAAAAGAGTTTAAACTCTGGCTCACCTTGACATTTTCCCCTTTTGTTTCTAATCTGTAGCTAAAACATACAGACATGCTTTCTATGCCCTCTACCAATATTTAGAAGAAAATGTATTTTCTACCTAGTCCTGTCATTATTAACACATAAAATCTCCCAGCCCACTTTCTTTCCACCATGCTCAACCATGGATGACTTCTGCCTTCTCAATTCCTTGGCTCCAGAAAGTTAACAGTAGGTGTCACAGAACCATCCTGATCTGGCTTACCACAAATTCATGCTAACTTCAACTGGATATTACTGCTGCTCAAAAATATTCATCCCTGATTTCCCAGCATGTTCCATATATTAACTTTTCTCAACCTTCAAATTTTTACCCATGACCTATGTCACTTTTACCAGAGGAATATTAACTAGAATCAGTATTAACTAATTGAAAAATAAGGCGGTTACTGGGCACTGAGTACCTTAGGGATAACAGAAGCCAGATTAGTACAGGTTTAAGAATGAAGATGTGAAGACATAAAGACAACCAGCATAGTCCACATTTTCAAAAAGCATGGCTGTAAATGGAAGGGGCTGCAAAAAATGACCAAGCATTTTTATACGCTGAGGGGAAGGAGCCAGTGTTAAGGAAGATAACAAGGTTCTGGAGAAGAACGGAAAGAGGGTCTACTATGTATTAAACCTAGTACACACATTTTCTACTTAATCATCAGAGGCCTTGCAAGGCAGCTAGATTATCCCCAACAGAAGAGGAATATGAGGTAAAGGCATTAAGAATTTTGCCCAAGGTCCCACAGCCAGTAACCTAGAAAGTCAAAACTGAAATTCAGACATATCCCCCAAATCCAGTGTTCTTTGTATTATACCATGATACTTTGGACAGGGAAACAAGAAGAATAATAAATACTCAGCAGTGACATGAAAATGATGTAAAAGATGAAAACAAGTTTATGGTAAGGGAAAGGAGATGATGGAAAGGAATGAATTCAAGCTCTGAGCCTCTGTGTCTATGTACAGTAGGAAACAAGGTTATCTGCTGAAAGTGAGCAGGATGCACGTGGGTGTAGTGAGCCTGTAGTGAATGTAAAGGTTTGAAATAATCACTATGCATAACGGAAAGGCTTATACCATAAGAGGTGTTAAAATGGTGTTAAAAACCATTAGTCTTCCTTAATT
This sequence comes from Phataginus tricuspis, assembly GCA_029783875.1. Taxonomy (NCBI): domain Eukaryota; kingdom Metazoa; phylum Chordata; class Mammalia; order Pholidota; family Manidae; genus Phataginus; species Phataginus tricuspis. Next base: position 98,717,172 of record JAQQAC010016209.1, on the reverse strand, counting down.
CCTTATCTGAGAAGAATCTATTCTCTGAACTCCTATCATTCTTACTGTTCATTATAGTATGAACTATAATATAAATACAAGGTAGTATATAGGCTAGATCTGTAGAAGTTATTTTCTCCATACCTGATGATCAGTTCTTGGAAAACAAGGAATGTGTTTTCTACTTCTTGATATGCCACCATAGCACCTACTTACAGTGCCTAGTGTTATTTTTTTTTTCTGGGTTTCAAGAGGTAGCAAACAAGAAGACCAAGAAACAGAGATTCAAGCCCAACATAGAAGTAATCATGCTAAAGCAACTATTTGTTTCAGTATCACCTCCCTGCTTCAAAAAACTCAACTGCTTTCCCAGTGACTATGAAATAAAAACCTGATGTTTTATAATAACATACAAAATATAATGAACTTTTGGTCTCTAGAATCATCATCCTTGAACATTCTGCACATTTCTCATCTCCAAGAATTTGGTTATGCCTCTTTCCTCTCTCACTTCTGCCTGCCCAAATCTTATCCATCCATCAAGAAGCAGCATAGATGCTACTTCCCCATTCCTCCCCCCCAAGCAGGAAGTCAAGTCTTCCTTTGTGTTCTTAATAATAGTTTATAAGTTTATTTGAATACATTTTACATTCAGTTTTGTGTTTATCCAATTTCTTCTACAAAAATGTAGGCTATTGGGAACAGGGATTGTGTCCTGGACCAGGGTTTATTATTTATCATAAAAGGACAGCATTTATCATTAATATGTGATAGTAAAACCAACTGAAAAGGTTAGAATTTAAAAAGTGATACCTAGCATCCTAAGCCTCATTCAACTGCCTCACAGTGTTTATTCACCATTTTTTCAGTTTCTAAACTCTCCTTAAAAATCATTTTTTTGCTACTAACTATAGTTACCCATTTGAAACATCATTAAGAAAAAAATCTTAAAAAGGGAAAGAAAAGCTCTAGTGGACAAAATAGAAACATTTTAAGTTTTCAGTAATAAATTTATTTCAGCAATAAATGGTAATAAAATTGCGATGTATCAAATCCTTGATGGAAATTGATGCATCAGATGAAAAATGAGTACTGAAATCATGCAGAAATATGAAAATCTAAAAAAGGTAAGAGGAAAAGGTAGAATATAAACTTTTATCTACACTATGATTAGGAAAAAAAGTATGCAAATAGGTGAGAACCAAAGGGGAATGCCAAAAAATCAAGACAGCTGTTTGTTACAGTGTAGAATTGTAGGCAATTTGTGATTAAAAAAAAAAAGGTACCACTCTTATTTTTGCTGATACATAATCGCATTTCTCCCAAAAAAGAAATTTTTCCTTTTAAAGGAAAAAGTAAACCAATATTAAAATATGCAGTCCATTAAATTTCTAAATTGCGTAAGGGTAAAACAATGGCTCTCTATTGAGGACAGCTTTGCCTGGCCCCTTCCCCAGACTTTTGGTGATGTCTGGAGACATTTTTGTTTGTTATGATGGGATGGGAATGGGTGGGAATCTACTGACATCTAGTGGATAGAAGCCAAGGATGGTCCTAACCAACCGACAATGCACAGAACAGTCTCCCCTAACCTCCACCACAAAGAATTACCCAGCCCAAAGTGTTGATGTTGAGAAACTTTGGGGTAAAGAATGTATCATCTTGTTGGTCTCTAAAACTCACTTACTAGAACAGTGCCTGGGGCACAGAAAACACTCAGAAGTAGTATAAATGAATGAACACACACCATCCTTTCTCCTGGGGTTTTATCAACTACTCACTGTCAAAATTTTTATCTTGTGCTCAGTCTCTTCTAGTAAGCCAAACTCTAAAGCTTCACTGCACCACTTCTTTAAAAGGCAGCAAAGGTCCTATTAGAGTAATGGCTTCTTGAACACTCTAACTCCTGAAGTTAGTTATCAGAGTTTGCTGTACTGAGCTTTTCAATACATTTAACTCCTGGTAGTAATCTCAATAGTAGCTACGGTTTATTATAATAAAAATTTTAAACACATTACAAAATATCTTTCAAAATACTGTTTCAAGGGCAAATGATCAATTAGCTTTATTATGAAATGATTTCTAAAATGCCTGATGTGTCTTCAATCACAAATTCAACAGATTCAAGGAATATTTACTCAACATCCACCATGTATACAGCACTAAAATAAAATTTCCACTTTAAATATGCCATACAAATATGACATGTGCTAGCCTAATACTGACATTATATCTTACCAACCTTTTTAGACACATCTTGTTTCAATTCTTGTACAGGGGACTCATTTCCAACTTTGTATGCTGTGCTCTCTGTTTCCTATTTTAAAAAAGAAACAGAGGAAATGATGACATCTTTTCTTTAAAACTTTACCTAAAATGGGTACCAAATTAGGAAATACAGCATTAATGAAGCAAAGGCCCACAAAGGGCTTAGATATTTGTATACTGACAGATGCACAGAGACTTTATATAAACTAGGACAATGTGATTTGCATAAGAAAGCCACCATCAGCAATTTTGTTTTTCTACTGTAATAGGATATTTTTCTTTAAATGTGCCCAACTTTTTAACATTAAAAACTGTACAGAAATATAAGAACTACTAAGTATCTGTAGCTTAAAAAGAATACGGATTTAAGCAAAGCACTGAATCAGAATTGTTATTTTTCCCAAAGTACTGCTCCATAAATATGCATAAATATAAAAGTATATAACCGGGAAAACCACTCAGAGAACAGTTTTCCTAAACACCCTACAGGCTTTAGATAAAAAAAATCAGGACTTAATCAGAAGTGAAATCCTCAAGTCCCCAAAATGGTAACAGATGAAAAAAATTAAACCCACCAAAAATACATATATATCTACGTATACATTCATATACACATACGTACATATATATATATATTTGGGAGGTTAGAGAAGGTAGAAATGGATACTGTATTTCTGCTGGAAAAAAATTCTGGTAAAGTAAAACAATCTTAACACAATATTCTTCTCCACCTTAAGTTGTCTTTACATTTATAGAAGTATAGCAATTTGAATGCTACCACTGATACTGAGAAAAAAAACTTTTTGTATTCTTGGTGCATACCACAGAGATTGTTAGAAGGTCACCATAACCATTTTTTACACATAAATGACCTAAGCCACATAAGGATATATGTAATATTAAGGTAGCACTTCTACAAGTATTACGATATGATCATGATAAGCTCCATGATAAAATAACTACAAAAAATTATAATTTATAGATTTAATGTGTTAGAGAAATTTCTGTAGGACTTTCAATATCTTCAAGCTGAAAAGTTGTTTCATTGAATTCCTCTCAGCATTTGGGGAATACAACCAATCTGATTATAGATTCTTCACCACAATCCATGAGGGCCTAACATGATATGGACCCTGCCTACATTTTTAACACCTTCTATATTTCTCACCTGCCTCTCCCACCGCAATCCCACAATTACACTTTGGCCAACTGGATGGTTCCTTACCATCCTTAGGGTCACAGCTGAAGTGTTACTACATCAGAAAAGGCTTCGCTGACCACCTAAGCCTTACTCCCTTAACTTCTTTTGGTTATTTTGTTAATTTTTTAAATTAAAATATAGTTGATATATAATACCTGTTTCAGATGTACAACATGGTGATATGACAATTATATACATTACTAAATGCTCACCATAAGGGCGGTTACCATCTATTATTACGTAAAGAAATCACAGTATGATTGGTTTATATTCTGTATGCTGTACTTCCATTCCCGTGACTAATTTATTTTATAATTTGAAATTTGTACCTCTTTATCCCCTTCACCTATATGACTCAGCTCCATCCACTCCTATGGCAACCAGGGGCCCATTCACTGTGTTTATGAGTCTATTTCTGTTTTGTCTTTTTAAAAATTCTGTATGTAAATAAAATAATATTGTATTTGTCCTTGATTTATTTAATTTGGCATAATACCTTCTAAGTCCATCCTTATTGATGCAAATGGCAAGATTTCATTTTTTATGGCTGAGTAATATTCCATTTTGTGTGGTGTGTGTATACACACACATCACATCTTCTTTATCCATTCATCATTTGATAGACACTTAGGTCACTTCCATATCTTAGCTAAATAATGCTGCAATAAACACAGGAGTGTATATATCTTTTTCAAGTAGTGGCTTTACTTTCTTTGGGCAAATTCCCAGAAGCGGAATTCCTGGGTCATATTTTTATTTAGTTTTAGTTTCTTTTTTTTTTTTTTTGAGGAATCTCCATACTGCTTTCCATACTGGCTGCACTAATTTACATTTTCCCACCAACAGTGTATGAGGGTTCCCTTTCCTCTATATCCTAGCCAACTCTCATTATTTCTTGTTTTTTAGATACTAGTCATTCTGATTGGTGTGAGGTGATTTCTTAGTGTGGTTTTGATTTCTATTTCCCTAAAGTTAATGATGTTGAGCATCTTTCAGGTGTCTTCTGTCTATCTCTAATTATTCTTTGGAAAAATGTCTATTCAGGTCCTCTGTCCATTTTTAATTGGATTGTTTCTTTGTTTTGGTATTGAATTGTATGAGCTCTTTATATGTTTTAGATATTATCTCCTGATTAGATATGTTATTTGCAAATATCTTCTCCCATACAGTAGGCTGCCTTTTTGTTTGGTTGATGGTGTCCTTGCTGCATAGAAACTTTTTAGTCTGATGTAGTCCCACTTTTTTCTTTTTCCTTTCGCTTCCCTTGACTGGAGAGAAATAGCCAGAAAAAAGTTACTAATGTGATGTTTAACAGTGTACTGCCTATGTTTTCTTCTAGGAGTTTTATAATTTCAGGTCTCATATTTAGGTCTTTAATCCATTTTGAGTTAATTTTTGTGTATGGTATGAAACAGTAATCCAGTATCATTCTTTTGCATGTAGCTGTTGTTTTCCCAGCACCATTTATTGAAAAGACTGTCTTTCCCCCCATTGTATATTCTTGCCTCCTTTGTCATATATTGTCTAGGTGAATATGGGTTTATTTTTGGGCTATTTTGTTCTATATGTGTCTGATCTATGTGTATCTGTTTTTGTGCCAGTACCATATTGTTTTGATTACTATATCTTTATAGTATAGTTTGAAAGCAGGGAGCACAATACCTCCAGCTCTGCAATTCTTTCTCAGGGTAGCTTTGGCTATTTGGGGTCTTGTGCTTTCACACAAATTTTAGGATTATTTGCTCGAGCTCTGGAAAAAACGTCATTGGTATTTTAATAAGGATTGCATTCAATCAGTATACTGCTTTGGGTGGTATGGTCACTTCAACAATACTAATTCTCCCTATCCATATGAGCACTGAATATCTTCCATTTATGTATGTCATCTTCAATTTCTTTCATCAATGTTTTATAGTTTTGGAAGTACACAGGTCTTTCACCTCTTTGGTGAGATTTATTCTTTGGTATTTTATTACATCTAATGCAATTGTAAATAGGAATATTTTTTAAATTTCTCCTTCTGCTAGCTCATTATTTGTATATATTCAACAGGTTTCTGTATATTGACTTTGTATCCTGTGATTTTTACTGAATTCAGTTATTAACTAATGGTTTTTTTGGTGGAGTCTTTAGGGTTTTCTATGTATAAGTATCATGTCATCTGCAAATACTAACAATTTTACTGCTTACCAAATCAGGTGTCTTTTCTTGTCTGACTGCTGTAGCTATGACTTCCAATACTATGTTGAATAAAAATGATTAAGAGTGGGCATCCTTGTCTTGCTCCTGATCTTAGAGGAAAAACTTAATTTTTCACCACTATGTTAGCTGTGGGTCTGTCATACATGGCGTTTATTATGTTGAGGTATGTTCCCTCTATACACATTTTGTTGAGAGTTTATCATGAATTGATGTTGAATTTTGTCAAAGGCTTTTTCAGCATCTATTGAGGTGACAGTATGGGTTTATCCTTCCTTTTGTTAATGTGGTGTATCATATTGATTGATTGGTGGCTACCACAGCATCCTTGCATCTATGGAATAAGTCCTACTTGGTTGTGGTGAATGATCTTTTTCATACATTTTTGAATTTGATTTGCTAATATTTTGGTGAGAATTTTTGCATCTATGTTCATAAAGGGTATTGGTCAGTAATTTTCCTTTTTTGAAGTGTTTGTTTTTGGTATTAGGGTGATGCTGGCCTCATAGAATGAATTTGGAGTTTTCTTTCCTCTTCAATTATTTGGAATAGTTGGAGAACAGGCCTTAACTGTTCTTTAAATGTTTGGTAGAATTCACCTGTGAAGCCATTTGGTTCTGGTGTTGTTTGTTTGGAATTTTTTGATAATCAACTCAATTTTGTTACTCGTAATCAGTCTGTTTGGATTTTCTACTTTTTTCCTGGTTCAGTCTTAGAAGATTATGTTTCTAATAATTCACAATTATGCTACCTCTTAGGCAATTGATCTATACTACCTTTTATGAATGTTTGTTTTTACCAATAAAATTTTTTCCTTTCATAACTTCCTTGCTTCTAGTTATCACCTTATATTTTCTTCTTAAGGAAGTCCTTTTGACATTTCTTGTAAGGATTGTTTAGTGGTGGTGAACTTTTAACTTATGTTTACCTGTGAAGCTCTTTCTCTCTCCTTCAATTATGAATTAGACCTGGCCAGGTATTCTTGATTTTAGGTTTTATCCTTTCAGCATTTCAATTTGTTGGCATATATTTCATGGTAGTCTCTTATAATCCTTTGTATTTCTGTGATGTCAGCTGTAATTTCTCCTCATTCATTTCTGATTTTGAGTCCTCTCTTTTTCTTCATGAGTCTAACTAATTCCCTTCTGGCCTGTAGTGCTTCTGCTGAAAAATCAGCTGACAAACTGATGGGGTTTCCCTTGTATATAACTCACTGCTTTTTCTCTTGCTGCTTTTAAGATTCTATCTTTATCTTTGATCTTTAACATTTTAATTACTATGTGTCTTGGTGTGGACCTCCTTGGGTTCATCTTGTTTGGAGCTCTCTGTGGTTCTGGACCTAGATGTCTGTTTCTTTTGCTAGGTTAAGCAAGTTTTATTATTTCTTTAAATAAGTTTTCCACCTCTTTCTCTCTCTTCTTCTTCTTCTGAGACTCCTATTATGCAAATGTTAGAATATTTGATGTTGTACCAGAGTTCCCTTACCCTGTCCTTATTTCTTTTTACCTTTTTTTTCCTGCTATTCAGCTTGAATGCTTTCCATTACCCTGTCTTCCATGTTACTGATCTGTTCTTATGCATCCTCTAATCTGCTGTTGAGTCCTTCTGGTGTATTTTTAATTTCATTTATTGTATTCTTTAATTCTAATTAGTTCTTTTTTATATTTTCTATCTCTTAGTTAAAGTTCTCACTGAGTTTATCTACTCTTCTCTGAAGTCCAGTGAGTATCTTTATTACCATTACTTTGAACTCAATCAGGTAGATGGCTTAATGGCTTAACTCCATTTCATTAAGTTTTTCCTGAAGCTTTCTCCTATAATTTTCTATCACATTACTCTGTTTTTCTTTTCTTGTTGCACTTCACCATCTGAATTGACCCTGTTAATTTTTTTGTCTTCTGCCTGCCCCACTAGAATGGAAGCTCCAAGAGAGCATGGACTTTATTTTATCACTACTTACCCAGTACCTATAATAGTGCCTGGCAAAAGTAATCGTTTGCTGAATGAATGTTGAATAATGCATACTTTTTTTAGTTAATACACATATCTTAAGTTTATATATCCTTTAATCAAATTCTGGTTTTAAAGTAAAAAGAGAAAAACTCTAATAAAAACCCATTAGTAAGATAATATTGACAAGATGAAGGAGAGAATATTTGAAAGTGGATGGGCTTTAGGAACAGTTAATGCATAACACCTTCAACTGTCTTATGAATTAAGTATATTTATCCAGTTATCCTTCAATAACTATTTATTAGTAGGAAAATCAGAAGCACAACTAATTCCACGGATGTTTTCTCTAAGATAACCTAAACAAAAATACACACTAATAATTCTTGTACCTCAATTTAACTTGCATTAATTAAGTACTTACAAAGATGACAGATTACACTGATCTAAACTGCCAAGCAGAGATTAGAGTTCTATTTTATTTGGCTTTAGCAAAACTCTCTTGGACTTGGAACTTTTGAAAGATATCAACTCCCATAAGGTAAAGTGCTGTTACATCACAAGCTTAAAGGAGTAATATGGCAACTACCAGAGGATCTAATCTCTGGAGAAGTTAATCATAAGATGTTTTAGTAAAACCTGATTTAGTATATACATAGTTATCTATGATTGTCTCCCAGTGGTATCTAAGATCCAGGTCCTTTCCCTAGCATCTTAGTCAGGCTTTGTGGATAAAGCAATGGAAGCTGACATGTGACTGCAGACAACCAATACCAACTTAGACTTGAGTCAGTCCTCATTTATTATCTCCTGGAGATAGGCTGTCCCATTACTAAAGCACAGCAACTACTGTGAAGGATACACAAGGATACATCCTAGCTTTCCACTATCAGGTCATTTCTCTAACTCCTACCTATCAAAACCTCAGAAACAGGCTTAAAAGTTAGGGTAGGTCATTCAATTTCTAACAATTCACACCAATGTTTCCCTCCATCTGTATTGAATATTAGGGAGCTGCTTGTATTGTCCTCATAGTATTGTTACAAGATGTGAGCTTTTTAATTTTAATAAGCACACTGAACAAAAGATTAATTCAGTTTCACAAATCATTTGTACTTAAGTGATCTACCATCAAAGAAATCTGTATTACTACCTAGGTAAAGTAACATTAAGCTAAAATGTTAGCTAAAATATTCAGGTCACTTCTAGTTTTAGTAGTGATTTGGCGGGAGCTATTAATAGTCAATGAAGTGAAATTTTAAAAAATGTCTTAGAGATGTGAGCCACACTCTTTTTTGCTGGGAAGAGAAAAAACAATAGGCAACAATTTTTAAATAGTTGTCACATCCATGCATTAGTTCCTATCAAAACTAGCCCTTTGTCAGAGTCTCACGTCCTGGCATTCTGCCTCTTAACAGCTCTATCTGCACTTAGTCTCTTTCCTCCAAACTTTCTTTCGCCCTTCTACCACTTATCTTTCATTAATTCCCCAGCAAAAAACCTTGGCATGCACAATTGTAAGTCATATAAAAATTTACTTTCTAAATGTTGTGGTTCAAAATTTTAAATCCCAGAGTCCTTAACCTGACATTCAAGGCTCACTGAAATCTGGCCCCAATTTACTTTTCCAACATCTACCAGGAACATTTACATCAGTCACACCAGTCTTTCAATGCTCCCAGAAAATTCCATGCCTTTGCATATTAGTTAGTTCACACTAATGCCTAATACACAATGCTTTCTCAATTTCCATCTACCTGAGCAAATCTCTCCCAATTTTCAAAGCCTAGCACAAGCTCTACCTTCTTCCTGACACTTTTCTCTGCTATTCCAGGTAACAGTGCTCTCATGATTGTTCTATTTCCCCCTTCCTCCTCCAAACTCTTTGTTGCACTTAAAGTCTATTTTATTCTACAAACATCAGTAACTCATATATCATCCCATTGTATATGTGTCTTCTGTGAAACTTTAAAATCATCAAAACTTGGGACTTCATCAAACTTTTGATATAAACTGATATGCTGTTACATGGTATGTACTCAGTAGTCTGAGTACACCCACACCACAGAATACTACTTAACAATAAAAAGGAACAAACCATTGATACATGCAACAATCTGGATGGATCGCAATCCTGAGTCAGTATCAAAAGGTTATACACTAAATGATTCCATTTATAGGACATTCTCAAAAGACAGAATTATATAAACAGATTAGTGGCTGGCCTTGGGGGTTAGGGATGATGCGGGAGAGGTGGCAGATGTGACTTTATAAAGGAGTAGTGCAAGGGAGATCTTTGTGGTGATGAAATATATCTACATTTTGACTGTTAGTGGTTACACAAATATACACATGTAATAAACTGACATAGGACTATACACTCACATTCTACCACTGTAAATTCCAACTGTCAATATTGTACTAAAATTAAGATATAACCTCTGAGAAATGGGTGAAGGATACACAAGACTTCTCTGATCTATATTTGCAGCTTCCTGTGAAATCTATATTTCAAAATAAGTAAAAAATAACAATAGCCAAATTCATATTTATTAAATATGTACATTTTCTAATTTTATTCAAGTTAAGGACAACCTATAACTATGAGATAAAGCAAATTCCCAAAACCTATTTGTTATAACCTAAAAATACCTTAGAGTTAAGTGGCTTTAAAAATTTATAAGCATAAACAGCAAATGTCTCTGGATATGGGGATTGGGAGGTACAGGATGAGGGATGGGAGGGAAGCTACATGTTCAACCATCTACTTTTTACAATGAGTCAATTTAAACCATGTCCACATATTATTTTTAAAATTGTTTTTATTAGAGTAAATATGAGGAGAATTATGAAATAACCTTTCTTAACTCAGTTTAAAAAAAGGAACATTATCATCATTAGCTTTCAAATCTCTTATATATCCTTGTCCACCCCATTACATTTTTCCTCCTCACAGATGACTAATACCCTAAACTTTGTACCTCTAAACAATATATTCTTTAGTTTTGCATGCTTTTTAACTTAATATAAATGGAATCTTACTGCATGTATTTTTCTGTGACTTGTTTTTCCCCCAACTAAGGTGCTGAAATTTATTTATGCTACTGTGTATACTAATTCATTCATGTCCACTGCTGTAGACTATTCCATATGAATATACCACAATTTTATCAAAGAGATCAACATACAGTGTGCATAAATAGAAGTTACAATGTAATTGAAAAAAAAATAGGAGTATGAGATTATACAGACATGTACAGACATACACACACAAACATACATGTACAGTAAATACTATTTGATGTAAATAGTTGTGTTTGGTAATGTTCTTGTACTTAAAATGGCTCTCATGGGCATAACATCTCAATATGAAACTCCACTACTTGGATTTACTGTTGGGATTAATTTTTATATACAGTGATGATATCAATACATGTGCCTATTAAAAGTATACAAGTATTTTGGTTACTCTACATTTCTGTCATTCAAGTATTACTTTTTCAGATAAAACACACACACCCAAATAAAAATTAGTGGAAATCTAAAAGATACTTATCATCCCTTCTTTGTAGCATAATATTTAGCTATTTCTAGAGTACCTAATCTCACTTTATAGGATGCAATAACAGTATTATTTAGCAAAAAATAACAGAAAGCAAAAGCAAGAGAAAGAAAAATTAAATAAACAAGAGTAGCAAATGAAAAGTATATGTGATTTGTAGAACCATATAAATTTCAGGAAGCACAACTTACCTTTAATGTTGAAATCCCAACCTTTCCTGGAGACCTGTTGAGAAATAAAAGCAAGGAGGCAGTGAATAATGTGAGAAGAGAAATACTTTTATATATTTATTGAAGACAAGCCCACATTTCTAAATACATGTAAATATTTTGTGATTGAAAAAATTTTCTGTACATATAGAAAATGTAGAAACATAAAAAAGTAGAGAAGAAAATTAAAGTGACCCATAATCTTTACCACCTAGAGATTTGAGTTTCTTTTGTCTTCCACTATAAGTATCTTTGTAAATAAAATTTTGTACTCTTCCATGATAAATTTCTTTAAATTTCTCTAGAAATGGAATTGCAAATCAGAAGTATACAGGTATACCTTGTCTTATTGAGCTTTACTTTATTGCATTTCAGATACTGCATTTTTTACAAACTGAAGGTTTGTGGCAACCCTGAGTCTACTAAGTATATGAGTATCATTTTTCTAACGGCATTTGCTCACTTTCTGTCACATTTTGGTAATTCTTGCAATATTTCAAACTTTTTCATTATTATTATAGTCGTTATGGTAGGCTGTTATCAGTGATCTTTGATGTTACTATTATAATTGCTTTGGGGTGTCACAAACTGAGCCCATATAAGAGAGTAAATTTAATCAATAAATATTGTGTGTGTTATGACTGCTCCACTGACCAGTTGTTTTCTCATCTCTTTCCCTCTCCTCAGGCCTCTTTATTCCCTGACACACAACATTGAAATCTGGCCAATTAATAACCAAAGTGGTTGAAGTAAAAGGAAGAGTCACATATCTCTTACCAGAAATGATTAGGCTTAATCAGGAAGGTATGTCAAAAGCCAAGATAGGCTGAAAGCTAGGTTTCTTGAGACAGCCAAGTTGTGAATGTAAAGGAAAAATTCTTGAAGGAAACTAAACAGGCTACTTCTATGAACATGTAAGAATAAGAAAGCAAAACTGCCTTATTCCTGACATGGAGAAAGTTTTAGTGGTCTGGATAAAAGATCAAACCAGTCACAACGTTCCCTTAAGCCAAAGCCTCACCCAGAGAAAGTCCCTAAGTATCTTCAATTCTAAGAAGGCTGAGAAAGGTGAAGAAGCTGCAGAAAGGGCCTGAAGCTAGCAGAGGTTGGTTCATGAGGTTTAAGGAAAGAAGCCATCGCCATAACATGAAAACTACAAGATGAAATAGCAAGTGCTGATGCAGAAGTTTCAGCAAGTTATCCTGAAGATCTAGCTAAGTTTATTAACAAAGGTGGCTACATGAAGCAACAGTTGCAATTGATGAAATGGCCTTCTATTGGAAGATGCCATCAAGGACTTCAATAGCTGGAAAGGAAAAGTCAATGCCTGGCTTCAAAGCTTCAAAGGGCAGGCTGACTCTTGTTTGAGACTAGTGAAGCTGGTGATTTAGGTTGAAGCCAAGGCTCACTGACCATTCTGAAAATGCTAAGACCCTTAAAAATTATGCTAAATCTACTCTACCTATGTGCTATAAATGCAACAACAAAGTCTGGATGACAGCACATCTGTCTACAACATGGTTGACTGAGTATTTAAGTACACTGTTGAGACCAAGTGCTCAGAATAAAAGATTGTTTTCAAAATATGACTGCTCAGTGATAATGCACCTGGTCACCCAAGAGCTCTGACCGAGATGTACAAGATTAATGTTTTTAGGCCTGCTAACAACATCCATTCTGCAGCCCATAGATTAAGAAGTCATTTCAATTTTCAAGTCTTATTATTGAAGAAATTCATTTTGTAAGGCTGTAGCTGCCATAGTGATTTTCTGATGGCTCTGGGTGAAGTAAATTGAAAACCTTTTGGAAAGGATTCAACATTTTAGATGCCATTAAGAACATTCGTGAATCATGACAAGTTGAAACAGCAACATTAATAGGAGTTTGGAAGAAGTTGATTCCAACCCTCATGGATGATTTTGCGGAGTTCAAGACTTCAGTGGAGGAAGTACTGCACATGTGATGGAACCAGCAAGGGAACTAGAATTAGAAGTAGAGTCTTAAAGATGTGACTGAATTGCTGCAATCTTGTGATAAAGCTTCAATGCATGAGGAGTTGCTTCTTATGGACGAGCAAAGTAAGTGGTTTCCTGAGATGGAATCTACTGGTGAAGATGCTGTTAGGATTGTTGAAATGACAACAAAGGATTTGGAATATCTAGGATATTATATAAACTTAGTTGATAAAACAGTGGCAAGGTGTAAGAGGATCAACTCCAATTTTGAAAGAAGTTCTACCGTGGGTAAAATGCTATTAAACAGCATTGTATGCTACTGAAATATTGCTTGTGAAAGGAAGAGCCAACGGATATGGCAAACTTCACTGTTGTCTTATTTTAAGAAATTGTCTTATTTTAAGAAATGGTTAAACCACCCCAACCTTGAGCAATTATAACTCTGATCAGTTAGCAGCCATCAGCATGAAAGCAAGACCCTCTGCCAGCAAAAAGGTTATGACACATTGAAAGCTCAGATGATGGTTAGCATTTTTTAGCAATAAAGTATTTTTAAATTAAGGTATGTTTGTTTTTTAATTTTTTTAATTTTTTTTAATTTTATTTTTTTTTACAATTTATTTTATTTTAGTATCATTAACCTACAATTACATGAGCAATATTGTGATGATTAAACTACCCCCTTCATCAGGTCCCCCCCACCAACCCTATTACAGTCACTGTCCATCAGTGTAGTGAGATGAGAATCACTACTTGTCTTCTCTGAGCTGTACAGTCCCCTCCGTGCTCCCCCACCCTATGTCTGCCAATCGTAATGCCCCTTTTACCCTCTTATCCCTCCCTTCCCACCCATCTCCCCAGTCCCTTTCCCTTTGGTAACTGTTAGTCCATTCATGGGTTCTGTGAGTCTGCTGCTGTTTTGTTCCTTCATTTATTTTTTATTTTTTTAATTTTTTTCTTTGTTGTTATACTCCACATATGAGTGAGATCATTTGGTACTTGTCTTTTTCGGCCTGGCTTATTTCACTGAGCATAATACCCTCCAGCTCCATCCATGTTGTTGCAAATGGTAGGATTTGTTTTTCTCTTATGGCTGCGTAATATTCCATTGTGTATATGTACCACTTCTTCTTAATCCATTCATCTACTGATGGGCACTTAGGTTGCTTCCATTTCTTGGCTATTGTAAATAGTGCTGCAATAAACATAGGGGTGCATATGTCTTTCTCAAACTGGGCTGCTGCATTCTTGGGGTAAATTCCTAGGAGTGGGATTCCTGGGTCAAATGGTATTTCTATTTTGAGTTTTTTTAGGAACCTCCATACTGCTTTCCACAATGCTTGAACTAATTTGCATTCCCACCAGCAATGTAGGAGGGTTCCGCTCTCTCCACATCCTCGCCAACATTTGGTGTTGTTTGTGTTTTGGATGTTGGCCATCCTCACTGGTGTGAGGTGATATCTCATTGTGGTTTTAATTTGCATTTCTCTGATGATTAGCGATGTGGAGCATTTTTTCATGTGCCTGTTGGCCATATGAATTTCTTCTTTAGAGAAGTGTCTATTCATGTCCTGTGCCCATTTCTTAATTGGGTTATTTGCTTTTTGTTTGTTGAGGTATGTGAGTTCTTTATGTATTTTGGATGTCAACCCCTTATCGGATACGTCATTTATGAATATATTCTCCCATACTGTAGGATGTCTTTTTGTTCTACTAATGGTGTCCTTTGCTGTACAGAAGCTTTTCAACTTGATATAGTCCCATTTGTTCATTTTTGCTTTTGTTTCCCTTGCCCGGGGGGATATGTTCATGAAGAAGTCACTCATGTTTATGTCCAAGAGATTTTTGCCTATGTTTTTTTCTAAGAGTTTTATGGTTTCATGATTTACATTCAGGTCTTTGATCCACCTTGAGTTTACCTTTGTGTATGGGGTTAGACAGTAGTCCAGTTTCATTCTCTTACATGTAGCTGTCCAGTTTTTCCAACACCAGCTGCTGAAGAGGCTGTCATCTCCCCATTGTATATCCAGGGCTCCTTTATCAAATATTAATTGACTGTAGGTGTTTGGGTTAATGTTTGGATTTTCTATTGTGTTCCACTGGTCTG
>JAQQAC010016209.1:98678825-98701242 GCA_029783875.1 Phataginus tricuspis | reverse complement strand
GGGTTGGTGGGGGGGACCTGATGAAGGGGGTAGTTTAATCATCACAATATTGCTCATGTAATTGTAGGTTAATGATACTAAAATAAAATAAATTGTAAAAAAGTGAAGAAAAAAAAAGAAATTATACTGTAAAAAAAAACGAACAAACAAAAAAAGAAACTAGGTTGTTCATGCTGTAGAATTTTTTCATGGTCTGAATTTTGTTGATTGCATCTCCATGGTGACGTCATAAAAAATATTCTAAAGGAAAACACAGAAAACATTGGGCACATATCTAAGGAAAACTGTAAAAACCTATAAAAATGTTATCAGCAAGAATGGTGCTCAGAATGTGCTAGGATATTTTAAAATACTAGAGACAAGCTTTTCTTTAAATTATATTCAGAACAGGAACAACAAAAAGAAAGTATAGGTCTACTTATATGTGGATAAACAGTATAATGTTAACGGCTGCATCACCTCTTTTTTTTTCCAATTAAGATTACTGATAGTCAAACCAGAAAGGGAAAAACAAATTGTAGAATGAGGAAATTGAATCCCAAAGTATTCAACTATTTAGCTTATCTAAAAGTTCAGTTTTCCTCTCCCAGACATATTACATCCCAGCATACTCTGAAAATTTACAGACTTCAATCCCTAGCTAAAAGCTCTGAAGAATCAGGGAGGATGGAATAGGATAATAAAGAAAACACTCTAATAGTTAACACCAGAAAGCAGGTAGATCTACAAACTATAAACAGTTTCGCTTGATGTCAATCCCAAGCAAAATTCTAAAGCACAGTGTTAAATGGGTTAAGGGCCCTAGGCTGGAAAAGATACTCATTAAGAGTCAATAAGCATTCACAGAAAGGAAATCATGCAGGATTAACCTAATTTCGTTTTTTGATAGGGTTTGTGGCCTAGAATATAAAGGGAATACTGTACACGCACAAAAAAAAATCTGGATTTAAGCGCTAGTTTTAAATTCTCTCATAAAATTCTTTCAGATAACAAAGGATGTAGGCTAGAATACACTTCAGTGAATTTGTAACTGGCTGAATATTACTCAAGGTATGCTGATTAATGGATCAATGAAAAACCATAAGGAAACATCAAGTAATTTCTCTTGCACTCAATCCTACCTGACATTCCAATGTTTTAAGTAAGGACACTGATGGAATACATACCAAATTTGCAGATGACACAAAGTTGGTAGGGATAGGGAATACACTGACAGAAAAAAAATCTTAACAGAATGCTATTTAGTAGGGATAAATGTAAAATGCTGGGGGAGATACAACTTAACAGGAAATCATATGAAAACATAGAAGTATATTTGTTGATTGTTTAGAGAGAGTAAATGTTGTGATATGGCTGCCAAAAGGGCTAGTATGATCTCAGGCTGAATTAACAGAAATATCGTCATGTCCAGGGCAAGGGCAGTGTTAAATACCACTCTACTTCTCACTGATAAGAGCACACTTTAAAATACTACGTACCATTGGGATACCACATTTTAAAAGGAACATTGACAAAATAGAACACATCCAAAAGAGAGAAACCAATTTGGTGAATGTTCTAGAAACCAAGTAGAATGCTATAAAGAATTAAAGGCGGCTAGGACTTCTGGGAAGATGGCGGCGTGAGCAGGGCAGCAGAAATCTCCTCCCAAAACCATATGTATTTGTGAAAATACAACAAATACAACTATTCCAAAAGAAGAGACCAGAAGACACAGGGCAGCACACAGACAGCACCTACACCTGAGAGGACTCGGCACCCTACGAGGTGGGTAAGATATGGAGCCGTGACCCGGCGGGACCCGAGCAGTCCCCCACCCCAGCGCACTGGCAGGAGGAGAGGATTAAGAGCAGGAAGGAAGTGGAAGTACAGGCCTGCAAAATAACCAGACCTGGTGATCTGCGCCAGGAGCGCTCACACACATCGCATGGTGTATCGGAGATTGGAGAGACAGACGGTGCAGGATCTGAGCTTGGGAACGCACCCGGGTCCTCGCAGCCAGATCCCTGGGACAAAAGAAAAGTGCATGCTTTTTTTAGCGGTCTTAAAGAGACAAGGGCCCAGGATCATCCCAGCACACTCGGCCCAGCAGGCTGGGAGTGCTGGGGAATTTTGGACCCCTTCGCTGGTGACTGGGAAAAAGTAGCCGCACTCAGACTTCCCACAGAGATTAACAGCCTCCCATTCGTTCCTGCCCCGGCCAGAGCTACAAAGGGCCCTGTGGAGAGGCACGGCTGTGTAACAGTGGAGCAACAGTGCGACCTACAGCATCCCCACAGAATCTATTCCCGGTGGGCTTTTTTTTCCTTCTTTCTTTTTTTTCTTTTTTTTCCTTTTTTTTCTTAACTCTTAAAGAGCCCAGCTGACATACCATGGCACCTACCAGCGATCACTTCTATCACCATGAAAAGACAGAGGAATATGGTACATACAAAACTTACCCAGCCCCAGACAACAACAGAGAGGGAACCTGAAGGGATGGAAAAGCACAACCTTCCTGAAAAAGAATTCAGAACAAAAGTCATAACCATACTGATGGATCTACAGAGAAATATGCAAGAGCTGAGGGGGGAAGTGAGGGAAGTGAGGGAAGACAATGCAGAAATGACACAAGCGATAGAGGGGCTTAGCAGCAGACTGGACGAGATGACAGAGACTGTTAATGGAATAAAAATCAGAGAACAGGAATACAAAGCTGAGGCAGAGACACATAAAAGAATCTCTAAGAATGAAAGAATATTAAGAGAACTGTGTGACCAATCCAAACGGAACAATATTCGCATTATAGGAGTATCAGAGGAAGAAGAGAGAGAAATAGGGATTGAAAGCATCTTTGAAGAAATAATTGCTTAAAACTTCCCAATGCTGGGGAAGGAAAGAGTCTTGCAGTCCACAGAAGCCCACAGATCTCACAACACAAAGGACCCAAGGAAGACAACACCAAGACACATAATAATTAAAATGGCAAAGATCGAAGATAAAGACAGAGTATTAAAGGCAGCTAGAGAGAGAAAAAAGATCACCTACAAAGGAAAACACATCAGACTTCTCAACAGAAACCTTACAAGCCAGAAGAGAACGGCATGATATACTTAACGTAATGAAACAGAAGGGCCTCGAACCAAGAACATTGTATCCAGCATGATTATCATTTAAATATGATGGAGGGATTAAACAATTTCCAGACAAACAAAAGTTGAGAGAGTTTGCATCTCATAAACCACCTCTACAGGATATCTTAAACGGACTGCTCTAGAGGGAAGCACTCTGAAGGCTAAAATTATGTCACCAGAGAAAATAAAATCATAGCAAAGAAAGCAGACCATCCAAATACTAACTAAAGGCAAAGAATAAAACACCTAGTATATAAAGAATGGAGGAAGAAGAATAAGAAGGGAGAGAAAGAGAGAAACACCAGACTGTGTTTACAATAACTTAACAAGAAAGTTAAGTTAGATTGTCACATAGTAAAGAAGCAACCCTTGAACCTTTGGTAACTACGAATATAAAGCCAGCAATGGCAATAAGTACATATCTATCAATAATCACCCTAAATGTAAATGGACTGAATGCACCAATCAAAAGACACAGAGTAAAAGAATGGATAAAAAAGCAAGACCCATATATATGCTGCTTACAAGAGACTCACCTCAAACGCAAAGATATACACAGACTAAAAGTGAAGGGATGGAAAAAGATATTTCATGCAAACAACAAGGAGAAAAAAGCAGGTCTTGCAATGCAATACTTGTATCAGACAAAATAGACTTCAAAACGAAGAAAGTAGCAAGAGATAAAGAAGGACATTACATAATGATAAAGGGGTCAGTTCAACAAGAGGATATAACCATTATACATATATATGCACCCAAGACAGGACTGCCAGCATATGTGAAACAAATACTAACAGAATTAAAGGAGGAAATAGAAAGCAGTGCATTCATTATAGGAAACTTCAACACACCACTCACTCCAAAGGACAGATAAACCAGACAGAAAATAAGTAAAGACACAGAGGCACTGAACAACACACTAGAACAGATGAACCTAACAGACATCTACAGAACTCTACACAGAAAAGCAACAGGATACACATTCTTCTCAAGTGCACATGGAACATTCTCGAGAATAGACCACATACTAGGCCACAAAAAGAACCTCACTAAATTAAAAAATATTGAAATTCTACCAACCAACTTCTCAGATCACAAAGGTATAAAACTAGACATAAATTTTAGAAAGAAATCAAAAAGGCTCACAAATACATGGAGACTTAACAACATTCTCCTAATTAATCAATGGGTTAATGACCAAATCAAAACAGAAATCAAACAATATACGGAGAATAATGACAACAACAACACAAAGCCACAACTTCTGTGGGATGCAGCAAAGGCAGTTCTAAGAGGAAAGTATATTGCAATCCAGGCCTATTTAAAGAAGGAAGAACATTCCCAAATGAATAGTCTAAAGACACAATTACTGAAATTGGAAAAAGAAGAACAAATGAGGCCCAAAGTCAGCAGAAGGAGGGACATAATAAAGATCAGAGAATAAATAAATAAAATTGAGAAGAATAAAACAATAGAAAAATATCAATGAAACCAAGAGCTGGTTCTTTGAAAAAATAAACAAAATAGATAAACCGCTAGCCAGACTCATTAAGCGAAAAAGAGAATTTACACACATAAACAGAATCAGAAATGAAAAGGGAAAAATAATGACAGACCCCACAGAAATACAAAGAATTATAAGAGAGTATTATGAGAATCTATATGCTAACAAGCTGGAAAACCTAGAAAAAAAGGACAACTTCTTAGAAAAATACAACCTTCCAAGACTGACCAAGCAAGTAACAGAAAATCTAAGCAGACCAATCACCAGCAACAAAATTGAATCGGTAATCAAAAAACTACCCAAGAACAAACCCCTGGACCTGATGGATTCAGCTCTGAATTCTACCAGACATATAGGGAAGAAATAACACCCATTCTCCCTAAAGTTTTTCAAAAAATAGAAGAGGAGGGAATACTTCCAAACTCTTTCTATTAAGCCAGCATCACTCTAATACCAAAACCGGGGAAAGACCTCACCAAAAAAGAAAATTACAGACCAATATCCCTGATGAATGTACATGCAAAAATACTCAACAAAATATTAGCAAACCAAATTCAAAAATATATCAAGGGGATCATACACCATGATCAAGTGGGATACATCCCAGGGATGCAAGGATGGCACAACATTCGAAAATCCATCAACATCATCCACCACATCAACAAAAAGAACAAAAACCACATGATCATCGCCATAGATGCTGAAAAAGCATTTGACAAAATTCAGCATCCATTCATGATTAAAAGTCTCAACAAAATGGGTATAGAGGGCAAGTACCTCAACATCATAAAGGTCATATAGGACAAACCCACAGCTAACATCATACTTACAGCGAGAAGCTGAAAGCTTTTCATCTAAGATCGGGAACAAGACAGGGATGCCCACTCTCTCCACTGTTATTCAACGTAGTTCTGGAGGTCCTAGCCATGGCAATCAGACAAAACAAAGATATACAAGGCATCCAGTTTGGTAAAGAAGAAGTCAAATTGTCACTATTTGCAGATGACATAATACTGTACATAAAAAACCCTAAAGACTCCACTCCAAAACTATGAGAATATCTGAATTCAGCAAAGTTGCAGGATACAAAATTAACACAAAGAAATCTGTTGCTTTCCTATACACTAATGATGAAATAACAGAAAGAGAAATCAGAAAAACAATTCCATTCACAATTGCATCAAAAAGAATAAAATACCTAGGATTAAACCTAACGAAGGAAGTGAAAGACCTGTACTCTGAAAACTACAAGACACTCCTAAGAGAAATTAAAGAGGACACTAACAAATGGAAATTCATCCCATGCTCTTGGCTAGGAAGAATAAATATTGTCAAAATGGCTATACTACCTAAAGCTATCTACAGATTCAATGCAATCCCTATCAAACTACCAACAGCTTTCTTTAATGAACTGGAACAAATAATTCTAAAATTCATATGGAACCACAAAAGACCCCGAATAGCCAAAGCGATCCTGAGAAGGAGGAATAAAACAGGGGGAATTACGCTTTTTGACTACAAGCTCTACTTCAAAGCCACAGTAATCAAGACAATTTGGTACTGGCACAAAAACAGACCCACAGACCAGTGGAACAGAACAGAAAATCCAAACATTAACCCAAAAATATACAGTCAAATTAATATTTGATAAAGGAGGCCTGGGATATACAATGGGGAGATGACAGCCTCTTCAGCAGCTGGTGTTGGAAAAACTGGACAGCTACATGTAAGAGAATGAAACTGGACTACTGTCTAACCCCATACACAAAGATAAACTCAAGGTGGATCAAAGACCTGAATGTAAGTCATGAAACCATAAAACTCTTAGAAAAAAATATAGGCAAAAATCTCTTGGACATAAACATGAGTGACTTCTTCATGAACATATCTCCCCTGGCAAGGGAAAGAAAAGCAAAAATGAACAAGTGGGACTATATCAAGCTGAAAAGCTTCTGTACAGCAAAGGACACTATCAGTAGAACAAAAAGACATCCTACAGTATGGGAGAATATATTCATAAATGACGTATCCGATAAGGGGTTGACATCCAAAATACATAAAGAACTCACATACCTCAACAAACAAAAAGCAAATAATCCAATTAAGAAATGGGCAGAGGACATGAATAGATACTTCTCCAAAGAAGAAATTCAGATGGCCAACAGGCACATCAAAAGATGTTCCACATTGCTAATCATCAGAGAAATGCAAATTAAAACCACAATGAGATATCACCTCACACCAGTGAGGATGGCCAACATCCAAAACACAAACAACAACAAATGTTGGTGAGGATGTGGAGAAAAGGGAACCCTCCTACACTGCTGGTGGGAATGGCAATTAGTTCAACCATTGTGGAAAGCAGTATGGAGGCTCCTCAAAAAACTCAAAATAGAAATACCATTTGACCCAGGAATTCCACTCCTAGGAATTTCCCTTAAGAGTGCAGCAGCCCAGTTTGAAAAAGACATGTGCACCCCTATGTTTATCGCAGCACTATTTACAATAGCCAAGAAATGGAAGCAGCCTAAGTGTCCATCAGTAGATGAATGGATAAAGAAGAGGTGGTACATATACACAATGGAATATTATTCAGCCATAAGAAGAAAACAAATCCTACCATTTGCAACAACATAGATGGAGCTAGAGGGTATTATGCTCAGTGAAATAAGCCAAGCTGAAAAACACAGGTATCAAATGATTTCACTCATGTGTGGAGTATGAGAACAACAAAAAAACTGAAGGAACAAAACAGCAGCAGACTCACAGAACCCAAGAATGGACTAATAGTTACCAAAGGGAAAGGGACTGGGGTAGATGGGTGGGGAGGAAGGGATAAGGGGGAAAAAGGGGTCTTCGATTAGCCGATGTAATGTTGGGGGGGGCACAGGGAGGGCTGTATAACTCAGAGAAGACAAGTAGTGATTCTATAGCATCTCACTAGACTGATGGACAGTGACTGTAATGGTGTTGGTGGGGGGGACCTGATGAAGGGGTTAGTTTATAATAACCATAATATTGCACATGTAGTTGTACATTAATGATACCAAAATAAAGTATAAAAAAAAAAGAATTAAGGGTGGCTAACCTGGAGAAGATAAAATAGAAATGAATGCCTCTTTACTTTCTGATTTTGTATTCATTTTGGAAAGTACAGGAAGTGAAAGTATGCACATAGCCTAATTTTCTTATTGAAGCCTATGTTTTAACTTTTAAACTGCTATTCTGCATTTGCTATGTACAAAAGAATACATGTAGAATATACAAGTAATTATGAAGCTTACCAAATGAACTCTGACTCACTATCTCACCTGACAATGAGAGTGAGAATAGCACCAAGACCAGTGCAGATACTGTGTGCTCTGTTCTGTCTGCTATCTTTCCCTTAGATGGAACCACGAAATTTGAGTCAGTGATTCCTTACATTTTCATTTTTGAAATGTAACTTATAGATTAAACAATATATTGTTTTGCTATTTCTGAGTGTTTTCACTAATGTACTTCCAAAGAAAAAAGTGTTGGACTCTAAATATACACTGTGCTCAAAAAACTTGGTTTCCCTGTCAAAGGACTACCCTTGTCATTGCACACTCTGGTTGTATTTAAGTCTCACAACTGTGCCCATACCTGTTAGTCTCCTTCTGCTTCTCCCCCACCGAGGGTCGCCCAATTTGGCAACTACAAATATAGGGTGCTCAGTTAAATTCCAATTTCACATAAAAACAAATACATATTAGGTATAAGCATGTTTATCTGAAACTGGAATTTCACTGGGAGTCCTGCATTTTATCTGGCAACTCTACTCCAGCCCAAAGTTAATTAGGTGGATAATTAATCCTATGATCTGTTAGTGTGTGGTGAAAGGACAAGGTTGGAGGAATTGCATGGCCAATTGTTCAAATATTCATGTAAGTACTCAATAGTGTTCACTTACTATGAAAAAATATTTGTACATGTGTGAATTCAGGCAAAGATTTTGCAGACAGTGGATATGTCCAAGTGCAAATACTACATATATGCTATTATGTACATTTTTCAAAAACACTCAATGAAGAGTAGGAAGGTATATTAACAGCTTCATTATTCTGGCTTAGATTGTCTGCCACAAAACACCAAAAACAAGGTGGCTACTTTAACAAAGGAAAACCTCTAGATATGTAAATTGACTTATATTCATTATTTGTAAAGATATTTATATCATTTTGAAACCATCCTCAGTCAACATGTTCCAAATGAGGTTAACCAATATAGGTCAAATAAACATCAACAGCTGACTTTCCAGATAAATATCAATTAAAATTATGTTGTCATTAAAAAGGAATTCGTTACTATATACACAAAATCATTTTAGGACACTCTTCACTTTATAAAAGTGATCCTAGAAATATTTCAGATACACTATTTCTTTATTAATCAAAAAACTGATAAGTCTTTTGCAACATGAAGTACAATATGCTTCTCAACTCTGTCATTACATATAATCCCAACATCTTCCCACAACCTGAAGCACTAGTAGCTCCTTGAATGGCAATCAATGCAAGTATGTATTAAGGATCCATATAAATTAAATTTCCCAAATAGAAACTAGATGCATTGCCTTGCTGGGCTTACTGCAAAACTCAACGTTTTGAAATCAGGGACATATATGATAGGAGTCTAAATTGGTTTTTCAGGGCTTCAGCAAGTGTTTTCTCTCCAGGCAATAATCACTGCATCACTTTTTCCAATTTTAAACTCAAATCTTCCTCAGTCATGCACTATGGCTTTAAGGTTCAGGGCTTAAAATCATGGTGTAATGCTGAAGTCTTCTTTTAAAAAGACCACTGAATTTCTGTGGTTTCAAAGAGCCAGATGCCATTAGCCATCCTCTTCTAGTTTCTCACCCTTTAGCTTCGACAGATCCTTCTGTCTTTTGGGCTTGGTGTTTCTCTCTACTTCTTACCTAAGGATTATCAGAAAAATAAACACAACCTGTAAGCCTTCTGAAAATAGGGAGGAAGGTGTGTTCAAACTAAACCTACATTTGCCACCTGCTTCACAGTCATCTAAACAACTAGGAACTCAAAGACCTACAATACACAAAATAAATGAGTGATCTCACACTTTACATTCCCATTTCTAACTTCTCATTACACTGGGTGAAAAGAACATACCACAACAATCTGGGAACACAAAGAAAAATGGACTAACATGGTCTTCTTTTCCTTTTCTGTCAGTAAGAGAACTCACTTTTTTTAGGCTCTGAGAAAGAAAAGGTGGTTGGCTCTGAACAAGCCTCTTCTCAGGTTGCAAAATTCCTGACAAGACTCCTAAATTAGAGGTAAAAAGGAACAAAGACAGAATGAGTTAGTAGTACAAAGTGAGTGAGCTGGAATAAAGCTGGTGGCTTGGGAAACACTTTTCTTAATTTATTTTTGTGTGTATTTATTGTAGGCTTTATAGTTATGTGGTTACTAGAGGTTCAAGGATAGCTTCTTTACTATACAAGTCTATCTTAAATTGCTGATTACTCTATTTAAAACACAATCTAAAGGTACTTTTTTTTACCTTTCTCTTCCTTCTCCACATTTTGTGTATTAGATGTCATAATCTGCACTTTTTATGTATCCCTTGACTGATTTTGTGTATAGTTGATTTTTCTTTTATTTTTTTATTTTGCTATTGTTAATATACAATTACATGACAACATTATGGTTACTAGACTCCCCCTATTATCAATTCCCCACCATATACCGCATTGCAATCACTGTCCATAAGCATAGAAGGATGTTATAGAATCACTCCTTGTCTTCTCTGTGTTATACTGCCTTCCCCATATCCCCCCACCCCACCCCCACTCCCGCTACATTATGTGGGCTAATTGTAATAGCCCTTTTTCCCCCTTATCCCTCCCTTCCCACCCATCTTCCCCAGTCTCTTTCCCTTTGGTTAACTATTAGTCTGTTCTTGGGTTCTGTGAGTCTGCTGCTGTTTTATTCCTTCAGTTTTTTGTTTGTTCTTATACTCCACAGATGAGTGAAATCATTTGATACCTGTCTTTCTCCGCCTGGCTTATTTCACTGAGCACATACCTTCTCCTATGCTCTAGTTTCTATTTCACTTACCATCTCCTCTACATGATCTAATCTACTTTTAAATCCCTCACTGTATGTTTCATTTCAGATACTGTATTCTTCAGCTCTGAGTGGCTCTTTTTCAGATTTTCTACCTTTTTGTTGAATTCCTCCTTGAGATCTTGAATACTTCTCTGTAAATCCGTGAGTATGTTTGTGGCCTTTTATTTTGAAATCTTTATCAAGAAGATTGGTGATCTCTGTTTCACTTAGCCCTCTTTCTGGGGTTCTGTCTTGTAGTTTTGTTTGGATCATATTCCTCTGCCTACTCAGTTTGAGATTCTGTGTTTCTTCCTTTGTGTTAGATGTCTCTGCTATGCTTTCTGATCTAAAGAGTAATAGCTTTATGAAGAAGGTGTGCTATGGTTCCCAGAAGCTCAAGATTCTTTACTCTATAGTACCTGGTTCTATTTTGCGGGGGCCCCAGCTGTAGGCGTGCTGTGGGTAGGGCATCTTTCTGTCTGGCTTCTGTAGTTGTCTAAGTCTGGATGGGCAGTTTGCTTGAGCTACTGCCTTTGTGATCAGCTCAGGAATCTCTGTTGAGCTTGCTGTGGGTGGGCCTACCCTCTGCCTGGACTGCAGCAATGGAAGGGCTGCAGGGTTAATGGGGTAGGCAGACTGATGTGCCCCAGCCAGACGCTCAGCACTGGGTTTGGACACCTGCAGGGAGTTAGGAGCTGTTGTGGCTGGCTCCTCTAGGCACCTCTCATGCTGGGCTGAAATGGAGCTAAGCAAGCTGGGAGAGTCTCCTTCTGCCTGCTAGGCAGCAAGGTCTGAGGCTGCCACTGGGCCAAGTGGACTGTCTGTTTGCAGTGTGCACAGGGAGGAGCCTTGGGGCTGCATTGCCAGCAAGGGTGATGGAGCATCTGGGGCTCCCGAGAGTTCTCGATCAGTTGGGCCAAGGAAGGGCTAGGGAGGTATCCTCCACCTGCCCTTTCTCCTGAGGAGAGAGGTCCATCCAACTGTTGTCCTCTATGGTACCCCTCCCACTGCTGGCATGTCCTTCAAACTGCCTCCTCTGCTTTGTTCTCAGGACTGGTGGAGTGTGCCTGCCCTCCACACTGGCTGCAGTCTTGGCCTCCCAGAGTGTTCCCCCTGCTCCTGGTGTTCAGCCCTAATAATCAACAGAACCCAATGTAATGTGGGTTCATTAATGCTCCTGGAGCAGATCTCGAGGGCCAGGTGTGCAATGCTCCTGGGCTCCTACCCCTTCCCCGCTCCATTCCTCTTTCTCCCACCTGTAGGCTGGTGTGGGAGGAGGGATTCAGTTCTGTTCAATCTTGGCTTTGTTGCCTCACCCTTTCTGTGTGGTCCTCTCTTCCTCCTCAGGTGTAGGGGTCTGTTCTGCAGTCTTCAGCTCGTTTTCAGGTCTAGTTATATTTGCTGTATTTTCCGCTTTTATGTGTTTTTGGGAGGCGGTTTCTGTTTTGCCTTCCTATAGTGCCAACTTTCGGGAAACACTTTCTTATAGGAAGGTGACTACCAAGGCTTAACACAAAATTACCCTATTACTTACTTTCTTTTATCCCTCTTCTTTTTGCTTTTGCCATGAGGAAAATAAAAAGTAAGATGAGCTTAAGCAGTACATCAAGGAACTGAATCAAGCAAAGCAAAGAACAGTTTGCTGCACAAAGAAGGTGCTGGGATTCTAAGGTCTTTGAGGTGAATGGGATCTGAACACAGACAGGGCCTCAGCCAAGTAATTAAAGTAAGTAGATAATTAAAGGGTTTTGATTTCTAAAGCCCAACATGAAAGTGCTAAGTTTAAACTTGGAATCAGAAGAGTTCTGGTGCTCAGAAAACACTAATATGAAGATCTTTTCCCGTACTTGGGCTGGGCAGGAAAACAACAAAATCAAAGCATAAAACAAAAGCAAGAACAAAACAAAACAAAACCCCAGGTTGAACAAACTGAAAACATTTCAAAGTTAGAGAACAAGGAGAGGGGTTCAAGATGACAGCGAGTAGGGCGGTGGAAATCTCCTCCTAAAACCATATATATTTTTGAAAATACAACAAATACAACTATTCCTAAAAGAGACATCAGGAGATATAGTACAACAGCCAGGCTACACCTACCTCTGTGAGAACTCAGCATCTCATGAAAAGGGTAAGATACAAAGCCATGACCTGGCGGGACCCGAGCACTCCCCCCCCCACCCAAGCTCACCGGTGGGAGGAAAAGAATCACAGTGGGGAGGGAGCAAAAGCACAGGACTACTGAATAACCAGCCCCAGTAATCTGCACCGGGAGCACAGACACATGTTGCATGGTGTACTGGATATTAGAGAAACGGAAAAGTGAAATCCGAGACAGAGACTGCGAGTGGGTCCCCACAGGCGGCTCCCCTGGGACAAAAGAAAAGCGGGCACTTTTTAAAAGTCTTAAATGGACAAGGGCTTAACAGCTGGACAAAATCGACCTGGCACACTCAGCCTAGCAGGCTGGGAATCTTAAGGAACTTCACGTTCCCTAAACCCCTGGGGGGTAACACAGCCCTGAAGCCCCTCACAGGGTTAAGCAGCCTGCCATTCAATCCCCCAGGCCGACACTGCAAGCAAACCAGCTGACCGTCACAGCTGTGGAGCAGCTGGAGAACAGCTCCGCCCACAGCAACCACACAGGGTCTCCTCCCAGCACGCAGCTAACTGGGACAGAAAGAGGAAGCCAGAGCAAAGTCCAGAAGGCACGAAGGGGTGCTGTACTCGCAGGAGAACACACCCGGAGCATCTTCCACCCCCTGCAGTACTCTAGGCTATCCTGAGGGCTGCCCTGCCCATGGCAGCTCGGGAGATTATCCCAGAGACTGCTCCCAGTGCGTGGATAGATGGCACAGGCAGCGGAGAACGGCAAGGTGACCAACAAGCACGAAGGGACTTTGTTCTCCCAGCTGACACTGGCGCTGCCTGCCAGCGAACACTTCTATCGCCATGATAAGGCAGAAGAATCTCGTTCAGTCAAAAATCACTCAGACAACCCCAGAGATAGGGCCTGGAGAGAAAGATATAACCAATCTTCCTGAAAAAGAATTCAAACTGAAAGTCACAACCATGCTGATGGACTTGCAGAGAAATATGCAAGAGCTAAGGGATGAAGTCCGGAGGGAGATAACGGAAATAAAACAATCAACAGAAGGTCTTAAGAGTAGACTGGATGAGGTGCAAGGACTGCAAATGGAATAGAAAACAAAGAACAGGAATACAGAGAAGCTGAGGCAAAGAGAGATAAAAGGATCTCTAGGAATGAAAGAATATTAGGAGAACAGTGTGACCAATCCAAACGGAACAATATTCACATTACAGGTGTACCAGAAGAAGAAGAGAGAGAAAAAGGGATAGAAAGTGTCTGAAGAAATAATTGCTGAAAACTTCCCCAAGCTGGGGAAGGATATAGTCTCTAAGACCATGGAAGCCCACAGATCTCACAACACAAGGGACCCAAGGAGGACAACACCAAGACATATAATAATTAAAATGGCAATGATCAAAGACAAGGACAGAGTATTAAAGGCAGACAGAGAGAGAAAAAAGATCATCTACAAAGGAAAACCCATCAGGCTTTCATCAGACTTCTCAACAGAAACCTTACAGGCCAGAAGAGAATGGCACGCTATATTTTATGCAATGAAACATAAGGGCCTTGAACCAAGAACACTGTATCCAGCACAATTATGATTTAAATTTGAAGGAGGGATTAAACAATTTCCAGACAAGCAAAAGTTGAGAGAATTTGCTTCCCACAAACCACCTCTACAGGATATTTTAAAAGTACTGCTCTAGATGGAAGCACTCCTAAGGCTAAATAGATGTCACCAGAGAAAATAAATTCACAGCAAAGAAAGCAGACCAACCAAATAATAACTAAAGGCAAAAAATAAAATCAACTATCCATAAAAGAAGTCAAAGGAAACACAAAAGAGTACAGAATAAAACACATAACATATAAGAATGGAGGAGGAAGAATAAGAAGGGAGAGAAATTAAGAATCATCAGACTGACTGTGTTTATAATAGCTTAATAAGACAGTTAAGTTAGATGGTTAGATAGTAAAGAAGCTACCCATGCACATTTGGTAACCATGAATCCAAAGCCTGCAATGGCAATAAGTACATATATATCTATAATCACCCTTAAAGTAAATGGACAGAAAGCACCTATCAAAAGACACAGTAATAGAATGCATTAAAAAAGCAAGACCCATTTATATGCTGCTTACAAGAGACTCACCTCAAACCCAAAGATATACACAGACTAGAAGTGAATGGATGGAAAAAGTTATTTCATGCAAACAGGAGGGAGAAAAAAGCATGTGTTGCAGTACTTATATCAGACGAAATAGACTTCAAAACGAAGAAAGTAGCAAGAGATAAAGAAGGACATTACATAATGATAAAGGGGGCAGTCCAAAAAGAGGAT
The DNA here is from genome assembly GCA_029783875.1 of Phataginus tricuspis. Classification (NCBI taxonomy): domain Eukaryota; kingdom Metazoa; phylum Chordata; class Mammalia; order Pholidota; family Manidae; genus Phataginus; species Phataginus tricuspis. The sequence continues at coordinate 98,686,096 of JAQQAC010016209.1, read as the reverse complement.
ATAACCATTATAAATATATATGCACCCAACACACGACCACCAACGTATGTGAAAAAAATACTAACAGAATTACAGGAGAAAATAGAAAGCAATGCATTCATTTTAGGAGACTTCAACACACCAATCACTCTAAAGGACAGATCAACTGGACAGAAAATAAGTAAAGACACAGGCACTGAACAACACACTAGAACAGATGGACCTAACAGACATCTTCAGAACTCTACACCCAAAAGCAGCAGGATACACATTCTTCTCAAGTGCACATGGAACATTTTCCAGAATAGACCACACACTAGGCCACAAAAAAAGCCTCAGTAAATTTAAAAAGATTGAAATTCTACCAACCAACTTCTCAGATCACAAAGGTATAAAACTAAAAATAAATTGTACAAAGAAAACAAAAAGGCTCACAAACACATGGAGGCTTAACAAAATGCTCCTGAATAGTCAATGGAACAATGACCAAATTAAAATAGAAATTAAGCAATATGTGGAGACAAATGACAACAACAACACAAAGCCCCAACTTCTGTGGGACGCAGTGAAGGCAGTTCTAAGAGGAAAGTATATAGCAATCCAGGCCTATTTAAAGAAGGAAGAGCAATTCCAAATGAATAGTCTAAAGTCACAAATACTGAAACTGGAAAAAGAAGAACAAATGAGGCCTAAAGTCAGCAGAAGGAGGGACATAATAAAGATCAGAGAAGAAATAAATAAAATTGAGAAGAATAAAACAACAGAAAAAAATCAACGAAACCAAGAGCTGGTTCTTTGAGAAAATAAACAGAATAGATAACCCCCTAGCCAGACTTATTAAGAGGAAAAGAGAATCTACACACATAAACAGAATCAGAAATGAGAAAAGAATAATCACGACAGACCCCACAGAAATACAAAGAATTATTAGAGAATACTACGAAAATCTATATGCTAACAAGCTGGAAAACCTACAAGAAATGGACAACTTCCTAGAAAAATATAACCTTCCAAGACTGACCAAGGAAGAAACAGAAAATCTAAACAGACCAATTACCAGCAATGAAATTCAATTGGTAATCAAAAAACTACCCATAAACAAAACCCCGGGCCAGATGGATTCACTGCTAAATTTTATCAGACATATAGAGAAGACATAATACCCATTCTTAAAGTTTTCCAAAAAATAGAAGAGGAGGGAATACTTCCAAACTCATTCTATGAAGCCAGCATCACTCTAATACCAAAACCATGCAAAGACACCACAAAAAAATAAAATTACAGACCAATATCCCTGATGAACAGAGATGCAAAAACTCAACAAAATATTAGCAAACAGAATTCAAAAATACATCAAGAGGATCATACACCATGATCAAGTGGGATCCATCTCAGGGATGCAAGGATGGTACAACATTCGAAAATCCATCAACATCATCCACCACATCAACATAAAGAAGAAGAAAAACCGCATGATCATCTCCATAGATGCCAAAAAAGCATTCGACAAAATTCAGCACCCATTCATGATAAAAACTCTCAATAAAATAGGTATAGAGGGCAAGTACCTCAACATGATATAGGCCATATATGACAAACCCACAGCCAACATCATACCTAACAGCGAGAAGCCGAAAGCTTTTCACCTAAGATTGGGAACTAGACAGGGATGCCCACTCTACACACTGTTATTCAACATAATAATGCAGGTCCTATCCACAGCAATCAGACAAAACAAAGAAATACAAGGCATCCAGATGGGTAAAGAAGAAGTCAACCTAACACTATTTGCAGATGACATGATATTGTACATAAAAAACCCTAAAGACTCCCCTCCAAAACTACTAGAACTAATATCTGAATTCATCAGTTGCAGGATACAAAATTAATACACAGAAATCTGTTCCTTTCCTATACAGTAATGATGAAATAACAGAAAGAGAAATCAGGAAAACAATTCCATTCACAATTGCATCAAAAAGAATAAAATACCTAGGTATACACCTAACCAAGGAACTGAAAGACCTATACCCTGAAAACTACAAGACACTCCAAAGAGAAATTAAAGAGGACAGTAATAAATGGAGACTCATCCCACGCTCTTGGCTAGAAGAATTAATATTGTCAAAATGGCTATCCTACCTCAAGCAATCTACAGATTCAATGCAATCCCTATCAAAATACCAACAGCATTCTTCAATGAACTGGAACAAATAGTTCTAAAATTCATGTGGAACCACAAAAGCACCCGAATAGCGAAAGCAATCCTGAGAAGGAATAAAGTCGGGGGGCATTTCGCTTCCCAACTTCAAGCTCTACTACAAAGCCACAGTGATCAAGATAATTTGGCCCTGGCACAAGAACAGATCCACAGACCAGTGGAACAGAATAGAGAGTCCAAATATGAACCTAAACATATATGGTCAATTAATATACGAAAAAGGAGCCATGGATATACAATGGGGAAATGACAGCCTCTTCAACAGCTGGTGTTGACAAAACTGGACAGCTACATGTAAGAGAATGAAACTGGATCAGTGTCTATCCCCATACACAAAAGTAAGTTCGAAATGGATCAAAGACCTGAATGCAAGTTATGAAACCATAAAACTCTTAGAAAAAAACATAGGTAAAAAAAATCTCTTGGACAGAAACATGAGCAACTTCTTCATGAACATATCTCCCGGGCAAGGGAAACAAAAGCAAAAATGAACAAGTGGGACTATATCAAGCTGAAAAGCTTCTGTACAGCAAAGGACACCATCAGTAGAACAAAAATACATCCTACAGTATGGGACAATATATTCATAAATGACATATCCAATAAAGGGTTGACATCCAAAATATATAAAGAGCTCATGCACTTCAACAAACAAAAAGCAAATAATCCAATTAGAAAATGGGCAGAGGAGCTGGACAGACACTTCTCCAAAGAAGAAATTCAGATGGCCAACTGGCACATGAAAAGATGTTCCACATCACCAATCATCAGAGAAATGCAAATTAAAACCACAATGAGATATGACCTCACATCAGTTAGGATGGCCACCATCCAAAAGACAAACAACAACAAATGTGGCGAAGATGTGGAGAAAGGGGAACCCTCCTACACTGCTGGTGGGAATGTAAATTAGTTCAACCATTGTGGAAAGCAATATGGAGGTTCCTCCAAAAACTCAAAATAGAAATACCATTTGACCCAGGAATTCCACTCCTAGGAATTTACCCTAAGTATGCAGGAACCCTGTTTGAAAAAGACATATTCACCCCTGTTTATTGCAGCACTATTTACAATAGCCAAGAAATGGAAGCAACCTAAGCGTCCATCAGTAGATGAGTGGATAAAGAAGAGGTGGTACATATACACAATAGAATATTATTCAGCCATAAGGAGAAAACAAATCCTACCATTTGCAACAACATGGATGGAGCTAGAAGGTATTATGCTCAGTTAAATAAGCCAGGTGGAGAAAGACACGTATCACATGATTTCACTCATATGCGAAGTATAAGAACAAAGAAAAAAACTGAAGGAACAAAACAGCAGTAGACTCACAGTACCCAAGAATGGACTAACAGTTACCAAAGGGAAAGGGACTGGGGAGGATGGGTGTAAAGGGAGGGACAAGGGGGAAAAGGGGCATTACGATTAGCAGATGTAATGTTGGCAGGGCACAGGGAGGGCTGTACAACTCAGAGAAGACAAGTAGTGATTCTATAGCATCTTACTACACTCATGGACAGTGACTGTAATGGGTATGTGGTGGGGAGTTGATGATGGGGGGAGTCTAGTAACCATAATGTTGCTCATGTAGTTGTATATTAATGATACCAAAAAAAAAAGTTAGAGAACAAGATACTGTTTTATTTTTTAACTCTTGTTCTAAATACATAGTTTTCAAAAATCTGGTATGCAGTACTGTTTACTGGAACTGAAATGTATATACTGATTTTATTAATTAATTACATTGTTATGGTCAATTTTACTAGTTATATGGTAAGCGTAAAAATTCCCATAGAATGTGGGAAGTCAAGCAGCACCTCTATCCTAAAACACTACTCAAATTAAAGATATGGGACCTAAGAGAAAATCATCTGCTGGCCTTTCAAACTCAAATCATTTGTGATGGAGCCGTGCATTCTCAGAGCCCTATTTTAAGATGGCTACTACTAAAAGTGAGATTCCCAACTAAACCTGAAGAGTCTAGGAACAGAAGGACAAAAGTAAGTGCTAGGCAATCATAAATGAGTCTTATTTTCCTAGTACAGCCTAAAATGTCATGTTTTAACTAGGCAGTCAAAAATAGGAATTACTCAAATTTCCCTACATACATGGTAGTACTGGTTTATTAACAAGATTAACAAAAAGCTGAGACTACAGTTACAATAATTATCTAATAGGGAATTAAATGAATGTTGAAGATACGAATTACTACTTTTGTTGTCCTTTCAAAGACCATTTAAAATTTTGAATACTATGAAAGCCAAGAAGTAGAATATATATAAAGTATCTAGTAACTATTTTATCAATATTAACAGGAACAGTAAGAAAATTTGTTACAATGGTTCTATGTCTTTTGAAAGTAGGTTTTGTGGAAATATTTAAAAATGATCTTTAATGAAATAAAGGCAAGCTTTATAAAGAAATATAAATCTTGTCACATATAAAGTAATTACAAATTTAAGATGGACCTGTAAGTAACTATATCTTGTCTAGAATGGCAACCTGCTTTTTCAAAGCTGCAGGTAGCTTTATATGCCATATTCCTGAAAGAACAGCTTGATTAATCCATATTGACAAAATAACAGAAGAATATACCAGTTCCCTGGGCCTTCTCAAAAAACTCTAAACTAAAAATTTTTTACTCAGCACATTTACAACCGTTCAATAAATACCGACATTAAAATAGTAACTCCAAGGTAAGACAGCTGTATCACACTGTCCTGATTTTTCAAAGTGGGTTATATAAAAGTCACATCTCTTAATGACTTAAAGAACAGCTGACCTTTGAACAGCTTAGGGGTCAGGGGAACAGACCACTAAGTAGTCAAAAATCTGCATATACCTTCTGACTCACCCAAAACTTAATTACTAATATAGCCTATTGCTGACTTACCAATAACATAAAAAATCGGGTATATGTATTATATACTGTATTCTTACATTACAATAACCTAGAGAAAATGTTTTTTTCAAATTGTCAAAAATTTCTGAAGTTTTCCAATATATTTGTTGAAAAAAAAACTGCACTGTTTAAAGGTCAACTGTAAATTCTAGTAAAATTGCAACAGAAACAGATAACTAAATTTATGACTGCCTGGAGAAGTCACTGCTAATTCAATCATGCTAAATCCCTTTGTAACTTACTTTAAAAAGTAAACAAGATGTTGGCCTATAGGCTGTATCACAGAAGCTTTATCAAGTTAATGTGCTAATATGATTTTATAAGTTATCTAAAATATCCAATGGTATACCAATCTTAAAAAGTAAATGCCAAAAATGTCTAAGGTCACCTTACATAAAACTTAGAGCTCCTTTTCAAAAAATTTAAGTAAATCAATTCTATTAGCATTGAACTTATTATTTGGACTTTGAGATTCTTTGCTTTTCTCCTTCTGAGTTCACTGCTCATCACCAAAGATGGGCAGAGGAACAAAAATCAAACCAAATCATTTATTTTGTTTTTTAAATTAAAAAAAATTTACTGTTATCTCTGATAAAAGGTTTGATGAGAAAGAAACTACAAACTAAAGACTGAACTGAGGTTTTGGTGTTACTGGTAACTTTTCATTATTCATATTCTCACCCAGTATCATGAATAATAGGAAACTGAACATATTTCAGTAAGATTAAATATTAAGCCCTTTATTTTATAAATTCTATTTCTATGCTTTATGTATTTCAATTTCTACTTCTGCATTCAATGAAATATGTATTAAAGATTTGATAAATATTCTAGAAAAATCTCAAATTACCTAGAATGCTTACCTATATATTCTTTAGACCAAGCTTATTATTTATTATAAAATATTATTTGATCTTATTTATATCTTAAATACTAATAACATAATTTTTCTAATTACTTGGCTACTAGCAATGCATTTTACCATTAATTTGATATCTAACAGGTTTGATTAGAAGGAAAGTGTTTCTAAGTACCACATGCATTCATTATGACTGCTAGAAAACACCTTTGAAGGGGAGGAAAGAAAGAAATAAACAATGTGTTTCCAATTAGGGGCTTGGAGCCAAAAATATGAATCCGAGTTATAACCACCCCCCCAAAAAAAACCTGTGGCCTAACTAAACAACTGACAACAATCTACAAAACAATTACAGAAAGAAAAATCTGGGATCAAGACTTTTTGATGAGGCACAAAAGACCAAATCAGCAGTAACTAACTTCTTGAGGGGTTTCCTCTTAGTGACAATAAATATACCCTTTGAAATGCAGTCAGTAGTGTCTGGGATTCCAGCTCTTTCAGTAACAAGGTCATTTTCTGACATAGCTAGTTACCTCACCATAATCAATTCCAGCAAATCTTAAGAAGAAGAGCATAAAAATACTGTTTTTTTTAAATGGTAAATTATATATATCTAAATAGTAGGAGAGCTAGCCTCCCCGTTCAGATTTCAAATTTAAAAACATCACAAATGTTTATAGTTCACAAAAGGAATATAGGGAGGAACCTAATGCTTTACATCTCCATTCAAAACCATCAGCTAACTACCACAAATAAGTGAAGTTCCTCTTTTGCTGGCTGTCCTTTATCCAGCCTGAGTTTTTTATTTGCAAAATTGGAATACTCATCCTTCCCATCTCACAAAAATTGTCCTTCTATCTCACAGAACTGCAGGATAATCAGAAAAGATAATGTGAGTAAAAGTACTTTGAAGATAATGCCCAACATGAGTTGACAATATGGTATTACCATTCTTTACAAGTAACAACATGTAGGACTATAATACTTCCTTATTGTGAACACACGTTCATCCCTGGAAAAAAACAGTTGGTAACAAGGAGTTGATATAACTGCAGGATAACTGAAACACCTCCCAAGTCTTCACTATTTTTTTAAATTAAAGTATCAGTGATATACAATCTTATAATGGTTTCACATAAACAACAGTGGTTTCAACATTCACCCATATTATCAAGTCCTCAGCCCCTCTATTGTGGGTACCGTCTATAAGCGTAGTAAGATGTTACAGAGTCATTGTCTTTTCCGTGCTGTACTGCTTTCCTGTTGGGAGCCATGTGGCACAAGAACAAAAGGACTCCATCTTGTTG